>JAPPVO010000007.1:73539190-74033565 GCA_030407325.1 Camellia japonica | reverse complement strand
AAATCACAGTTGATGAAAAGATCAGCATCATCCTTAAGATTAGCTCCAGATTAGTGGCCCCCAGCAGAGCACAATTCACTCTAAACCCCACCCCTCCACCCTATTCTAACCATTTGCAATCCGAATCTCCTGAATGTTGCAGATAATCTGCGCTGCACTGAGTAACAACAATCCTGAATGAAGCATTTGGCCCACAATGCAATCCTTGTCTTGATTAATTCACACAGCTCCTCCAAGTGCATTTGACTTTCACAGAAAACTTTCTCATTCCTGAATTTCCATAACGACCACAAAACCGCACATGGTATAATTCGCCAGATCGTATTCAGATTATTTCTCCACTTGAAGCCCCTCCACCAATTAAGAATCCCTTCCACAGTTTGTGGAATTACCCAAGTCAATCCCCACCACTGCATCAGATCACACCAAATTCTCCAAGCAAACGGGCACCATATAAGGAGATGAAAAACAGATTCAAGCCCTTCATTACACAACACACACACAGCAGAGGCTTCTGACTCCAACACACCAATCCGCTGTAGAAAACCCGCTGTTTTTAGTCTCCCCTTCCATGCAAGCCAAACTAGAAATTGAGCCTTTGGGGGGGAAAAATTATTCCATATTAATTTGTTACCACTAGTCGAGATGAAGGCACTGCCAAGAATACAGAGATGAGACAGAAAACTCAGCAGACGGAGATGCCAACCACCCGAGACCATCCTCCCTATCCGAGAGGCCAACCAAATTCTGATCCAAAAAGGTACTTAACCTTCTAAGCTCATCCTCCTCCCACCCCAATAACCTTCTTCTAAACCTGAAACTCCACCTAGGTGAGGCTTCATTCCTCTGTAGCACCACTCTCAGAGACACCTCCTTATCAGTTGAAAGACTATACAACCTAGGATACTCATTCTTCACACAGCAAGCCCCTGACCAATAATCCGTCCAAAACTGAATTTTATTCCCATTTCCCACCACCACCCGACTATTGTCCAGGAAAACACTCACAAGCTGTGGATTAGATTGACCTATATTAATAATACCACTCCAGATTTTTGAATAAGAGCCAGAGAAAGAAGTACTAGGCAGCCAATTTCCACCCACTGACCCATACCTGCTACACACCACTCTTTTCCACAAAGTGTTAGATTCAGCCCCAAACCTCCACCACCATTTAGTCAACAAGCACTCATTCACCATCTTGACTCGTCTAATACCCAAACCCCCATTCTCTTTACTTTTGGTTGCTTCCATCCAACTGACTAGATGAATTTTTCTCTTCAAATCAGACCCTCCCCAGAGAAAATTTGCTTGAATCCTTTCTATAGCCTTAGCCACAGATACAGGAATCTTGAAAATAGATAGATAATAGATAGGCAAACTAGATAACACAGATTTAATAAGAACCAACCTCCCACCAAAAGATAGTAATCGCCTCTTCCAAGATGCTAATCTAACTCTGCATTTTTCGATGACTGGTTGCCAAGTTTTTTTTAACCTGGGACTAGCCCCAGAGGCAGACCGAGATACATCATCGGAAGCTTCTGGCTTGCACAGTTAAGTGTAAAGGCAAACTCCTTCACCTCTTCATCAGACACACCAAATCCACAAAGGGAACTCTTATGAAAATTAATCTTCAACCCTGAAACCAGTTCAAAACACCTCAAAATTCGTTTAATTACCAAGACCTCCTCCATATTGGCTTCACAGAAAATTATTGTATCATCTGCAAATTGGAGATGTGAAACCACCACTTCATCTTTGCCCACTACAGCTCCCTTAACCAACCCCAAGAGATCTGGCTCGTTCCATTAGCATATTCAGCCTTCCGCTACAAATTGAAAAGGAATGGAGACAACGGGTCACCTTGCCTAAGGCCTTTTTCAGGAATGAACTCAGCCGTAGGGGATCCATTCACTAGCACAGACACTCTGGCCGATGCTAAACATTCCTTGATCCATCCTCTCCACCTAGCCCCGAACCCGAATTTTTCCATCATAGATAAAAGACACTCCCAACTGACAGAGTCATATGCCTTCTGAAAATCAAGCTTGAGAATCAACCCTTTTCTCCGACTCCCCTTCCACCAGTCAACAATCTCGTTCGCAATGAGTACACCATCAAAAATGTTTTTACCACCCAAAAACGCTGATTGAACCTCTCCAACCACCTTAGACATCACCTTCTTGATTCTATTAGACAAAACCTTAGCTACAATCTTGTACAGGGACCCAATAAGACTAATTGGTCTAAAATCTGATAAACTAGTAGGGCATTCAATTTTTGGGATCAAAGTGATAAAAGAATTATTCACACCAGCCCCCAATTTCCCAGTATCATAAAATTCTTTGAAGAATTGAAGAACATCAGACCGTAAACAATCCCAACACTTCTGAAAGAACATCAAATTAAACCCGTCAGGACCAGGAGACTTATTCCCATCACAACTCCTAATAGCACTCCACACCTCCTCTTCAGAAAAATCTGCTTCCAGACTTCCAGCCACTTGATCATGTCCAATAGATTTAAATTGACCCAACAACTTTGGCCTATTCCTCCAATTTTCAGAGAACAGGCCTTTAAAATGCTTTAACACCTCCTGCTTCACTAAAATGGGATCCTCAACGAGAACCCCATCCACTGTGATTGAATTCAACAAATTCCGATTCTGTCTAGAGGATGCAATGATATGGAAATACCTTGTATTCTTGTCCCCCTTCATGCTCCAATCTAGTCTAGACTTCTGAAGCCAAAGCCACTCGTCCCTCTTCCTAAGAGACCACACCTCCTTTTTGACCTCCCTGCTCCTGACAATCTCAGACTCTGACAAGTCTCTAGCCTCAGCCACCAGATCAAGTTCATGAAGCTCCACCTCTGCTTTTTTGAGGGAGTAGGAAACATTGCCAAACACTTCATCATTCCACTTTTTCAATTCCATCTTGAGATATCTAAGCTTTGAGGCAAAGACAAACCCAGCCCACCCAGAGACATTTGGCGCCTCCCACACCTGCCTGACCACATCTATAAATTTAGGGTGTAACGACCAAGCATTTAAGAACCTAAATGGCTTTGGCCCCCAATCCCTATCATCCTCCATCAGTACCAAGGGACAATGGTCAGACACACCCCTTGGAAGGCCCCACAGCTTAACATTAAACCTATTCAACACTCAGGCGCTAGAAGAACTCTGTCAATTCTACTCCAACTACCCCCATCTTCTGAATTACTCCAAGAGAACTGCCTGCCCAGCATTGGGACATCATACAAAGCTAGCCCTCAATAAATTCGTTAAACTCTACCATCCCTCTATCCCTTCTTAAACACCCTTTTCTGTCCCCTATGTTTCTAATTTCATTAAAATCCCCTCCCACACACCACGGTTCTGGAAATCCTAGATTGAGACTAGAAATAACTTTCCACACTTGCCTCCTACTCCTTGCGTCATTTGGCGCATAGACATTAACGAAAACACACCTAAACTCTGGAAGTAATGTACCTGACAGTAAGAGAAACCTTCTTGAACCACAACACTGAGATAATGAAAACACTGAAGGCTTCCACATGCACAGCAACCCACCCGCTGAACCATCCGCATCGACGAACATATATTCCAATTCATCAACTGGCCAAATCGACCGAACCAAATCATCTGACATACCTTCTTTCTTAGTCTCTTGAAAGAGAGCTAAATCAATTTTTCTCTCTTTAAGTAGAGACTTGATTCTTCTTCTCTTTTCTGGCCTTCCCAAACCCCTAATATTCCATGACAGCAACTTCATTGGGAACCACAAAGGAAACACCTAAGACACCCATGAAAACTGTCTAAACTAAGACAGTTTCATCCCTTGGAGCTGCCCTCTCCGCATCATTTTTTTCCAGCTCCACAATTCTGTGAACTACTTCCTTTTCCTTCCCTTTAAAACTGATGCCCAAAGATTTACCCACCTCCACTGTCTTCCGTGCTTCCTGAAGGACTTGGGCATCACCCTTCTCTGCCACACAAGCCGAACTTGACCGGGATAAAACAGCCGCAGCAACTCTGAATGCAGGTCCTTTATGCCACACTCCTATAGCCGATGGTCCACCAATTCGCCCTCCCTTTCCCTCTTTCCGAGCTATCTTACCACTCTCTCCCTTCAACCTGGGTGCACTAGCTTTCTCCTTCCCCACGAGCTTGCTATGTTGAGCTTTGCCCAGTCTCCGATCCACCCCAGATTTCACACCCCCGATGGTAACTTACACTGTGATGATGGAGAAAGCCTTTGACTATTGACCTGGCCCCCATTCTGGCCTATATTCATCAAGCCCACACTCAGAACTTCTGGGTTGGGCCTGGACACAACCTTATTTATTTGGGCCTCCTCTAACAGTACTTGAATTCGAATCCCAGGCCTCTCAAGCCCAGATCCACTTATGCTCTTCATAAACCCAGGAGTCACTATATCCTCGTCCTCTCCCTCCCTCTCATTACTCCCATTCTTGTTTACCGTTGCAACAACAGCATCTTCTCCACTAATGCATGCTTCTGCCACTTTTAAATTCCCCAGACTAGGGATGATTGTTTCTCCCACTAGCGAATGAGAAGAATGGTCCACCTCCCACTCACCTGACCCTTGTAAACCGTGCACCCCAACATCCCTCTGCAAAGCTGCCATGACATTCCTCTTCTGGACAGTCTGCTCTCCAAGGTCTGCCACTGCAACTTGCATCTCTCCTTCCACCTCAGCCACCTCCTCTGCTACTCGCTTACCATTGCTGCCATACATGTTCTCCATATTGTTTGAGCTACATCTTTCATGAAGAGAGCACTTACACGCTTCTGTAATAACTTTGGATACCCGAACTTGTTCCTCACATACTCTAACTGGATAAATTCTGCCTGAGCACCTCAGCTGAACAACTGAATTAATATACCCCATACAAGAGGTAACGATTTTAATTCTAAAATGTTGTTGTCTGTGCGTGTATATATATATATTCTAGTTGTAGGTAAACATGTGATGCTTGTGTAAAGATTTATAGTTTATAAACGAAAAAAATGAATAGAAACCATAATCTATATATTTGAATCATTTTGATTTTTTCATCAACAGTTTGAGTGAAATGAAAGAACTATTCAAAATAAAAAAAAGATGCCATGAAGATAGTGTTCACACAAATTGACCTATACGCTTTTATATTATAGTATATACATATATAGACCTGCTTTTGCAGGCAAGGCAGGCCAGCTTCCATGACCATGTTCTTCAATTTATGCCAAAAGCTTTTGATCTTCTTCAGGTGTCCATGCCCCTCTCTTCAACCCGACATTCTCACAGCATGGTGACCTTCCCATTGTCCCTTATATATATATATATATATATATATATATATATATATATATATATAAATAGAGAGAGAGAGAGAGAGCTAACCATAGTTCTAAATCGCGGTATCGGATAACGTAACGGTATCGATCGCGGAGTATCGGTATCGGTAGTATCGACCGGTACGTTTTGGGTATCAGGCGTCGAGGCTGTGAAATTTCAAAAATCATTAGCAATCTCTCTAAAACTCAATTTTATGCATTTTTTTTTTTTGGACTCTTTTAGCCTTAATTTATCCCATTTTAATCAAAATTTTGATATGTAGAGGCACTTAATTTTGAAATTTCAAACATATACTGCTACTACTTAATTTATTGGTTTTAATAGGTCCATGAACAATGAGTAATAAATCAACTTAAAGGAATGAAGAAGTGAAATAAGTATGAAACATACTCTACAGGTACTACATTGCTACGAAAAAAAATAATAATAATAATACATATAAATATTTGAACAATAATAAATATATATATATTGAAATATCTCCCGTCCCATACCATAATATAACTACAGAATAGTGGCTTAAATCAACTACAAAATAGAAAAAAGGAAAAAAAAAAAACAAATAAACAAATAAACAAAACAAAACAATATATATAAATATTTGAAAAATCATAAATATATATATATATTATATATATATATTAAAATATCTCCCATCCCATACCATAATATAACCATACAACAATGGCTTAAATCAACTACAAAATAGAAGGAAAAAAAATTATATATATATATAAATATTTGAACAATCATAAATATATCCCATTCCCATTCCATACCATAATATATAATAATAAATTATCACAGAACAAAAAAAAAACAAATTATAACCGAACACAACAACTAGCAAAAGCATGACTTAAACCTTCAAATATATGAAAAGAGCCTGTGTGCGGGTTATTCAGCCAAAAGAAAAAACAGAGCATGACAAATATATAAATAGAGCCTGAGAGAACACACCTTCAACGAAGAAGCTTGAAAGCGGTGATGGGTTTGGGTTTGGGTTCGATTCGAAGCTTGAAAGCCTGTTTGAGAACACACCTTTGCTCAATTATTTTGCAGGTGCTTTGCTCCATTTTTGCAGCCCTACCGGTGATAGAATACGTGTATCGGATCTGTATCGTTCACGTATCGAATTCAGGCCAATACGTATCAAGAATCGGCTGCTACGGAGGCAAATTTCATTCTCACCGGTATACCAGCCAATATCCGACTCGACAGTCCAATTTTTCGGTACAAACTGGCCGATACAGCACATACCGGCCGATATTTAGAACCTTGGAGCTAACTATCTAGCCCAAAAAAAACGCTTAGACAAAAACTCCAAGCTAGTGGAAGCGAAATTGGAAAGCGATGTGTGTCTGACGGGAACGGAAAGTCACCATTTATAATGATAATGAATTAAATGTGTCGTACATTAAATTTTTAAGACCGGTACTACCCTGACAAGTATTATTCAAAAATATATCACCTTTATTTTTATTTATTTTTTTATAAATATTCTATTCAATCAATCTTAAAAAATGAACGGTTCAAATTACTAATTTTTTCAACTTTTAGATATACCTAACATAAATATACTTAAAAAAGTATAATATTTGTAAAAAAAAATCTTTAAAAAATTCATAATGGTTTTGGCTCATTATTTTTGTTTTGTAATTTTTTCACTTAAGAGAATACAAAATCACTTAAACCTACCTTAAAAAGTATAATATTTGTAAAAAAAATCTTTAAAAAATTAATAATGGTTTCGGCTCATTATTTTTTATTACAATTTTTTCACTTAAGAGAATATAAAACCACTTAAACCTACCTCAATCGTGGTTAGGTCGCACTTTAGTAAAATTAAAACTCATTTTTCATTTTTACTTGAAAGTGCGCCGGCCAAAAAAGATGGTTAGAATTAATTTAGTTTACTGAAAGATAAAATAGGTTAAAAAATTAATAAAATAAAATGTTACATCCAAATTATAATCATTTTATTTTTTCTTTCAAAAAAGTTTCAAAAAAATCAAAAATTCATCCCAAACAAAATTTTTTAGCCATGTTAAAATAACTAAAAAGCCAAGTTAAAAAAGAAAAATCCAAACAAAGACTGTATTTTATTTATTTATTTATTTATTGAATGAGAGTTTCATGGAGATATAGTAATTTTCGCAAGCCCTGGCCCCACGATTATGGGTGACCAGCAGATATACCGATCCACTCAAACCAACCGAACTGAACTGAACCGATCCGTCACATTTTGGACGGATGCGTGATGACAAGTGAACGGTTACGGATTGATTTTTTCCAATCTACCTAGTTTTGGACGGATGGCGAATTTGAGGTTCCTTTGGCCGCAACCAAATCGCCAAACCACGAGCACCCCTAGTAATTTGTAAAACTTTGTATTTTCAATTTATTTAGATATTCTATTTGTGTTTTCACCTGAAAAAAAATTAAATATTTTGTTGAATATATTCTATTAAAAAAGAGTTTTCAACTTGAATATTTTTTTGAATTGAAAAAAATACATGTATTATTCATCTATATTTTTTTATTTTTAAATCTAACTCTAAAAATAATAAATAAAAAAGAGATATATGCTAGTTAGTTTTTGTTTTCAAAAACAAATATATATGTAATAATACAGAGGCATACAATCTCTACTACTGCTCTGTTTATGGTTTTGGTGGTTTAAATTATTTTTATATTTTAAGAATCACATATTCTAATACTTTATGTAAATGAGACATGCTGCAATTGTAATATGCGGATGAGGCATACAGTGCACTACAACAAAAATAGTCTTTAGAGACGAAAACTAATGACGAAGTTTTTTTTTGTCACGAAATATGTATCTTTTAATGACGAAAATCATATTTCGTCTCCAAATGTATCATTCTCAGAGACAAAAATAAAATTTCGTCACCAATCTAAATCATAATAAAAAAAATAGGTGACGAAATTATATTTCGTCATTATTTATATTTTTTTGTCACCAAATATTTTCCCGCTAATATTTTCGGGGGCGCCAAAATTAATAGACTTTTGGTGACGAAAAAATTTGTCACCAATTATAAAATTATTAATGACAAATATATTTTTGTCACCAATAATTTGGTGATATTTTAATATCATTTAGTGACAAAATTATTTTTGTGGCCAATATTTTTATCTTTGGGGAAGAAATAATTTTGTCACCAAAATATAATTTAGTCACTAAATATTTTAGGAGGAAATAAAAATGTTTTGTTACAATCGGTTCCTCTTCTCAATCACACACAATCATTTCTCGGTTCAAACCTATTTCTCACACACACACACACACACACACACACACAGACGTTATACTACACAGGGCCCTCGCCGCCGCTGCTCACATTGGATCAACCCACCGCCGCTCTACCATTTCCGACAGCCCTCACCACCGCCGCCGTTAGCCCCTCATTTCCTCACCGCCGCTGCTGTGCTGATCGGAGAACACCGCTGTTAGTCTCTCTCTCTCTCTCTCTCTCTCTCTCGATGCTTAAAGGCTGTGGGTGATTTTGGTTGTTGATTACTTTTTAATTTACTCAAAATCGAAATTTTATGACTGTTTTGATCAATTCGATGTAAAAAGAAACTGAAATTTTGGTTGATTTTTTGTGTTAGTTTTGATTTGATCCCTTCTGGCATTAGGGTTTAGTTGGAATGTCGTCAATTTTTTGCAAATTTATTTACTTTAGACGGTATCTCTACTGATATCTGAGGCTGTGGGTGATTTTGGTTGTTAATTACAATTTAATTTACAGGAAATTGGGTTTATGATTATGGGTGCTTCGATGGATTTGACGGGATTGATCAGTGTAAAAGAAAATGAAATATTGGTTTAATTATGTGTTAGTTTTGATTTTGTCCCCCTTCTGGCATTAGGGTTTAATTGGAATGTACTCAGATTTTTGCAAATGTATTTACTTGAGATTTTGTTATATTGATGGGACTTTAGTTTTGATTTAATCGTATATCTCTTTATTTAGAGTTTGTAAGTTTCAGAACTTTATAGGAGACATTGATTCCTGTGACTGAAACCTGTGCCATTGGGATTAGATAACACTTGCCATTGATCTATGCCATTGGGATTAGATAACACTTGCCATTGATCTAGGCCACAATGTTGGGAGTGAATTAAGGTATATTGCCCATATTTAGGCAATTTTTTTTTTTCTCTTACGTTAAATAATAACGCCTGACAATAGAATTTTTATTTTAATTTTTATTTTTATTTTTATTTTTATTTTTGCAATCTAATGAAACATATCTCATTAAAGTGAACAGTGAATGTGATATGCTGAAAACTATGCCAAGCACCTCTGTTTGATACTCAACTACTGCTTGCTGAATTGCAAAATTAAAAACAGTTAACAACTGGTTATGATTTTCTGTTTGGACCATATGCAACTTTAGTGTTTCTCAACATCAAGCTCATGGGAAACTTATGATTTTCGGAATGTCCAATTTTCTCAATGATGATTTGGTCATGGCATGAGATCAATTTGTTGATAAAAATATACTCATATCTCATTTTATTTCTCAACTGGTTAGGTCTGTGTGATATCCCTATCAGGCTGCTGCCTTTTCAGTTATAATGCTTTTATGATTGGCTAGTTACTATTTCAAGGATATATATGAGACATTGTAATCTTACTTATATATTATCATGAATTTTGATTCAGGGATTTATCTTTGGCTTCTTATTTTATTTTTTCAATTTAAATTATAACATGAAACATGTCAAACTACATATATTCTCTTCATTAGATTGGCCGACCAATGTAGCTCTTATTTTCTATATTTTTGCAATGACAACACTTGCTTTGCTTCGACATCCCGATCATTGGATCTCTGGTTATTCATCTATAAGTTTTATACCATCTTTTTAAGTATTTTGCAGCTTTATAATATGCTATGATTTAATAATCAGTTCTAGACTTCAAAACATTATAATTAGTTTTACTCTTTATGTCCCTTCTTTTACCTTGGTATTTATACTACAAGTTTCAATTTCTTGAATAGCATACACAACCATTATTTTTGGATTGTTACAGTTGATATATATCAAATAATTGCATCTCCGAGCACTGTCAATGAGTATATGGGCATATTGGTTTCTTATAGTTGTTTCATATTGCTGCGGTGCTCATTGTTTTATTACAAAAAAAAAAAAAAGTGCATCGGTATTCATTTACTAAATTTCCTTTGACAACATGTTAGTAGTAGTCCATGCTTGAACTAGCATTGTCATCTAAATTGAAGGATAAATTTGTTGGGAAGGACCTAAGAAGCAAAATGAACTCTTAGTTATAGGTAATATAAATCAAATAATTGTTTCTCCCACTGTTGTCAAAAAATGTATATGGACATATTTTTTTGACAAGTTCAAAAAATGTATGGACAATTGGACATTTTGGTATATTCGTAGTCATTCCATTGATTCCGAGGCTTTATTTGTTTGTTGAAAATAACATGTCGGTATCAATGTTACATTGAACAATATAACTATGTGGTTTTCAACTAATGTACCTGTGCTATTTTCTTTTTGGTTCCTTTGCAAGGACATTCTTCAATTTTGCAGAATAAAGGTCCTTGAGATAATAAGGTCAAAGGCTTACACAATGTAGTTAATGAAATTAGTCTTCTTGATGTGCATTTCACATAATCAAAAGTAAATACAGCAGGTTCATCAAAAAAGGCTTCATTGGAAGTTGTGTCATTCGGGATTGGTGGTTAAATTGTTTTCGTAAAATTACATAATCATGAACTGTGACCCATGGTTGTCTTATATGTGAAAAAGGATTTTGCAGAGAGGTGTGGGAAATGTAGTTATGGTTGTCTTATGTGAACCATAGGGTCATGGCTAACGGAGAGGTTGGTTTTTGGTTGAGCGTGTTAGTCATGAAATGTTACATGCATTCTTGTTTATGTTAGTTTTTGATTGTTTAAGTGGACTGATGTTTTAAGCTAAAATTCGGTGTTTCTTCGAGTGTCTTATGAAAAGCAGAAAGCAATGTCTCTTGACTTAGTTTGGATGTGTCGTATTTAAGTGGACTCTCACAATTGTTGGTTAGTAGTGACTTCTAGTTATCTTTTGCTTCTAATATAATAGGTCACTAGATCGATTAGAGGAGTAATTTTTATTCAGTATTTCATTATTGATGTTTATATAATAGAACATCTACAAATCAACCAACTGGGGCTATCCCATTCCCACCTCACTAGAAGGTCAAGAGTTCATCTTTTGTAGTTGCAAATCTGTTGTTTGTTTGTTTGGGGAAATGAACTACAAGAATAATTGCTATTTAGAAATATAAAATGCAGACAAGCTCGTGTGTGAAAATGTTAATTTTGTCAATAAACCTCAATTTCTCTCTTTACTGGTCATCCTTTTTATTTATGGGGGAGTACAAATTTTATTTATTGTTTTGACCTTTATTATTCTCTTAAATCATTGTTGGCACATAAACTTCAACTAAATTTATGTTAAAATTTCAAATTCGATCAATTAATCAATGACACGTATAGAACTGTAGGGTTTAATTGGAATGTACTCAAATTTTTGCAAATTTGTTTACTTGAGATTTTGTTATATTTATGGGACTTTAGTTTTGATTTAATCGTTTATCTCTTTATTTAGAGTTTGTAAGTTTTAGAACTTTATAGGATATGAATCATAAAATGAAAAGAATGTTTTTAGGGATCTATAGTCATGCCCTATATATTATAGGTTGTTTGTCGCACTCCATTTTTGACTTAAAATGATGTTCTTTTGCCCTAGAAGTCTCATCTCGGCAGACCTTGTGGTTAACTTTGCCTTCTCTCATCATATAACTCAAATCACCTTAGTTTGCATACATTCATACATATATACATGCCCTTAGTGGTTGCACTGTAGCTTCAAAAGTTTGATACTGATAGACATATCTCATGTCCCAGCTCTATAGGACTTGAATGGAAAATTTAATACCCAGAATAGAGGGAAAACAATGCAGCTGTTATGATCTGTTGTTCTATTCCAAGAATCAAAATGTTATGCTATCATCTGTTGAGCAAAGTAATGACAGTTTTATGTTTGCTTTTGCGCAGGTATGACTGTTCTGGGTATGGACAGTCTTCTGGGAAGGTGTGTGGCAATCGAAAACTTTCCTAGATGAAAGTGAATTGTTAAGTTATATAGTGTGCCTTGTAGTGATAGAAAGTGTCATCTATGGCACATAGCTTCCTTGTTTTGCAGCCAAGTGAGCATAATACATATGCAGATATTGAAGCTGTGTATAAGTGTCTTGAGGAGAGCTATGGTGCTAAGCAGGAGAATATTATCCTTTACGGCCAATCTGTTGGCAGTGGCCCCACGTTAGATCTTGCAGCTCGTCTTCCTCATTTGAGAGCTGTTGCTCTGCATAGTCCTATACTTTCAGGCTTAAGAGTCATGTATCCTGTGAAGCGTACATATTGGTTCGACATCTATAAGGTAACATTGATCTTCTTCAGATCATCTGTGTGTCTATACTATTATTTTGATTGAAAGATTATGCATTTTTTTTTTTTTTTGGGTCTAATTAAATGGTGTTTGTGTTGACTGTGTGCAGAACATTGACAAAATCCCATATATTAATTGTCCTGTGCTGATTATTCATGTAAGTATGCAATTTTCAACATTTTACCTTTTAGAATTACTTATGGTAATTGAAGAACCATTCTAATAGAGTTTTTAGACAATTAAGCCATTGTATAAGCTAGCATGAAACTCTTACCTTCTTTATCTGCCTTGCTTCTTTGTTTTTGTGTTTTTGTGGGTACATGTATATGATCATAACCACGGACTTGGATGACTAAGATCTTATGACCTGATGGCTATAGTTGAGAGTTTTCCATGGTATTTGTCACATCCTCTCTAAGATACTTAACTGGTTTTAGAGAGAGATCCTTAGAAGAAGACAAATCCCAACTATAACCAAGACACATGATGGCCAAATTAGTTCTTAGTATTGTGACTCTTATTTAATTACTGGTTTCTAAACTTCGGCCTAGGTTAGGACACCTCGGGATGGACAAATGTGAGTTGTGGAAATTTACGGAACTAACACGGGACTCTCGGTTTGAAAACTAAGTCCAAAAATGCACTTTTTCACACTTAGGCTTGAAAATAGGCCTTTGGGGGCCAAAATCGTGCAACAGCCACGAGACGGCCCTGGAAACACCTCAAACACCTCAGGACGGACCAATGTGAGCTGTGAAAAGTTACGGAATTAGCACGAGACTCCCGGTTTGAAAACTAAGTCAAAAAATGTACTTTTCCACACTTAAGCTTGAAAATAGGCCTTTGGGAGCCAAAATCGTGCAACAGCCACGAGACGGCCTGGGAAACACCTCAAACACCTCGGGACGGAGCAATGTGAGTTGTGGAAACTTACGGAACTAGCACGGGACTCCTGGTTTGAAAACTAAGTCCAAAAATGTACTTTTCCACACTTAAGCTTGAAAATAGGCCTTTGGGGGGCCAAAATCGTGCAACAGCCATGAGACGGCCCGGGAAACACCTCAAACACCTCGGGACGGACCAATGTGAGTTGTGGAAACTTACAGAACTAGCACGAGACTCCTGGTTTGAAAACTAAGTCCAAAAATGCACTTTTCCACACTTAAGCTTGAAAATGGGCCTTTGGGGGCCAAAATCATGCAACAGCCACGAGACGGCCCGGGAAACACCTCAAACACCTCGGGATGGACCAATGTGAGTTGTGAAAACTTACAGAACTAGCACGGGACTCCCGGTTTGAAAACTAAGTCCAAAAATACACTTTTCCACACTTAAGCTTGAAAATAGGCCTTCGGGGGCCAAAATCGTGCAACAGCCACGAGACGGCCCGGGGAACACCTCAAACACCTTGGGTTGGACCAATGTGAGTTGTGGAAACTTACGGAACTAGCACGGGACTCTCGGTTTAAAAACTAAGTCCAAAAATGCACTTTTCCACACATAAGCTTGAAAATAGGCCTTCGGCGGTCAAAATCGTGCAACAGCCACGAGACGGCCTGGGGAACACCTCAAACACCTTGGGTTGGACCAATGTGAGTTGTGGAAACTTACGGAACTAGTACGGGACTGCCGGTTTGAAAACTAAGTCCAAAAATGCACTTTTCCACACTTAAGCTTCAAAATAGGCCTTCGGGGGCTAAAATCGTGCAACAACCATGAGACGGCCCGAGAAACACCTCAAACACATCGGGACGGACCAATGTGAGTTGTGGAAACTTATAGAACTAGCACGGGACTCCCGGTTTGAAAACTAAGTCCAAAAATGCACTTTTTAACACTTAAGCTTGAAAATAGGCCTTCGGGGGCCAAAATCGTGCAACAGCCATGAGATGGCCTGGGAAACACCTCAAACACCTCGAGATGGACCAATGTGAGTTGTGGAAGCTTACGGAACTAGCATGGGACTCCCAGTTTGAAAACTAAGTCGAAAAATGCATGTTAAATTGTATATGTTATGGATAAGATAATAATTGTCTAACTGACATTTTTTTTTTTTGTGTATCATTTTTTTTGCAGATTCGAGATTTGATATGGACGTGTTTGGTAATTTGGAGGGCCAATGGTAGCTCATTTTGTGTTTTTGTTCATATTACCTTACATGTATTTTGGTTGTGTTGTAAATTTTATATTTTTGTTAGTATTACGGGGCATGTTTGGTAATCCGCCATTGATATTTTATTTTTATTGATATTAGTAGACATATTTTTTGTTGGATATTAGGAGATGTGTTTGGTAATCTGCATACGGTTGATATTATATTTTTGTGGATATTAGTAGATGTTTTTTGTGGATATTAGGAGACATGTTTATAATCCACATGTAGTTCATATTGTATTTTTGTGGATAGTGCTAAAATTTGATTGTGATGTATATGAAAATGAACAAATTATTGTATTGGTTTGTAATAGATATTTTATTGAACAGGTTATTGAAATGCGCAGGGAATTGTTACTGAAAAGAAAAAATTTCGGAAGAAAATAATATCCCCATTTTCAAAATTTTTAATTTTTATTAGTGACGAAATAAAAAATGTCGCTATTAGTTTTCAAAAAACATGACGAATAATTTTGTCACTAATGATATAGTACGAAACAAATAATTTCGTCACATTTGCTCATTTTAGTGACGAATTTTTTTGTCACCTTAATCCATGTCATTGGTGAGGAAAACTTTCGTCACTAAAATATATTTGGTGACGAAATATTTCGTCGCAAAAAACAATTAAAATAAAATATTATTTAGTTTTGGTGACGAAATTGGTGTTTTAGAGGACAAAAAATTCAACATTTGGAGACGAAACATTTCGTCGCCAAAAATGAAAATTAGGTGACGAAACTGTTTTTCGTCACCAGGTACTTTTTGTAACGACGTATAGGCCACGAACGTGGTGACAAATTTTTTTCGTCACAGATCACTTTAGTGACGAAATTTTGATGTTTGGAGACAAAATCAGCCTGTCACCAAAGCCCTTTTTTGTTGTAGTGGTGATTGAAATATTCTAAAATTTCAAACTTTCTTTCTTTGGATGAGGCATGCAGTGATTGTAACATTTTTTTAAGTCATTGACTATAATACCTTTTTTTTTTTTTTTTTTTTAGGAAGTACACAAGTTGAATTATGTTAAAAATTTATAAAATTTTAAACTGTCAAACCAATTCGCATCCATCCGCCAATCCGCTCAATCCACGTCCGCCGGATTAGTGGACGGATATGGATTGATTTTCTCCAATCCGCTAATCTGGCGAGCGGATGGCGGATTGAAGGTTTCGTGGCTGCAACCGAGCCGCGTTCACCCCTACCCACGATAATCAATTGGCACTCAGATTTAATTCAATCCAAAGGATCAAATCCACACCAAGGTAACAGTGGATTCTAGACTCAGTCTACAATAAAAATCTTTGAATTTTATGACAGAAATATAATATATTATCCAAAAACTTGGGCCTTGTCACGCCCCCAAAATAATACAATAAAGATAACTCATATGCGGAATAAATATGAGAAACAACATACTTTCATATATCAGATTTCACGGTTTAACAACTAGTTAAATGCCATGTAGGCTTACATGTTTCCAAGTCATTGCTTGGTTACACAAATTGAGTCTCGCTCATTATATCTTAAGCCCTTGGCTTTACAAATAACAAACATACACACATAAGGCATAATTAAGAAGCTCTTGCTTCCCAAAACTCCATCCAAGCTATTGCCTTGGGGGAAGCATCTCATCTATACCTGAAAATGATATTCCCATATAGGGTGAGCCAACAGCCCAGTGGAAATAATCTAACACAATTTATGAGGTTTAGCAAAGGTATAAATACCACGTACATAAACAATACCGATCTTGAAACATCCACAAGACCCGCATATCCATATGCCACTAAGACCAACCTTATTCTATTTTCCTTTAATTTCATTTCTAGTTCATATATGCTACTCAATTCATGAGTTAAATTCGTTATCTTTCAACAATCAAAATGAGACTACAACTCAATGATTTTCCAATTATGCAAAACTCAAATAAAGACTTCAAACCTGCTATTTTACGGATATTTCATCCGAAGGAATCGGCACCTATTTATATATAAAATTTCGAATCTTTCACCCAGGACACTCCGGCCAATTTGCTTTAAATGGAGTCCATCTCCTTTCTCCTCCCAAACAAATATACATATGCAATGTATTTATAAACATAATCACATATGGAGTACATCCCATTTCTCCTCCCAATAAACATACATATACAATGTATCTATAACATGGTCATATTCAATGACACCAACAATGAATTAGCATTAAATCGCCTAATTTTCATATAATTTCTACAATAATCATAGACATCCTCCACCGATAGCCCAATGCAATTATTTCTAAAGAGATATTCAATATCAAAATAAATAGTTTATTCAAAACTCCCATAGGTGAGATAATACATATCCAATATCACCATTTATAATCACAACCTTCCAACTTCACGTTTTCAATGTTAATCCTAATTATTTATGCAAAATAATAATTTAATCAAAATTAGGGCAGAATCCCCCTTTCACCAAATATCAACCCAAACACTAAAATCAACTATTTTGGCACAACATGATCTTATATTCAAGCCTCATACTCGTTTACCTCATATTCATCAAAACCCTTCTTTTCATTTCACACCCAAATCCTAAATTTGTCCAAACCACAATCAAATCTCATCATCTATACACAATAGCAAATAAGTAAGTTAAAAATCATATTAGAGTGTAGAAAATCCCTACCTTAAGTTTTAAAGAGAATCTGAGATGAAACCCCAATATCTACAGTGTTGAAACTCGATCTCCACCGCATACAATGAAGTCCTCGAGGTGATAACCAACTTTGGTGAAGAACTTAGGCCTAAATCCCAATGGATTTGGAGAAATCAAAGAGAGAAGATGACTTCTAGAGAGAAAAGCTCTAGACCTGGAAATTTGGAGAGTTTTAGAGAGAGGGGGTTGCCAAAAGTGATCTGAAACCCTAATTTACGGACTTCTATAACAAGGTCACTCGAGCGTGAAATACACTTTCCCGTAAGTAATTTCAAATGCATTTTGCATTTTTGCTCTCGACGAGTTGACCAGACAGCTCTACCCCCGAAGTTGACCGAGTCAAAATCGGGATCGCTACAACCTCCCCCCCTTAAAGAATTTAGTCCCCAAAATTTCAAATCAAACTACCCAAACAAAGGGGTTTCTAGCGATCAAAACCACGCTATTTCATTTTTAAATCACAATATTAACTCTCAACCAATTTTTTTGCCATTTCCACCATGGTTATCTCATCAACAACAACCGTCCACATCAACCTTAACATGAAGCAAAGAAATGACAATCCGTAACTACTTCATGCTTAACATAACAACATATATAACAATATGTGGTCAACAATTTTAACACATTTCCCTCAAACACTAGGGAATATTACAAGGAAAACAATTTAAGCATTTTCAAACAAATCCGGATACTTAGAGTAGACTTCCGCCTCTCGTTCCCACGTCGGTTCTTCAACCCCATGGTGTCTCCATAACACCTTTACCAACGGTATAGTTTTTCCCCGTAGCACTTGCTCCCGGGTATCTAATATTTGAACTAGTCGTTCTTCGTAAGAGGCATCATCATCTACCTCCAAGTCAAACCAATCAAACACATAAGAAGGGTCGGATTCATACTTCCTAAGCATAGCTACATGAAATACGTTGTGAACTCCTGAAAGTTGCGGCGGTAAAGCTAACCAGTATGCCACTTCCCCAATTCGCTCTAAGATCTCAAAAGGCCCAATGAACCTTGGAGATAATTTACCACTCTTACCAAATCTCATCAAGCCCCGCCTTGGTGAGATTTTTAGAAACACATGGTCACCAACTTCAAAAGACAAAAGTCATCTCCTCTTATCGGCATAACTCTTTTGTCGACTTTTGGCCGTAGCTAACCTCTTTCGAATGAGAACCACTTTCTCGGTTGTCTCTCTAACAATTTTCGGACCCAGTAACGGTGCGTCACCCACTTCAGCCCAACAAACCGGTGATCTACAAGGTCGGCCATACAAGGCCTCAAATGGTGCCATCCCAATACTAGCTTGATAACTATTGTTATAGACGAACTCAACCAACGGTAAATGCTTCTCCCAAGGCCCCTTAAAATCAAGGAAACAAACTCTAAGCATGTGCTCCAAAATCTGAATGGTATGTTCCGACTGTCTATCGGTTTGAGGATGATAAGCGGTGCTAAGAGTCAACTTAGTTCCCAACGCCTCTTGAAGGCTTTGTCATAACTGGGCACTAAAACGAGGATCCCTATCCGACACAATAGTCACAGGGACTCCATGAAGTCGAACTATCTCTCTAATGTACAACTCTGCCAAGTGTTCAACCGAGTCACTGGTGCACATCGGAATGAAATGGGTAGACTTAGTCAACCTATCAACAATCACCCAAACGGCGTCATTGCCTCGTTGTGTTCTAGGAAGCCCAACTACAAAATCCATGGTAACACGCTCCCATTTCCACTCGGCTATAGGTAAAGGTTGTAACAAACCCGTTGGTCTCGGATGCTCGGTCTTCACTTGTTGACAAGTAAGGCACTTTGATACAAACACAGCCACATCCTTTTTCATATCTCTCCACCAAAACTGGCGACTAAGATCATGATACATCTTTGTGCCTCCCAGATGCACCGCAAGGCACAGATGATGAAACTCTCGGAGTACTTCCTCTCGGTAAGACTCTAGTACAAACAAACGGTCACGGTATCTCGCACTTTGGTCGGGATACACAGTCAAACCTCTTTTCTACCTTCCCATTGGAAATCTTCTCTCGAAATGACTCCACCTCAAGGTCACCCTTTTGCGCTTCCAACACTCGGTTCACAAGTGTAGGTTGTGCAACTACTGAAAACAAAGTTGCAGACTCAATAGACTCGCCCAGATGCAAGTCAAACTCATTAAGAGTACCCAACATTTCCCATTCTCAAATGGCGATAGAAGCTACACTGCTAACTGGCTTTCTACTCAAAGCATCGGCTACAACATTGGCCTTCCCAGGATGATAATGCAACTCAAAATCATAATCCTCTATGAATTCCATCCATCTCCTATGTCTCAAATTCAAGTCTTTCTATGTAAACAGATATTTCAGACTCTTGTGATCAGAGAACACTTCAAATTTCTCACCATACAGATAGTGCCTCCAGATCTTCAAGGCAAATATCACTGCTGCTAACTCTAAGTCATGGGTGTGATAATTTCTCTTATGTGCTTTCAACTGCCGTGAGCCATAGGCTACTACTTTTACCCTCTTGCATCAATACACAACCTAGACCTTCTCGTGAAGTATCGCAATAAACTGAATAACCCAAACCCCTCTCCGGTATAATCAATACTAGAGCAGTGGTGAGTCTAATCTTAAGCTCTTGGAATGACTTCTCACAAGCCTCACTCCACACGAATTTGATTTCTTTTCTCGTCAACTTAGTCAAATGTGAAGCTAGTCTAGAGAAATCTTTCACAAACCGACAGTAATACCCGGCCAACCCCAAGAAACTACGAATCTCGAAAGCATTCTTAGGTTGTGCCCAATCTTGTACTGCCTCTATCTTGGATGAATCTACAATCATCACTTCCCTTGATACTACATGCCCTAGGAATTTAACCTCTTCCAGCCAAAAGTCACATTTCCCAAACTTAGCATACAGCTTATGGGCTCTAAATAACTTAAGTACTACTCATAAATGTTCCTCATGCTCCTCCTCAGAAGGTGAATAAATCAAAATGTCGTCCACAAAGACAACCACAAAACGATCTAAGAATTCATGGAAGATCCGATTCATTAAATCCATAAAACACAGCTGGAGCATTAGTTAGCCCAAAAGGCATTACAAGAAACTCATAATGGCCATACCGCGTACGGAATGCCGTCTTTGGGATATCCTCCTCCCTTACTCTCAATTGATAATAACCCGATCTCAGGTCTATCTTAGAGAAACAACAAGACCCCTTCAACTGATCAAACAGATCATCTATGCGAGGCATTGGGTACTTATTCTTAATATTAAATTCGGTTCAACTTTCGATAATCAATACAAAGCCGAAATGCTCCATCTTTCTTTTTAACAAAGAGAGCTGGCACTCCCCAAGGTGAAGTACTAGGGTGAATAAAACTAAATCAATAGAGAACTCAATCTCTTGGTGAGACGATGAACTGACAAGATCCTCGGGAAAAACATCTGAGTATTCACAAACTACCCTCGGTAATTCAACTCGAATTTCATCACACTCACTACTCAAAAAGCTAGCAAGGAGACAACTAAGTTCACTCCACCAATGCGGATCATATACTGGTGATAAGACTCTATCCACCCGGTCTCCCAAGAAATAAAAGCAATCGCCGCTCAAGGTACATAGAGTAACTTTCTGACAGTAGCAATTTATAACAGCCCAGTATGACGATAACCAGTCAATACCCAATATGACATCAAAACTAAGCATGTCAATCGATACAAATGCAAAAGGTAATCGACGACCAGCAACCTCGACGTCACAACCCCGACATCCCTGTCTCAAAACAGTCTGACCACCAACAGGTGACTCTACACAAATAGGAGATGCTAACTGTGCCAACTCCAAACCCAAAACTGATGCAAACGCATACGGAATAAAAGAATGGGATGCACCCGTATCAATCAACACATTAGCAACTGAATTACAAAACAAAAAGGTACCTCTCACTACAGAAGGATCAGGTACAAGATCTGGCCCTACAACTGTATACATACGTCCAGTAGGCCTCTGCTCAACCTGCTTACCCCTTGGAGTATAAGCCTAATGCACAGACCGAGCCGAAAAGACTCCCTGATTGGCCCTTGAGGCCTGTGCTGATTGTGCTGGATGGTGACTCTGTGTCTGTCTCGAACCAGACACACCAGGTGTACCACCCAACTGTGGGCAAAACCTCTTCAGGTGCCCCGCCTGCCCGCACTGATAACAAGTGAGCGGCTAGCCTCTTCCCTGACTTTGGCTCTGAAAACGAGCCGAAGATGATGCTGCTCGCTGAGGACAAATTGGAGACTTGTGGCCCAACTGACCACACTTAAAGCAAGTAAAATCTCCCTGCCCACCTTTCCCAGAACCTGAACTCGGTATTGGAAAAGTGGACCTCGACTGAGTTCCCTGGGACTGCTGAGGGTAGGAACCCCTCTGCCTCTTACTGTCTCCCTAACTATCCTGACTCCTCCTGGAGCCCCTCATCCTTTCATCTTCTGCTTGCATAATAGTTTCAAGGTGGGCTGCAGACTATACAAGGCGCCCATAATCTCTAATCATGGAACCGACCACTCGAAACATGAGTCTGGTCCTCAATTTCTTCTCAAACTCCAGACAGTGGCGTTCCTCAGTCGCTACTAACTCAGGTGCAAACCTGGATAGACTAGTAAAAGTGGCCTCAAACTCCGCCACTGGTGTATTCAGCTGCTTGAGCTGACAGAACTGATCCCTCAACTTCTTCCTAACAGTGGGAGGCAAAAACTTCTCCTGAAAGGCGTCAACAAATGCTTCCCAAGTCTCTCCAATGCGTCCCTGCGCATACTTCCACCACTGCCCTGCATCTCCCTTTAACTGGAAAGACGCCAAGGTCACTTTCAACTGATCATCCTCGATGCCAAGCATCTCAAATGTCTTCGCTAACTGTTCAAGCCACTCATCAGCCTTTAGTGGCTCCTTAGGGTCACCCAAAAACTCATCCGGATTCGACCGGAAAAACTCTCTCTTCAGAAAACATGGCCCTGCTTCAGCTACATGGGCCTGGACTTGATTCTCAGCCTTGAGAATGTCCATGGATTCCCTCAATGCTCCTGCCATCTCGTGGGCTAAAGCGCCCATGGCCTGCTGACCTACTAGCTCGGCCATGTTGGCTTGACCAACTCCCTCCTCCTGCGCCGGAATTTCATCCAGTATAGGCATCTCCTACCTCCTAGGCCTACCACGCCTACCACTACGTCCTCGTCCTGACATCCTAATAAAGGTAACAAAGGATTAGCACATTCACAAATGTGTTGAAGCTATTTCACTCGCATCCTAATACATTGGACAACTATAATTCACTCCACATAAGCACATAATCACATAAGCACTTACGAATTTCATTTCCGGATAATGACCGTCCCGTGGCATTGCTAGAGTTCCTGTTAGAAACGGCAGTGATCAAGTGCCTTTCCAACAGGACTCCCAGAAACCCATAGATTCGATCAACATCCTAGAAACGAAATTCCATACACATATAGTCACATAAGCATGTTATCATATAAGCACATAACATCATACATAAGTCTCTAACAAGCAAGACAAACCCATTGTGGTACTAACCACTTCTCACGTACCCAAAGTATTCAATCCGGGTACGCTCTGATACCAAGTTGTCACGCCCCCAAAATAATACAATAAAGATAACTCATATGCGAAATAAATATGAGAAACAACATACTTTCATATATCAGAGTTCACTGTTTAACAACCAGTTAAATGCCACGTAGGCTTACATGTTTCCAAGTCATTGCTTAGTTTTACAAATTGAGTCTCGCTCATTACATCTTAAGCTCTTGGCTTTACAAATAACAAACATACATACATAAGGCATAATTAAGAAGCTCTTGCTTCCCAAAACTCCATCCACGCTATTGCCTTGGGGGAAGCATCTCACATGTACCTGAAAATGGTATTCCCATATAGGGTGAGCTAACAGCCCAGTGGAAATAATCTAACACAATTTATGAGATTAACAAAGGTATAACTACCACGTACATAAACAATACCGATCCTGAAACTTCCACAAACAAGACCTGCATATCCATATGCCACTAAGACCAACCTTATTCCATTTTCCTTTAATTTCATTTCCAGTTCATATATGCTACTCAATTCATGAGTTAAATTCGTTATCTTTCAACAATCAAAATGAGACTACAACTCAATGATTTTCCAATTATGCAAAACTCACATAAACACTTCAAACCTGCCATTTTACGGATATTTCGTCCGAAGGAATCGGCACCCATTTATATATAAAATTTCGGGTCTTTCACCCAGGACACTCCGGCCAACTTGCTTTAAATGGAGTCCATCCCCTTTCTCCTCCCAAACAAATATACATATGCAATGTATTTATAAACATAATCACATATGGAGTACATCCCATTTCTCCTCCCAATAAACATACATATACAATGTATCTATAACATGGTCATATTCAATGACACCAACAATGGATTAGTATTAAATCGCCTAATCTTTATGTAATTTCTACAACAATCATAGCTATCCTCCACCGATAGCCCAATGCAATTATTTCTAAAGAGATGTTCAATATCAAAATAAATAGTTTATTCAAAACTCCCATAGGTGAGATAATATATATCCAATATCACAATTTATAATCACAACCTTCCAATTTCACGTTTTCAATGTTAATCCCAATCATTACGCAAAATAATAATTTAATCAAAATTAGGGCAAAATGCCCTTTCACCAAATATCAACACAAACACCAAAATCAACTATTTTGGCACAACATGATCTTATATTCAAGCCTCATACTCGTTTAGCTCATATTCATCAAAACCCTTCTTTTGATTTCACACCCAAATCCTAGATTTGTCCAAACCACTACCAAATCTCATCATCTATACACAATAGCAAATAACTAAGCTAAAAACTATATTAGAGTGTAGAAAATCCCTACCTCAAGTTTTGAAGAGAATCTGAGATGAAACCCCAAAATCTACAGTGTCGAAACTCGATCTCCACCGCACACAATGAAGCCCTCGAGGTGATAACCAACTTTGGTGAAGAACTTAGGCCTAAATCCCAATGGATTTGAAGAAATCAAAGAGAGAAGATGACTTCTAGAGAGAGAAGCTCTAGACCTGGAAATTTGGAGAGTTTTAGAAAGAGAGGGGGCTGTAAAAAGTGATTTGAAACCCTAATTTACGGACTGATATAACAAGGTCACTCGAGCGTGAAATACACTTTCCCGTAAGCAATTTCAAATGTATTTTGCATTTTTGCTTTCGACGAGCTAACCGGGTCAAAATTGGGATCAAAATCGGGATCGCTACAACCCCCGAAGTTGACCGGGTCAAAATCGAGATCGCTACAACCTCCCCCCCTTAAAGAATTTTATCCCCGAAATTTCAAATCAAACTACCCAAACAAAGGGGTTTCTAGCGATCAAAACCACGCTATTTCATTTTTAAATCACAATATT
This sequence comes from Camellia japonica, assembly GCA_030407325.1. Taxonomy (NCBI): domain Eukaryota; kingdom Viridiplantae; phylum Streptophyta; class Magnoliopsida; order Ericales; family Theaceae; genus Camellia; species Camellia japonica. The sequence goes on along the minus strand of JAPPVO010000007.1, from coordinate 74,008,361 downwards.
AACTCTCAACCAATTTTTTTGCCATTTCCACCATGGTTATCTCATCAACAACAACCGTCCACATCAACCTAAACATGAAGCAAAGAAATGACAATCCGTAACTACTTCATGCTTAACATAACAACATACATAACAACACGTGGTCAACAATTTTAACACATTTCCCTCAAACACTAGGGAATATTACAAGGAAAACAACTTAAGCATTTTCAAACAAATCTGGATACTTAGAGCGGACTTCCGCCTCCCGTTCCCATGTCGCTTCTTCAACCCCATGGTGTCTCCATAACACCTTTACCAACGGTATAGTTTTTCCTTGTAGCACTTGCTCCCGGGTATCTAATATTTGAACTGGTCATTCTTTGTAAGAGGCATCCTCAGCTCGACCCCCGAAGTTGACTGGGTCAAAATCGGGATCGCTACAGGTCTCACATGTGACATGTACTTGTGTTTGTTTAAAGATACTCGGATTGATATTTTCTCTTACATACATATTTCTTATGTGAGAGATAATTGAATCATTGAGGGACTAATGTGGCCTTCTAATTATGAAGTTAAAATACTACATATTGTCAAATTATGATTAATCATATCACATTGTCTATGTCAAGTGATTTTAAACAGACACAAAATAAAATAAAATTCTTCTCTTTTTTTTTCTATTGATAAAAAAAATAAAAAATTATTAGCATCACTTAATTCAAAAGCATTGTAAATATAAAAGAGTAAATTGTTGAAAATTCTAAATTAAGGAGGGTATAAGGCATTAGGTCTAGTGTATATTTTTTGTTGGTGAGAGATTCACCTTTTGTGAAATAGTTTGGTGAGAAATCTTTTTATTTATTTTGAAGGACATTTTGATTGCAATTTTACCCATTAATTTATTTGTTGACTTTTGTTGTCTATCTGTTCAAATGTTTTTTCCTATCTGTTCAAAAATTTTCCCTATCAGTTCAATTATCTCCCGATTTGTTTAATTTATGTGGGTTTCTTTCTCTATCTGTTCAAATTCGATAGGTTTCTCTTTGTTCTTACTCGTCGAAGCAATATTACTTAAAATATTTGTTTATTTTTATCATTTGTCCAAAACTATTCCCCCTATCTGTTCAATTGTATTAATTCTTGTTTTAATTTTTATCTGTACAGATTATTTGTTTAAAATTTCTGTGCATTTTTTTATTTGTTAAAAAAAATTTGTTCAATTTTTTCCCTATATGTGAAAAATATATGTTGGAATACTTTGCTCCCCAGATCTACAACCACCATAACAACAACAATAACAACAAATCAACAACAATCAACTACATACAAAAAAAAAAAGGACACACACACACACAGAGAGAAACCATAACCGTAGAGAGAGGAACGTATGTTATTATTTCAAGATAGGAGTATGGAAAGGGATTCTCAGAACCCTAAATGAAAATATAAGAGTCAACTATTCGAAGCTTTGATTATCAAATCTGTGTTGAAACAATAACATACTCGCCATTGACTATCATCATCATCACCTCCTCCGTGATAGAAAAGTGGGAGAGAGTTGTATACCAGTTGTGATGGTATATAAAGAGATGAATTAATTGAATAAATATTCATTTTATTCAATCACAAACAAATTATGCAAAACAAAGCTATCTCTCTACTAACTCTCAAATTATTTACTCTCTTAGAATTCTCCTTATCTAGAGATGTTGTGTTTCTCCCTGGAGATTACATATTTCTCCCACTCTATCTCAAACAAAGTGCACAATGTTTCTTCATCCTTAAGCTTCAACAATGGCGCTTCCTTGAAATTTCATCTTTTTCTTTATTTTGGCTTCCTCTTCTTCTCTCTGGAACTTTCCAACAGTATCTTGCTTGTTTTCCTCTTCTTTGGAATTCTCCTTCACCAAACTCAAATTGAATTTGTCTTTCCAACATCCCCTCTTAAACTTAATTTGTTGGATTCTCTACACGATACTTCATATCTGCTCGTAGATGACCTCTTGTTTGGTCTTTGTAGACAATCCTCTATTGACTTCTATCTCTCTTTGAACAACCTCCCGTTGTTTGTGGCTATCAACCTCCTGTTGATATCTTCTCTCTTTAATGTCTTGGAGCAACTACCTGCTTGCTTGTCTCATCCACAATATATGGGATGTCTACTATCACCTTTCTATCATATCTTCTTTGTTGTATTCTTCGACTCCCTCTTCGAAAAATATTTTTTCACTTCATATCTTCAAATAAAATCTGCAAATTACAGGTATGGAATTTTCAAATTTTGACCATACGAATGTGTTCGAAATATTTCAAATAGTTAAAAAACACTATTGGATCATTGCGATTGGACTCCGGACGGCTTAGATTTAGCCAAAATAGATTGGATGGTTCAGATTAACAGCTTCAACTCAATCGCAAAGCACTAAATAATTTCTCTTGAATGTTCTGCAACTTCAAAATTCTGGGGAAGACAAGTGCTATGTACGTGCTCAACTTCTTGGTAACCATATAGGTTCATTCAGAGTTCGTTTGAGTTGTTCTTTACACTGTCAGAATTCTTTCAATGAGTAATTTAATCCGGTATACTCAAAACTGAATTTTGATAACTCCGAAATATTCCAGTTTCTGAATGTCACAATTATCAGTGAACTTCAGTTGCTTCTTGACTCTCCTGGTTGATGGGTCTAGACTCCTCCAATCGACACGAACCTTCTGGTATATTCAGATATCGATTTCGACACCTTCAAAATCTGGACAAAATTGAAATCATCCTTTATTCTTATCTGTTTCTTTCTAATTTTTGGCCTAAACGAACTCTGATACCACTGATAGAAAAGTGGAAGAGAGGTGTATACCGGTTGTGCGGGTATATAAAGAGAGGAATTAATTGAATAATATTCCTTTTATTCAATCACAAACAAATTATACAAAACAGAGCTATCTCTCTGTTAACTCTCAAATTCTCTACTCTCTTAGAATTCTCCTTATCTGGAGATGTTGTGTTTCTCCCTGGAGATTATATTTTTCTCCCACTCTATCTCAAACAAACATACAACCTATTCAACAATGGAGCTTCCTTGATGCTTCCTCATCTTCTTTATTTTGGCTTCTCCTTTTTCTCTCTGCAACTTTCTAGTAGTCTTTTGCTTGTTCTCATCTTCTTTAGAATTCTCCTTCACCAAACTCAAATTGAGTTTGTCTTTCCATCACTCCAACCATTGGAGTACTGTGAAAGCAACACGACCTCCAAGAGCAGCGTCGAGAGAGGCGTTGGAAGCAGCGAGTTCCGGCAAAATTTTTAGCATCTCAGATTTCCTGCACTCGCACAAACAAATCAAACACATTGAATCGTTGATTCCACCACCTTGACCCTTTGAGAATAGAAACCTGGGGTACGAATTAGTGACCGCTTGATCAAGCACATGATGGTGTTATTGTTGTTTTCGTTGTCGTCTTCGGCGATGAAGATTACGCAGGGGAGAATGATGTCGTTGTGGTGGAGGTTTCCGGATCGGCGACGTGAGAGTAAGATAGAGGAATCGAATGGTGACGCAATACAACGCGGTGAGAGAGAGATCGATGGCGAGGAGGGAGGAAGAGAGTCCAGATCTGTCACGCCCTAAACCTGCCCCTAAAAGTTTGAGCATGACCTATTCAAATACGGACACTTAACCTGGTATACATAACATACGGGGCCTTATCGGAAGCACTAATTTAAAAACAAAATGAAACAAACAACTCCATTGAGCTACTAATACCATGCCAGGATCACATACATAAAAGTAAGCAGATAAACTTCAAAAACAACATCCCTAAGCTAGTTATACACATACACACATATACAGTCCTAGCCCTAAAATCGGGCGTATACAAAACCATTGAAGTTATATACATTCAACCTTAGATGGACAACCAAAAAGTAGGCCAATCATCTTAACAACTTCCCAAAATAAGTAGCCTCGTAAATTGCCTGGACACACGAAGGTTGACAAAAGAAAACGGGTGTCAGGGCTAGGACTGACCACCTGGTTAGGTACCTACAGAAACAGACATAACACGGAGTAAGCTAGGCTCAGTGAATAGTAATACTTAGATATAACAATGCTTAACTTGAAACATAATATATCAATGCGTATGAAAGCTTAACTTGAAACATAATCTATATATATATATATATATATATATATATCAATGCGTATGAAAGTTTAACCTAGTCTGATTCTGTACTAATTTCATATCGGCCTTAGGCCCAGTCTTGAAACATAATATCTTAAAACATAATGGCCGTAAGCCCTTGAATAGAGTGGCACAAAGCCCTTGAACATTGTGGCGCGAAACCCTTAAACATAGTGGCACGAAGCCCTTGAGTAGATCGGTATTACGCCCTTGGACATACTCGTATGAACTCAAGAGGTGCCTCACACGAATTCTAGAGGTGACTCACTTCGTAGCACTTAGTTCTGTGTAGCACTTTGTTTCATATCATAACAACTTATACGGAATGGCCATAGGCCCCAAGTCTTAGTCTTACAAACACTTAGAATCATGTTGAAGCATTCCATTCTTTCCTTTATTTCTTTTCATGTTTGGCTTCATTCACACAATTACATAATAGTCATGCGTTAATAGAATGCCAATGACAATCATTAGCTATATATGAAGCGTATTACTACTCACAGTGTTGTAGTGACGTACTAGTCCCTCCCGGGGTGCGTCCTGCACACATTCATCACTTATCAATTAGTTTATTTTCTTTGAATCATTTTCGGAGTCATTACACTTCAATTGGATTTAACGTACATTTATAGGCATAAAATACAGATTCTAAAAATATCCGAGGGTCCAGCACGCAAAACGGAGCAGACAGTATTTCTCAACATGAGCCGCACGTGCGGCTGTGAGCCCCGCACATGCGACAGTTGGCCCCGCACGTGCGGCCTTGAGGTCCCGTGCGTGCCTTTTAGGCAGAACCAAAACCCAAAAATTCAACATTTGCCACACGTGCGGCAGTGACTCCCGCACGTGCGGCGATTCCCCTGTTTTGGTCCGAAATTTGCAACAAAAACACATCTTTTGGTACATCTTCACAAGGCTCAATTTAGCATGTTCAATTGGTAGTCCATAGCTTAAAACCCATGTTAATAAAAGCTTCAAATACATACATTAATCTAGTTAGAACTAGCTCTTAAATTCTTACCCACAATCTAGCTTCCTTTTTGTATCCAACATCATATAACATCATAGCTATATATATATACTCTTCATAACTTTCATGAGAAAATAAGACATAAAAACTAGTCTCTCCACATACCTGCATAAGCAATTTACTTCAACATCACATATTGAGAAAACATATTTTCTTTTCTTTAAATCCCCACACACTCTAACTTACATAATCCTCCAAGGAAGTTATTCAAAAGAGAACTTAACAAAAGAGCATCATTCAAGCAACACACATACCTTGAATCTTGAATTCTACAACCTTTTCACTTCCCCCAATTCTCCCTTGAGGTACTCTTCCTCCTCTCTAACTTCCTTCTCTCACTAGACCAAATTTTTGAGTTCTAAGTCATTGACTTAAAGAACACATACATATATATAGGAAATGAATAGGACAAAAATCAATCGTTTAAACATCCGAAATTGAAATTTCCCAAAAATGCTTAATATTACCTAAAAATTATGCTGATCACATATATAAAAGCAATTTCAGCTAATTAAGCCCCTAAGGCTTCCAATTTCTGATTCAAACATTCTAATGTAACAGATACTTTTCTTGTTCAATAGATAGACATCCTTAAACATGGGTTCACTTACTTAACCTTAATTGCTCATAGGATTTCACAATAAGCATTCAAAATCACAAAATAGAGTCCGAAAATATATCAGAAAACATGTACGAGGGTCAGGTTATTACAAGATCGGTGGCGATGAAGGAGGTTGACAGCGACAGAGGTAATTAGCGACGAAGACGAAGAGGGGAGAGAGAGAGAGAGAGAGAAAAAGAGAGAGAGAGTATGTGTGTGTGTGTGTATTGTAATTAGCGACGAAGATGAAGAGGGGAGAGAGAGAGAGAGAGAGAGAGAGAGAGTATGTGTGTGTGTATGTGTGCGTTAGGGTTTGCAGAGAGAAAGACAGAGAGACAGAGGAAGAATGGTTGTTTGGAAATGAGAATTTCTACCGTGTTTATCATATATATATATATATATAGGGGTATTTTGGACATTTTGTCCAAGCTTGTCCTTTTTGACAAAGTATTCTAATGCCTGGACTTTTGGATAAAGAAAATTCAAAAATAAATTTATCGCCTAAATGTCCAATATAAAATAGGATACATAATTTTAAAAATTGATAACTTATAATTAGGGGTGGGCGCGGGTCGGTTGCGGCCACGGAACCTCCAATCCGCCATCCATCCGCCAGATTGGTGGATTAGAGAAAATCAATCCGCATCCATTCGCCAATCAAGCGGATGTGGATTGAGCGGATTGGCGGTTTGGCGGATGGATGCGAATCGGTTTGACGGCTTAAAATTTTATAAATTTTCAACATAATTCAACTTGTGCACTTCCTCAAAAAAGAAAAAAAAAAGTATTACAATCAATGACTTAAAAAAAGTATCACAATCACTGTATGCCTCATCCAAAGAAAGAAAGTTTGAAACTTTAGAATATCACAATCATTACATGTCTCATCCACATATTACAATCATAGCATAATTCATCCACATAAAGTGTTACAATCTGTGGTTCTTAAAATATAAAAACAATTCAAACCACCAAAACCATGAATAGAGCAGTAGTAGAGATTGTACGTCTCTGTATTGTTACATCTATATATGTTTTTGAAAACAAAAACCAACCAGCATATATCATATTTTCTATTTATTATTTTTAGAGTTAGATTTAAAAACCAAAAAATATAGATAAATAATATATTTATTTTTTTCAATTCAAAAAATATATTCAAGTTGAAAACTTTTTTTCAACAGAATATTTAAACTCATTTTCAATTGAAAACACAAACAAAATATTTAAACAAATTGAAAACACAAAGTCCTATAAATTACTAGGGGTGCTCGCGGTTTGGCGGTTCGATTGCGGCCAAAGGAATCTCAAATCCGCCATCCGTCCGCCAAATTGGCGGATTGGAGAAAATCAATCTGCAACCGTCCGCTTGTCATCACGCATCTGTAGACACGCCCTTGGGCCCCATGCTACAGTTCGGACTCCCTTTTTGTTGTCGGTTCTTAATCTAAACCAAAGAGTCCAAATCCGGCAAATCGTTTTGAGAAACAAATTTTTTTAGAAAGAAGTGCCAAACATGGACTGCTTTGCCAGATACAGAGTCGCCACCTAAATATTTTATTTTGGGAAATTTAGGAAACCCTGACTCGTTGCCTAAGGCCACGTGTCCGTCATCACCAAAGTTGCCTCGACTCGGGAACTTGGGTACGATTGGGGAAGGTCAGCTATGAGCACCCCCTCTCGCCCGATCCGAAGATTGGCCTCTACTAACCGTGATATCTGATTTTGAAAACGTTATGTGTTCTTATTCCGGTTATTAGCCTAGAATCACTATGTGATGCGCACAGCAAAACAAGTATAGACTAGATCGCCTAATTTGGAACAAAGCATTGCATATCCGTTTGTTTGGAAAACGCTTTGGAATTTGCTACTCGCAAGTAGGCTAAAATACGAATTTCAATGAGTTGTTCCAACTCAAACAATCCAACCTTCACCCACAGGCATTCAAGCAGTTTATCACATAAGCATATAGCCACATGGTAAGCATACTGTCATGTTAACATTCACACTCATGTGAGATGCTAAAGCATAAATACTTACAGTGTACTCCGAGCCAAAACAAGAACATGTTAGCAATCAATGCATGATCCAAGTCTATGTTAAGTGGCTAATGCATCGCATACAAAATGCAATCTAGAATAGGCTCGGCTAATCCTAGGATGGCATGTGGGATGCAACAAGTAGCACGTATTCAAGTTAGATTTGAAATACTATGTAGTTAGTATGATGCGTCGAGCCCGGTGCATGCAAGACAGATGAATGGATGCACGCATGCATAGCATAAGGTATGCTAATTGAAATATGCCTTAAATCTAACCATCAAAGCAGGTAAGTAAAAGGGAGAAAGAAGTGGGGTTGGAAAACATACATCACACACACCCACACTTATTACAATTGTGCCCTCGCTCGGAGAGTCCGAAAGAATAATACAGGCCACCTAATTAACTAACTCACAAGCTAATTAATTATTACAGAACCAAATGAATAACTAGCTACAACTAATTATTACACAACTTAATTAATTAACAAATTAATTATTACAAATAACAAATGCTAACTAACTAGTAAGCAGTAAAAGAGAGTTGCTCCAGCTCTATTTGAAGAGGAGGAAGGCAGGCATGCTCACTTCGGTTCTTTGCCTTGAAACGCCTTCCGGTTGCTCTTTAGAGGCTCTGTTTGCAGGGTGTCTTCCAGTGTTTGTTACTGAAACTTACCAAAACACTACAGGGGAAGCTACCGGTGGCCTGCCGGCCATGAAAGGAGAGGTGCCGGCCAACAACAGGACACTGCCGGCCAATGATAAGAAGCTGCCGGCCAAGGGTGGCACACTGCCGGCCACTGGTGCGCTGTGACACCAAACTGCAACGAAGCCCAAAATAGAGAAAAATGAGGGTCTCCCAAGGACATGTATGCACCATGGCACTCCAAATCACCTCAAAACATCAAGGGAGAGGCCAAGCCAGATCCACGACCATCAATCATGCATCCCGATGCATGATGGCCAAAGATCCAACTTGTGCAAATCAATATGAAAATGAATGCACAATTAAAGCAAGTAAAGCCTAGAACTCTATCATGAATCATCAAGAGCTTCGGCGACCGAGAATTGAGACGCGTTCCATCACTTGAAGTATGAAACTCCCCTCGTTCCTCGTGCTCGGATTAATACTTAATCCAAACAATGCAACATATAAGCATGGCAAACATGCAACATGACCTAAGTGTGCAAACATGCGACTAACTCAAGCATGCGACAAGCACATAAGCATGATGTAAGGTGACGACCTCGGACAACATGGCAAAATACAACATGAACATGCAAACATGCAAGGCATGTAAAGGTGGACAAGTATGCAACAACATACAAGCATGCGACAACATGGTAAGATGGGCTTACACCAAAGATGGACAGCTCTAAAATAGGTCAAAATCAGTAGCCATAGCAATGAATTAAGCCACCCAATACACTCAAGCATGCCAAATGCGAAAGATTCAACAAAGGGGCCTAAAGGGGCAACTCTCAAAAGTGCCTAAGAAGTGACAAATGTGCAAGTGTAACAACAGTATACGCACTGAAATGAGATGATAAATGATGCCAAATCATTTAGATAGCTCAAGTAAAGCATGCGAAGGTCCTAAGTCATGAAAGCTAGCAAAGAGCAATACAAAGGAGGCATGCAATACATGACATGAACGCATGAACTAAGCATGGACAGAGCTTAATTAAGCCTAAACAAGGACTTAACCATGTTGGAATGAAGGCTCAAACACCTAGACATGTAAGCATACAAGCTAAACCTTAAACTAGGCAATAATGCGCGACATTCAAAGACACTTGAAGCATGAATGAAGTGGGAATGTGGTGATGGCACATGCTCTGAAATAAAGTATTAGGTGGTGCCAAATCATCTAAATGTCTCAAAGATAGCATGCATGAATCACCGGAACACAAGGCTTGCAAGGCCAATTACACTACAGCTATACAAAGCATGCGTTATTTGAGTATGAAGCACAAAGACAGAGCCAAGGCAGTCCCAAAACATGAACATTTCTAGTTCAAAGCATGGCCAAAAGGTGCTCACATGAGAGGCTAAAGCAACATGCAAGATTGGCTAGTAAACATGAGTTGTATGGCATGTATATGAAGCATATGAAATCTCACCAAACCAGCCAAGATCAGTGAAAAAAACATGCCAAAATATGCCCAAATAATCATGGAAATGCAGCCAATGCATAAAAAATGAGGGGCTCCTTTGGAGGGCCATGCAAGGGGTTATTAAGCACATGCATGATGGACATTCAACAAGGCCAAACCAACTCTGGAAATAGCCTATAGGGGTCCTAAAACCCACTGAAAAGGGCCTGGAATAAGGCCTAGAAACATGCAAATAAGAGGTCCTTTGGAAGGCCAACAAGACCTCCAAACAAGACAAGGAGAGAGGGGGTCACCGCCCTCTGATTTGGGCTCTCAAAACAGTGTCTAAGCCACTGAAAATCTGCTGGATTTCAGTGGCTAAGAGGCCAAACCATGGCCAATGCAAGTGCTCTAATGCATAGCTCGAAACATGATGAATTAAAGCATGAAAGGGGGAAGATACCCCAAACAGAAAAAGTATCTTAAACAAACATGTTTATAAGCTCAAAAGGAAACTTTTTCTAGTTTATGACCAATCTCGAAAATGCTCACAAGTAGGACTAAGATATGATGCAAAAATAGGCCTACAAAGAGGGAAAAAGCATGCAAGGGTGTAGGAGGCCTTAAACAGAAAAGTGTCCTTATAAAATCTTCAAGAGAAGCTCAAAATATGACACTTTTTAGTTTATGACAAAGTCCAGAAGAGCTTGCAAGTATGGCTTATAAATGAAGCAAAAAAATGCAAGTTTAAGGGAAATGAAGACTTACCCTTGAAGAGCAGCTTTCCAATAGCTTTTGGTCCAAGATTCTGAGCTTTCAACCTTTGCAAATGGCCTCCAAGATGCTGGAATGGATGGTGGAGGTGTTGTGCTAAGGGTTGTAGTGTAAAAGTGCAAGGAAATCCAATTTCTAAGCACAAAACTCAAGTAATATAGAGAGAAAGAGAGGTTTTGCTCTTCAAAACTCCAGAACCTCTGATATAAAGGGAGCCCTCTTGCTTATATAGAAGAAGGCAATGCAGAGTTCCATCCCTCCATATACGTGTATGGAGGGGAGATAACAAAAATCCAGCTGGCTCAAAAGATCTGGCGGAAAACCAGCTGAGAGAGGGGGGTGCCGGCCATCATCAATGGTCGGCAGTGCCACACCATTGGCCGGCAGGGTATCACCAAGGGCTGGCAGTGCCATGCCATGGCCGACAGTGCACCACAGAGTCCACTCTGACAGGACCTAGTCAAGGTCCAAAAATGAGGCAGAAAGGATACAGGGTCCGAGAAGCTCGAACCGGTGACGTTCCGCCGCGATAGTTGAGTGCTTGACGAGCAATCGAACCAGTTGTTGGGTGTACCTACAAGCAAAACCAAGTCTTGAGGACGGTCAAAAATGGGGTGTCTACAGCATCCGTCCAAAATGCGGCGGATCGGTTCGGTTCGGTCGGTTTTGGCGGATCGGTATATCCGCTGCTCACCCCTACTTATAATAGGGTTGGTTGGTGCACATTATTTGTGTTGTTTATAGTATTTTTAATATTTAAAAAAAAATGGTACTAAACTGTTTGATGCACTTTCTTTTTATAACTTCTGCAAAAATAGACCAATTAAGTTCAAAAAAATTATGTGAAAGTTGAAGAAGAAATATCTTTATTTTAATTTTTTTTATTTGTTATATAGTATTTTTAATATTTTTTTTTAAAAAAAAAATCTACACTAAAGTGTTTGATGCACTTTCTATTTATAACTTATGCAAAAATAAATTAATTAAGTTCAAAAAAATTATGTGAAAGCTGAAATAAAAATGTTTTTATTTTAATTTTTTTATTACCAACATTTAACTTATAATAAATTATATGAAACACACCCAATCAAAAAAACATGATAATTTCAACAAATTGAGTTATTATTGTGGGTGTCTGAGAAATTGTTATTTTAACAGGTTATTTTAACTTTTGGTTATTTTAATAGGCTGAATTTTTTGTGTTTGGAAAAATGATTAAATTTTTTTGTAATTGAATGTGATGTTTGTGGGAGAAAAAATAAAATGATTGTGATTATGAGTTTGATTTGACATTTTGTTTTATTAACTATTTTATTTTATTGTAAATTTTAACCTAAAAAATACTAAAAACCTTCTGCCAAACACCCTGTTATCGTGCCGCCTAAATAGGGATGGCAATATGAACCCGGCCCGATGAGGACTCGGACCGCCCCGTCCCGATATATAGGTTTTTCCCCTAAAATTATTCCCCATAGGGCCGAGGCTGGTATTGAAAAATACATCCCCGATGATTTTTGGGCCGGGGACGGGGATAAATTTCTCGGCCCCGGCCCGACATTTCCCTGAAGGATCCCTGCGTATATACTACTTATATATTTAGTTGTATTATATTTTTATAACTCTTACTCTCTGACTCATATACATCTCTCTCTCTCTCTCTCTCTCTCTCTCTCTCTCATATACATCTCTCTTTGACTCTCATCTCAACTCACTCTCTCAACTGACTCTCATCTCTCTCTCACTCTCTCGTTCTTCTCTCTCTGTCAACTCTCTCAAACCCATGTCGATCCAGACTAGATCCAGTGCATCTCCACCTTCGCCAAGGTTACTACCCTCAAGAACCACCGCTCCGTCGTCCTTTGTCGCAGTACCACCGCACCACTTCCTCTGCCATCCTCAAGAACAGCCGCTCCGCTGTCCTCCGTCTCAACACTTCCTCTACCATCCTCCATCGCAGCACCACCGTAGCACCTCCTCTCTCACTTGTCTCTCGCCGTAGCACCACTGTTTCTGCCATGTTTCGGCGTAAATCTAAGTCGATCGACATGGATCCATACGCGATCCACACAGATCTGTGTATATGTATACATGTATGTGTGTGTGTGAGTATCCATTTTTTTTTTTTGATTCATCAGTTGTATATGTATACATGTATGTGCGTGTATGTGTGTGTGTGTGTGTGTGAATGTGTATCAGATCTGTCCATTTTTTTTCGTTTGTAATGTCGTGGTTGTTGATCTATTGGGGTTGTGGTTGTTTGTTGTGGATGCTGTTTTTGTACAGGATTTTTCGGGGTCGGGGATCCCCGATCCCCGTTAGGGGGCGGGGAGGGTGATGGGTTTCCCGCCGGGGATCGGGGACGGGGACAGGGAAGGTGATCCCCGACTCCGTGCCCGCCCCATTTCCATTCCTACGCCTGAATAACGTGCTTGCAGGTTTACCTAGTAAAGGAAACAAAATGTGATTGAACTGCCTGATCAGGTAAGTGTCATCCACGGATGGGTTCTTCACAGCCGTTAAAAAGGTATGATAACTATTGATTGAGTTTGATTTTGTTCATAGAAACTTGTGTGGGAATAAAAGGGTTTTTAGTTTAATATCTATATAAGAATTTTATAAGTGAAAAGATACATAACATTTTTGTAATTGTTGGGATTTCTTAATATTTTCAGAGAATTTTTTTTTTATTCTTTACAAAGAATTTTTTTTTTTAACAGAGAAATTTCCAAAATTTCACAGAAAAATTTCGGCTCATCATGGAGAAATTTCAGACTGAAAATTTCTTTAATAATATTATTGAGTAACTTTAACTAATAAGAAAAAAAATATATTGGACCTCTTCGATTACCCAAAGTTGGAGAGAGATATTTCACTAATTTTTTCAATAATAAAGTACACATTTTGATTGATTTTGATTAATTTTAAATAATAAAAGTTGTAATATGATATCAATATATTTTTTAAATAAAAAATTTAATGTGTTGGATCAATTAAATATTATAATTTGTTTCAACTCTCATTTTTAAATTGGCGTGAGGCTCCTGTATATATAGGGGTGATTTGGGAAGTTGTTTAAAAGCTAACTTTTTAGTTTTTTTTTTTTAAACTTTTTTTGTCCTTTTGTGTGTAAAAAATGTGAGAAATGATGTGACCCAAAATGGATTAAAAGCTTTCGAAATGGCCCCATAATGTAAATATTTTTATGTGTCAATTGGACACACACAATATATATCACTACTACAAAAATAGTTAAAGATCACACTTTAACAAAAAAAAATATCTCACTTTTATTGGAAGTGTGATAAAAAAAAATTATATTGATATTTTAATCACACTTGATTTGATTATGTAACAACCCTCATTTTACTCTAGTCATGCTTGCATATATTACATGACCTTGTCTTGATATGTTGCATTTGCAAACCTTGATTTGTCTTGCATAAGTGTTACTTGCATGCTTTGTTCCTTGCTTGGTGTGTGTTTAGCCGAGGTCATCTTAAGCCTAGGTTACACGTTGAAACCTCTTCCACCTAGGATCACCTTGAAACCACTTTGGTTGGCCTCCACCTTCACCCTGGCATATTGGCCGAGATGTCATTATCTAGGCCGAGATGTTATCCTTGCACCTAGTGATCTTGTTCTTGGATTGGTGCGACCTAGACCGAGGTGTGGCACAACTAGGCCGAGGTGTGGCATAGCTAAGTCAAGTGTTGTCCTTCCTAGCCGAGGTCATTGAAACCTTACTTGCCGAAGCCTTGTTCTTAGCCGATGTCATTACCTGCCGGAGTGCCTATGCCATCTTGCTTGTTGAACACACTTTGCCATAGCCTTGTCTTTTCACTCAGTCACCTTTTTTAGTAGAGCCAACCAGCCGATGCCACGTGTCCCAGCTGAGTGTTAAGTCAGCCGGCAAACCTAGAAATGTATCATTTGCTATATGTCTTTGTTCTTGAGGAGAGAGAAGTTCTTAGAGAAGGAATAGATTTCCAAGCTTGATCCTTAGAGTTCAAACCGTTTGATTCGTGTTTTGAGGTTAGAATCTTGATCTACTCTTGTTGTTCTTATTGTTCATCTAGCTGCATTGCATGATCGAGCATGTTTTGAACGCCATGCATTGCTTTGAAGTTCGGTTTTAGAAAGAGAATATGATATTCATGTGTTCTTGAGGAAAAGCCATGATTTGATCCGAAAGCTTGCATTAAGATCCATGTTTTTGTGTTTGTTTTCCCAAGATCTTTAAGTATGGGTACCCAGGTCCATGTTTTCGAACTTATAGCATGAAAATCCCAGATTTTGAAATAACAAGTTGTGATTGAGCATTCATGTTTTCAAGTTCTTCATGTTCATGTTCTTCAGCAGAGGGAAACCCAGATTTTCCCGACTTCTTTTCCTTGAATGTGGCCGTCGGGACCATACCTCGGCGAGAAGGTGTGGGACCTCGGCCAAGACCTGGTTGGTGCCCAGCATGCTTTCCCGAGATGAGAAACAGTGTTTTGTTTTGATTTGACTTAGTTTTTGAAGAATGCCGAGATCATCTGTATGCATGTGAAGCTTGTTTGAAAGTGCATTCAATAGACCTTGCCATGTGTTTGTAGGACTTGGACTTGCCTTGACCCTGACGCTTGAAGAACTATGTGAGTGGTATTTTTAATAAAGTTATGTTATTAAGTTTTGATAAAGCTTTGCCTTGCTTGTTTTGGAAAAGTATTTGCTAAGCATGAATGACTATCCCTATTTTGTGTATCAAGTATTAGCTTTGGTTCTGATAGAAACCTTTGAAAGTCCGTACGTACTAGGGGACTATAAGCATTTGTAGCACAATCTTGAAAGTCCGTACGTGCTAGGGGACTATAAGTATTTGTAGCACAATCCTTGAAAGTCCGTATGTGCTAGGGGACTATAAGCATTTGTAGCACAACCTTTGAAAGTCCTTACGTGCTAGAGGACTCTAAGCTTTTGTAGCACCTTTGTTAACGTCATCCCTTGAAACTTAAAAGCCTTGAAAGACTTGATTGATGAAGCTTGATAGATTTGTTAGATGCACTTGATTCATCCCACGTTTTATTATAAGCTAAGATTATGTATTGTTTTGTTAAAGATCTCGGATATCATGCATGCAAACCCTTTATTACTTGTACCATTCACTGAATATCCAAGCTCACCCTCTCTATATATATGTAGGTGATGAGCAGGACGGCGGCGACGCCTAGATGTGCTTTGCAACTTGTTTTGGATTCGCATTTTGTAGCATCTTGAAGATTATGCTTCTTAGCTTGCATTTCATTGTGTTTTGTATATGATGGCTTGAGAAGCCTTTTGGTCAAGATGTATTTTTGTACTTCATTTTGTTTGTATTCAAGTTGTAAAGTTATGAAAAGATGTATGCCACTCCATTTGACTTACGCACAGCTCTTAGGGATTAATTAGATTTGTATATATTGCTTCCGCACTTGTGAGCCCCATGTATTTATACTCTGATTGTGTGTGAATCTTGAAAGCTGGCCTTCGGTAATCTCGGATTACTGGCCATCACGGCACCATTCTACTAGGGGCGGAATGGGGTTGTGACAAAATGGTATCAGAGCACGAGTTTCTTATAGTACGTTATCCACACACTTTGAGTCCTAAAGAGCATAGGATTTCCCTTAGAATTGGTGATAGGATTGCATCATAATGCTTGCTACTTGACAATGTGTGCATCATCTCAGCGTGGCCATTTGCTATTTGCATACATATTATTTGTTCAGTTTGTTTTAAAGTCACATTTTGCATACTCTTAGCATTATGAGAAGGGGTAGACCACTAGTTGGCCGAGATCATCCCGAAGACAGATTGGACAGATTAGAGAGATTGGTCGAAGGTTTGGTCCGTGAATTGAGACAACCTAGGCCACAAGACACTAGTACTACTTCTACCCAGGCCGAGCAGACAAACGGCCGACATGCAGCTCCGCCTCCACCACCTCCAGTGCCGCAAGTACCTCCACAGCAAGCTTTATATAGGGACGGCACCATAGCCTTGATTAGAGAGTTTAAGAAAATGAAACCGCCGAGGTTCTCTGGGGGTATTGAGCCGATGAAAGCCAAAGCGTGGGTCTTAGAAATGGAGAAGCTGTTCGAGATTTTTCCCAGCACCGACGCCCAGAAGGTGTCATTGGCAACATTCACATTAGACGACAATGCTCGAAGATAGTGGATGATGACCCAAGAAGGTAACCCAGGTCTGACTTGGGCCAGATTTTTGGAGTAGTTTTACAACAAGCACTTTTCCCTTAGCGTTCGAGATTGCAAGACTACCGAGTTCCAGACTCTAACACAAGGCAGCAAGATAGTTGCAGAATACGACCGCACTTTTACCGAATTGGCGAGATATGCGCCTCACATGGTCGATGATGAATATAGAAAAGCTAGGAAGTCCGAAAGTGGACTGCGTGGACCAATTCAGGATCGGGTTAACATGTTCAACATGCCGACTTACGCCGGAGTATTAGACAAGGCCATCCTTGCAGAAGCTAACTTGAACCGATATCAGAATTCAGGAGAAAGACAGAGGAAGAGACAGAACTATGACAATCGTCGAGTTCCATTTAACGCCAAGAAGAAAGCGAATGTGGGCAGCTCCAGCAACTCGAACTAGGAAGGTAATACTAAGCCGACGTGTGCAAGTTGTGGGAAGCCGCATTCCGGAGTTTGCCATTGGGCATTAGGAGCCTGTTTTGAATGTGGTGAAATGGGTCATCGTGTGAAAGACTGTCCGAAGGCAAGGACTGATGATGGTAAGAAGAATGGGAATACCTCGGGCCCCGCACAAAGAAATAACGTCGGGAGGGCACAGACGAGACAGGGCAGAGTTTTTGCATTGGTGCCAGGAGACACTCAGAATGCTGAGACAGTAGTGTCAGGTATACTCCCAATTTGCTCTCAAGATGCATACATATTGATTGATTCGGGTTCTACACTGAAAAATCTAGAAATTCGCTAGATATTGATTTGTGATTATATACCAATTTTAAGCAGAATATAACAATCCCAATCAAACAATCAAAGACAAATCGACACAACGATTTTACGTGGAAAAACCACAATTGGACACCTCCAACTGTGATTAAAAAACCACGGGCAACAGCCACAAAACAATCCACTAAGAAGATTTAAAGGAATTACTCAAGTATACTCTCAATTACCTAGCGAATCCACGCCTAATTGAACCAACCTCTATGTGCCTCTTCCAACCCCGTCTTCACCTCGGAATTGTCTTTACGATGAGCCACTCCAGAATCCACCGAAGCTTCAGGCTCGAATTCTTCAGAATCCACCGAAGAACAACTCTCTCTCTCTTGTATATAACAAACAAAACCTTTGATGTACTCTCTTTAAACCATGAATACTCAATAAAACATCAAAGAAAACTAACAAAATATCCCCAGATATAAACCTTAAGAACCAAAAAGAAGATCTGGAGGAATTAAATAGTTTTGGGAGAAAACCAACTATTTATAGAAAATCCAAAAATAATCCTAGTTTTGGAAGAAATCCAATTACTTATAGAAATCCAAAAGCAATCCTAGTTTGGGAAGAAAATCAACTTCTTATAGAAATCCTTGTCAAACGGGATTGCCAAATAAAAAAACCTAACAATCTCCCCATTTGGCAATGCCGTGACAAAACAGACCTAACAAATAAAATCCTAGTCACCCCAACCCATTACAACCAACAAACACAAACGTCTTTCTCAAGATAAAGATCTGCAAAACAGCTATTAGTGCCACAATCTCCAAAACAACTATTAGTCTCACAAGAGTATATGAAAAAGCAATAAACATATGGCTAGATTATCTTGAATCATTTGAAGCATGAGATGGAAAACATGAATAGATGCGACTTGGAGATATTAAGAACATATAGCATGAAAACATGAACAACACCTTTTTGTCACGAATTGACAAAGGAAGCTCAATCAACTAAAGCATGATCATAAACCACACAAGCAATGATATGATGATGTAAATATCAGGAGCATGCAAAAATGCAAAGCAACATGCAAAACAACTAAAGCCAATCTTCCTTACCAAACAAATCAAAGTGATCACGCGAACAAACTTTTGTAACAATAAACCAAACTCCCCCTCACTAAAAACAACCACACACACTGAAAATAGTGAACAAGAAGAAAAAGACAAAAAATAATATGGTGGAGCAGACAAGGAATTTCAGATTAGTACCTTAATACACACAAGACTATCCAAGAAGCACAATTACTTGAAAACACAATGTGCACAGCCTCTAGAAAATTCCTCATAAAAGAAAGTGATGCATTATGTGAAAAGCATAGATCCCATGATAAAAGTGTGTGTGTGACTCTTGGGATTCGACAAACACTAGATTCAAATCCTAGTAGTGATATAAAAGCTGGACCTCCGACAAGAGAATCTAAGCACAACAAAGGAAAGTCAAACCACTAGGAATCAAGGGGTATTTGGTGAGTAAAGGCGGAGGCTCCCCCTCAATCAATGAATTTTTTATTTTTTTCCTTTTTTCTTTTTTTTCACATCTTTTTCTTTTCTTTCTTTCGCACATCCCTTTTTTTTCTTTTCTTTCTTTTGCACATTTTTTTTTCTTTTTTTGCACACTCATTGGCGGCTGACACGCTCAAGAGTATGAAAACCGAACCAGAGAAGCATGGATATAATAAGGATCACCTGGTTAGTGACTCTGAGGTAGCCTTTTCCTCATGCCTGGACTACAAAGAATAGAGGGGAAAGCCATGGAGATGCAAAAAGATGGAAAGTGGTTAAGAGACTCAACATCACCCATAATATGCTAGTATAGGTCAATTCCTCTAGAAAAGCAAAAGATACAATGCCAGAAGTTCATAGAAAAAAAATAATCACTAAGGCGAAAGACTCCGATATTTGCTAATCCAAGAGTGTGTACAGAATGAGACATATTAATCAAAAAACACACTCCAAAATGAGTAATGACCGCAGAAAGCACACACATATTAACATGTAATGGATATTCTTATCAATTCCAATATGCACCAAGGACCACTCAAAAATTTCAAGCTTGCAAAACTATACTAAGAAAATCTTTTTGGATTTTTTTTTTATTTTTTTTTCTTAACCAAAGCAAGACAAAAAAACGAACATGCACACATTTTTTTTTTTTTAAACAAAACAAGTCAGAAAACGAACAAGCACACATAAACCCAAAAACTAAAACAAATAAACAGATTAACACAATTCAAGTTTTCTCTCCCAAACCGCTTTAGTATAAACAAAGTTGTGAGCATTGCGGTTTTTGGGTGGTGTCTTGACGTTGTGGTTGCCTTCCCTTTCAATGAGAACCCGTCTTCACATGGTTTCCAACTTCCTATTCATAGGTCTAGGCAAATACACTCTCTCATGCAACTTATAACAATAAGGGCGACTATGACCATGCATACCACAATGATGACAAATAAAAACAGGATGTACAGGGTGTACCTTTTTTTCTTTTACCTTACCAACTCTTGGAAGTTTGAGAAGTCCATCCTCATGTTGAATTTTTTGTTCTCCTTTTCCTTGAGTTCTTATATCATGAGATGTAGATGCACTCTGTTTTTGCTCTTTGTTATCACCAAAGCCAATGCCACTCTTGTCACAACACATTTGTTGAGACCCAATGATATCCTCCAAAGTCTTTGATCCTTTGTTCCAAAGACCAATGGTAGCCATAGCACACTTGAGCTCTTCCTCTTTCTTGATCATTAGTTCTTCCAAAGCAACTTGAGACATCTCGAGAGATTCAATCTTTTCTTCATATGTTGCATAGATTTGTTGTAGCTCATTCCTCTCTGTCTCACAAGTCAAGAGTTTTGCACAAAGAGCTTGTCGATCATTAGAAATCTTAAGGGTATCATTCATAGTCTCGGAAATCTCTTTCTTTAATTTGACATTCTCACTTTCACATGCTTTGAGTTTCTTTGTGAGTTCGTCATTCAATTTGAATAAGTTAAGAAACTCCTTATACAACTTTTCATAAGCTTGCTCAAGCTTTTCATGATCACTCTTCGAGGATTCATCATCAGTGGTATTCTCAACTGACCTCTTCGAAGTCTCTGTTTGTCCTTCAGTTTCAAAAGCCGCCATGAAAGCAAGAAATTGTTTATGCCCCTCTTCGCCTTGATCTTCATCGTCACTTTCATCTTTATCAGATTCTAATTCATCATCCCAAGTGATAGCGAAGGCTTTCTTCTTCTTCAAACGAGTGGGGCATTCTGAAGCAAAGTGGCCAAATCCTTGGCATTCATAGCATTGGACACTTTCAGAGTTCCCTTGTATCTTTCCTTTTTCTTTCTTGGCTATAGGATTAATTTTGAGTTTATCTTTGCCTTTGGATTTATGAGTATGAGTAGATTCCAAAAGATTAGGATTCTTTTTCAAAAAAGATTTTTTGAATTGTTTTACAAAAGCATCCATAATCTTGGAATCTATCTCACAATCCTCATCAGAATCCTTTCTAACTTTATGAGCACTACTAAAAGCAATATCTTTTTGTTTCTTTTTGAAATTCCTATGTGCCTCATAATTTGGAGATTTCCAACCAAGTGATCCAGCTTGAGGTTGTCAACATCTTGAGCCTCCTCAATAGCCGTAACTTTTGGTTGGAACCGATCGGGCAAGGATCTCAAAATTTTTCCCACAACTTTGGATTCTGGTATTTTTTCACCTAAATTGAAGCTGGAATTAACAATGTCACTCAACTTTGCATAAAATTCATCAAAGGTCTCACTATTTTTCATTGAAAGGTTTTCGAAACTAGACGTGAGCCTTTGAAGTTTTGAGCGTTTAACAGAAGGAGTGCCCTCATGAATAGTTTGTAAGATATCCCAAGCCTCTTTTGCGACTTCATAATTACAGATACGACTAAACTCTTCAGGTGTGACAGCGCAAAAAAGAGAATTGATAGCTTTACTATTCCAGCTACTATTTTGGTAATCAATTGTGTCCCACTTATCAATTGGTTTGGGGAAAGTTACTCCATCAACGGTAATCGTTGGTTCAGTCCACCCATACATGACAGATTGCCAAACTTTTTCATCAATAGATTTTAAAAACGATCTCATCTGAGCTTTCCAAAAAGAATAATTGGATCCGTCAAGTAGGGGTGGTCGAGCCATAGAATTTCCCTCACGAATTGTATCCATTATCACAAATCAAACAAGATCTCACTCTAATAGATTTGTAAAACAAAAAAATAGAGCGACCCGCTTTGATACCAATTGAAAAATCTAGAAATTCGCTAGATATTGATTTGTGATTGTGTACCAATTTTAAGCAGAATATAACAATCCCAATCAAACAATCAAAGACAAATCGACACAACGATTTTACGTGGAAAAACCACAATTGGACACCTCCAACTGTGATTAAAAAACCACAGGCAACAGCCACAAAACAATCCACTAAGAAGATTTAAAGGAATTACACAGGTATACTCTCAATTACCTAGCGAATCCACACCTAATTGAACCAACCTCTATGTGCCTCTTCTAACCCCGTCTTCACCTCGGAATTGTCTTTACGATAAGCCACTCCAAAATCCACCGAAGTTTCAGGCTCGAATTCTTCAGAATCCACCAAAGAACAACTCTCTCTCTCTCTCTCTCTGTATATAACAAACAAAACCTTTGATGTACTCTCTTTAAACCATGAGTTGAATACTCAATAAAACATCAAAGAAAACTAACAAAATATCCCCAGATATAAACCTTAAGAACCAAAAAGAAGATCTGGAGGAATTAAATAGTTTTGGGAGAAAACCAACTATTTATAGAAAATCCAAAAGTAATCCTAGTTTTGGAAGAAATCCAATTACTTATAGAAATCCAAAAGTAATCCTAGTTTGGGAAGAAAATCAACTTCTTATAGAAATCCTTGTCAAACGAGATTGCCAAATAAAAAAACCTAACATACACATTCATTTGTATCTGCTAAGTTTGCCGAGAAGTTAAATAAAGAACAAGAACCCCTTGATTATGTGTTATATGTGTCTACTCCATCTGGGAGAACTATGATTGTTGCATCCATTTATAGGGCGTGTGTTGTTGTGATTGAGGGTGTGGAATTATTAGTTGATTTAATGCCGTTAAGCATGACTCACTTTGATGTCATATTCGGAATGGACTGGTTAGTAACAAATCATGCATCTATTAATTGTGTTTCGAAGAATGTCACACTGAAACCCCCAAACCAAGCCGAGGTTATTTTCCAGGATAAAGGAGTAGTACCCCCACCTTACTTAATCTCATCCATGAAAGCCTATAAGTTGATCCAAAAGGGGTGTCAAGGTTATCTGTGTAGTATACTAAGTGATTTGAATGGAAATGTTGAGTTAGCCGACATCCCCGTGGTTAGAGAATTCCCCGACATCTTTCCAAAAGATTTGCCTGGCCACTTAATCGATAGGGAAATAGAATTTACGGTTGACGTTATATCGGGAACCCAGCCTATCTCTAAAGCACCCTATAGAATGGCCCCAGCCGAACTCAGGGAACTGAAACTACAATTACAAGAATTATTGGACAAGGGATTTATTAGGCCGAGCACTTCACCTTGGGGAGCACTAGTTCTATTCGTCAAGAAAAAGGATGGTACACTTCGTCTTTGTATCGACTACCGAGAACTGAACAAGGTAACCATTAAGAATAAGTACCCATTGCCGAGGATCGATGATTTGCTTGATCAACTACAAGGGGCACGAGTCTTTTCTAAGATTGATCTCAGGTCAGGCTACCATCAGCTGAAAGTTAAGGCCGAGGATGTTAAGAAGACTGCTTTTCGTACAAGATATGGCCACTACAAATTTTTGGTGATGCCTTTCGGAGTGACCAATGCTCCTGCAGCATTTATGGATTTGATGAACAGAGTCTTCAAACCATACCTAGACGAGTTCGTGGTTGTTTTCATCGACGACATACTGATCTATTCCAAGAGTGGTGATGAACATGAGAAGCATTTGAGACTAGCCTTACAAACCCTGAGGGACAGGAAATTATATGCCAAGCTTAGCAAGTGTGAATTTTGGCTTACCAACATCTCATTTTTGGGCCATGTGATTACTGAAGAAGGTATCTCTGTTGATCCAAGTAAGATTGAAGCCGTTGTGAATTGGCCGACTCCGACTAATGTGTCCGAGGTTCGTAGTTTTCTGGGTTTGGCAAGTTATTACAGAAAGTTTGTGAAAGACTTCTCAAGGATTGTAGTGCCATTAACACAACTAACTCAGAAGGGAGTGGCGTACGAATGGACCGAGGATAGAGAATCAGCCTTCCAAGAGTTGAAGACGAGGTTAGTTACAGCACCAGTTCTTGTACTTCCATCAGGTAATGAGGAATTCCAGATTTACAGTGATGCTTCGCATAAGGGTTTGGGTTGTGTGTTAATGCAAGGGGGTAAAGTCATAGCATATGCATCTCGTCAATTGAAACCTCATGAAAAGAACTATCCCACCCATGATCTAGAGCTAGCAGCCGTAGTGTTTGTTTTGAAGATTTGGCGTCATTACTTGTATGGAGCTTCTTGCCAAGTTTTCACAGATCACAAGAGTTTGAAGTACTTGTTCACCCAGAAGGAACTAAATATGAGGCAGAGAAGATGGCTTGAACTACTAAAAGATTACGACATGCAGATTCAGTATCATCCAGGAAAAGGAAACTCAGTGGCCGACGCGTTGAGCAGGAAGTTAGTTGGGAATTCAGCATGCTTGTCAATGATCTCAGTGGAACTAACCATCATTGAGGAAATAAGGACCAGGCAGATGGAAGACAGATTCTTCAGGAAAGTAATTGATGAGATTATCACTACGTCGAGGTCAGGGTATACCATTGAAAATCACGTACTTAAGTTTGAAGGAAGATTGTGCGTGGCCAACGTCCCAGAGTTGAAAAATAGGATTTTGCAGGAAGCCCATGGTTCCAAGTTTGCCGTTCATCCAGGGAATACCAAGATGTACCAAGATTTGAAACAGACCTTTTGGTGGCCGAATATGAAAAGAAAGATAGCCGAGTTCGTATCTCAGTGTCTATATTGCCAACAAGTGAAAGTAGAGCATCAAAGACCAGCAGGATTTCTCCAACCTTTGCCCATTCTTGAGTGGAAATGGGAGCACATCTCCATGGATTTTGTGGTTAGTTTGCTGAGGACGCAGAAGGGTATGGACTCGATTTGGGTTATTGTCAACAGATTAACTAAGTCGGCACACTTCTTGCCTGTTCATACTACATTTAATGTTGACCGACTTGCTGTACTGTATATGAATGAGATTGTAAGACTTCATGGAGTGCCGATGTCCATTGTGTCAAATCGAGATCCGAAGTTTGTTTCTAGATTTTGGCAGAGTTTACAAAAAGCCTTAGGAACCGAGTTGAAGTTTAGCACAGCTTTTCACCCCCAGACCGATGGACAAACCGAAAGAACGATTCAGACACTCGAAGATATGCTCAGATTATGTGTGTTAGATTTCAAGGGAAGCTGGGAAGTGCATCTACCATTAGTAGAATTTGCCTACAACAACAGCTATCAAGCCAGCATTGGCATGGCGCCGTACGAAGCTTTGTATGGAAGGAAGTACAGATCGCCGATATGTTGGGCTGAAGTAGGAGATAAAGCTTTGATTGGACCTGAGCTAGTTCAAGTTACAACGGAGAAGATTAGGCTCATTCGACAAAGGATCAAAACTGCTCAGAGTCGGCAGAAGAGTTATGCCGATCAAAGAAGAAGAGAGCTGGAATTTGAAGTTGGGGATCATGTATTCCTGAAGGTTTCACCAATGAAAGGAGTTTCCAGATTTGGGAAGAAAGGTAAGTTAGCTCCTCGTTACATCGGGCCGTTTGAAATTCTTGAGAAGGTTAACCCAGCTGCCTATAGACTTGCTTTGCCACCAGAACTAAGTCAAGTTCACAATGTGCTCCATATTTCGATGTTGAGGAAGTATATTCGGGATCCCCTGCATGTGATTGACCATTTCGAGATTGGGATTAACGAAGATTTAGGTTATGAGGAGAGGCCGATACGGATTCTTGATAGGCAAGTGAAACGGTTGAGGAACAAATCGATATCAATGGTGAAAATTGAATGGAAGGAGCATTACGGCAAGGATGCCGCATGGGAAATGGAAGAAGGAATGAAAGTCCGATATCCAGAGTTATTTGTAGAGCAAGGTAACTTAAGTTTGGGGACCAAACTTCTTTAAAGAGGGTAGGATGTAACAACCCTCATTTTACTCTAGTCATGCTTGCATATATTACATGACCTTGTCTTGATATGTTGCATTTGCAAACCTTGATTTGTCTTGCATAAGTGTTACTTGCATGCTTTGTTCCTTGCTTGGTGTGTGTTTAGCCGAGGTCATCTTAAGCCTAGGTTACACGTTGGAACCTCTTGCACCTAGGATCACCTTGAAACCACTTTGGTTGGCCTCCACCTTCACCCCAGCATATTGGCCGAGATGTCATTATCTAGGCCGAGATGCTATCCTTGCACCTAGTGATCTTGTTCCTGGATTGGTGCGACCTAGACCGAGGTGTGGCACATCTAGGCCGAGGTGTGGCATAGCTAAGTCAAGTGTTGTCCTTCCTAGCCAAGGTCATTGAAACCTTACTTGCCGAAGCCTTGTTCTTAGCCGATGTCATTACATGCCGAAGTGCCTATGCCATCTTGCTTGTTGAACACACTTTGCCATAGCCTTGTCTTTTCACTCAGTCACCTTTTTTAGTAGAGCCAACCAACCGATGCCACGTGTCCCAACTGAGTGTTAAGTCAGCCGGCAGACCTAGAAATGTATCATTTGCTATATGTCTTTGTTCTTAAGGAGAGAGAAGTTCTTAGAGAAGGAATAGATTTCCAAGCTTGATCCTTAGAGTTCAAACCGTTTGATTCGTGTTTTGAGGTTAGAATCTTGATCTACTCTTGTTGTTCTTATTATTCATCTAGCTGCATTGCATGATCGAGCATGTTTTGAACGCCATGCATTGCTTTGAAGTTCGGTTTTAGAAAGAGAATATGATATTCATGTGTTCTTGAGGAAAAGCCATGATTTGATCCGAAAGCTTGCATTAAGATCCATGTTTTTGTGTTTGTTTTCCCAAGATCTTTAAGTATGGGTACCCAGGTCCATGTTTTCGAACTTATAGCATGAAAATCCCAGATTTTGAAATAACAAGTTGTGATTGAGCATTCATGTTTTCAAGTTCTTCATGTTCATGTTCTTCAACAGAGGGAAACCCAGAGGGAAACCCAGATTTTCCTGACTTCTTTTCCTTGAATGTGGCCGTCGAGACCACACCTCGGCGAGAAGGTGTGGGACCTCGGCCAAGACCTGGTTGGTGCCCAACATGCTTTCCCGAGATGAGAAACAGTGTTTTGTTTTGATTTGACTTAGTTTTTGAAGAATGCCGAGATCATCTGTATGCATGTGAAGCTTGTTTGAAAGTGCATTCAATAGACCTTGCCATATGTTTGTAGGACTTGGACTTGCCTTGACCCCGGCGCTTGAAGAACTATGCGAGTGGTATTTTTAATAAAGTTATGTTATTAAGTTTTGATAAAGCTTTGCCTTGCTTGTTTTGGAAAAGTATTTGCTAAGCATGAATGACTATCCCTATTTTGTGTATCAAGTATTAGCTTTGGTTTTGATAGAAACCTTTGAAAATCCGTACGTGCTAGGGGACTATAAGCATTTGTAGCACAATCCTTGAAAGTCCGTACGTGCTAGGGGACTATAAGCATTTGTAGCACAATCCTTGAAAGTCCGTACGTGCTAGGGGACTATAAGCATTTGTAGCACAATCTTGAAAGTCCGTACGTGCTAGGGGACTATAAGCATTTGTAGCACAATCCTTGAAAGTCCGTATGAGCTAGGGGACTATAAGCATTTGTAGCACAACCTTTGAAAGTCCTTATGTGCTAGAGGACTCTAAGCTTTTGTAGCACCTTTGTTAACGTCATCCCTTGAAACTTGAAAGACTTGAAAGACTTGATTGATGAAGCTTGATAGATTTGTTAGATGCACTTGATTCATCCCACGTTTTATTATAAGCTACGATTATGTATTGTTTTGTTAAAGATCTCGGATATCATGCATGCAAACCCTTAATTACTTGTACCATTCACTGAGTATCCAAGCTCACCCTCTCTATATATATGTAGGTGATGAGCAGGACGGCGGCGACGCCTAGATGTGCTTTGCAACTTGTTTTGGATTCGCATTTTGTAGCATCTTGAAGATTATGTTTCTTAGCTTGCATTTCATTGTGTTTTGTATATGATGGCTTGAGAAGCCTTTTGGTCAAGATGTATTTTTGTACTTTATTTTGTTTGTATTCAAGTTGTAAAGTTATGAAAAGATGTATGCCACTCCATTTGACTTACGCACAGCTCTTAGGGACTAATTAGATTTGTATATATTGCTTCCGCACTTGTGAGCCCCATGTATTTATACTCTGATTGTGTGTGAATATTGAAAGATGGCCTTCGGTAATCTCGGATTACTGGCCGTCACGGCACCATTCTACTAGGGGCGGAATGGGGTCGTGACAGATTAAGTGTGATAATATTTATTTTTTATGTCACTTTTCAATTAAATGTGATTATATATATTTTTTTTTAATCACACCTTCTGATTAAAGTGTGATTATATATACACTACTACTTTTTAATCACACTTTTTAAATAAATGTGATTGTATATATTTTTTTTAATCACACATTCTAATTAAAGTGTGATTACATATACACTACTACTTTTTAATCACACTTTTTAAATAAATGTGATTGTATATAAATTTTTTAATCACACATTCTAATTAAAGTGTGATTATTTATATATTTTTTAATCACACCTTCTAATTAAAGTGTGATTACATATACACTACTACTTTTTAATGACACTTTTTAAATAAATGTGATTGTATATAAATTTTTTAATCACACATTCTAATTAAAGTGCGATTATTTATATATTTTTTAATCACACCTTCTAATTAAAGTGTGATTATATATACACTACTACTTTTTAATCACACTTTTTAAATAAGTGTGATTATATATATATTTTTTAATCACATCTTTTAATTAAAGTGTGATTATATATACACTACTACTTTTTAATCACACTTTTTAAATGAGTGTGATTATATATATATATATATATATATATATATATATATAATCACACATTCTAATTAAAGTGTGATTATTTATATATTTTTTAATCACACATTCTGATTAAAATGTGATTATATATATATTATTACTTTTTAATCACACTTTTTAAATAAGTTTGATTATATATATATATATATATATATATGTATTTAATCACACTTCTTAAATAGGTGTGTTTGTATAAAATATTCCAATTTAATTTTTATATAAAATATACAATTCCCAATTTTTTTTTAAAAAAAAGCCCCAACACCAAAATACAAATTTTAAAAAATATATTTCAAAATACATTTAACTCTTTGGCTACTTCTAATCAAAAGGAAATATATATCCTTTATAATTGATCCTTTCTATGAAAATATATATCCTTTATAATTGATTAAAATGGTCCACAGATCTTACAACAAATAAATGGCTGAGATCATTTTACACATTAGAGAGTTCCCACCCATCACACACGCACAACAGTTTCTTCTTTTCTTCTTCTCACGCTCTCTCTCTCTCTCTCTCTCTCTCTCTTGGAACGATAAACACCTCATCGGCACAACCTTTGTGTCTCCTCCTCTTCCCCGAATTCGAATCCTCTTCCCTAATAGACACCCACCCTCTTCGCTATGGACGGTGCTCTTCATTTCCCTTACAACCTTTCGAAACTCATTGGCTTGGGAAAGACCTGCAATTTTGGTAAGGTTCTAAACCTAGAGTTTGTTTCTTTTCTTTTCTGAAACCCTTCCCTTCTTAAATTAGGGCATTTGATTAAACTATTTGGATTTCAATTCAACGATTTCTGGTTGGGGGTTTTGATCCTTTTTTTTTCTTAAATATGTATGTATATATGTATAAGCTCAAATCAATTACAGTAGATGTTTGTTTATATATGCTTTTGAAGGTGGCAAGCGATCGATTATGCTCGGTCAAATCACAGTACGATTACATTCTTCAATTTCTCCAAACCAGAGACCGCAGCTTCACGCTGGAGTCGAGTCAGGTTGAATGCTTCCAAGGTCATCTGCTTCTTCCTCTTCTTCTAATCTAGATTTTTCAATATTATAGTAGAGTACTGTCCTTGGTTTTGAAATAACCAAGTTACAAATCACAAGAGAAGCAATGTTCAACTAAAATCTTTCTCGGTCTTTCCTTTTGGGTTATTGGAATAAATCGAGTAGAAAGAAGATTCACTATGCAATTCGAATTTAAGACGATTTCCTTTCTTTGGTTTGAAATAGGATGGGACAGGGTATAGTCTGGTTATAAAGAAAGAAACCGCTAGAGTTGGGGATTATCATATTCTTAGTGGATTTCTTATTATTATAAACTTGAAATTATTTAATGACATTAATGAATTTTGGCAAGTGTCTAATTGAATGAATTCATGGCAGACACATTGCAAGTGCTTAACACTTTTTAATTGTTTTTTTAATTTTTAAAATCATTTTTTTAAGGGAGACCAAAAATGAAATTAGAACAGCCCACAGCCTTGAAATGAAAACTAGCATCCCTCAGTTTAATTTATATAAATCTGTAAACATATATAAAATCCCATATTTTGTCATCATCATACAGTAGCATAGTGACCACCCCCCCTTTGGGGCCATATGATCTCCTCCCCTTCAATAATAAATTAATCTTTTTTATGCATATATGTACACATTTTTAATTAAGTGTGATTATATTTTTTTTTAAATTATATTTTTTAATTAACGTGTGATTATATATATATATATATTTTTTTTTTTTTTAATTTTTTTTTAGATCAAATATTCCCATAAGCATCCTTATTTTGAATACGACGGAAACCAATCGACTCACTCACTCACTCTCTCTCTCTCTCTCAATCTCAACCTCAACCCTAGAGTTCCAATCAACAGATTCAACACAGAGCCCTCATATTCAACACAGGGTTCCGATTTTAGATAATTATGTTGTCTGTATATCTTTCTCTCTGGCTTTGCTGTTCTTGTTCAAAGCTTAAATCTCTCTCTCATTGTGCTCGATTCTTCGTCTTTGCCTTTTGAATTCAAGCATCTGATCATTCAAAGGCCTAATTCATTTATGGTAAAGATTCTAATCTTCTCTTTCTAGCTTTGTTGTGTTTGTTCGAAGCTTGAATCTCTTTTTTATTTCTTAAACATGTTCGATTTCTCCCATTTTTGCATTTGAATTCAAGTATTTGATGATTTGAAACCCTAATTCATTTTGTAATGACTCGAGATAAGGAGTTTTTCATGGCTACACAATAGACATTTTGATTTGCATTCGATTTCAATTGTTTTTGTTCATTTTCGATTCTGAAATTGCTTGGATCTATATTCAATTAGTTTGTATTTGGTTAGTTTGTTTGATTGACGTGTAGTTTCGATTTTGGGGTCTTGAAACATTTGTGTTATCGATGTTTTGGTAGTGTAGAGATTTTTAGGTTCTTCTTTTTAAACATTTGTGTCGATGATGAACAACTCTGATTCTTCCCCAATCTATCCTTGGTAAAGGTTTTGACTTCATCTTTCTTTAGATCTTACGTTAACTTCTTCTTCTCTGTTATGTATAAATATCTATAGACTGGTATATATGTGTTTATAATACATACATATGTATGTGTGTGTATGTATGTATTATACAAATGATTGAATTTGTGTCATTTTTTCTAGTTACATTAAATTGTTTATTTCGGTGGACTTTATGTGGTTCAATTAATGATGATTGAGATTCGATTTGGCTATTGATTTTATAGATTTTGTGTTTCATTTTTTTCGTAACCAGGAGTCCAGACCCAAATTGCCCAACTCAACTTTTTATTCAGAGAACATGTGTTGACTGGTGAGACTTGAAAGAAAGGTATGAAATCTTTGTCTTGCTTACCATTCGAGCTATTGTTTGTTATTGTTTTAAAGGTTTTTAAATTAGAATGGGAGTTTCTCTTCACTATGGATTTTATCAAGACTTGATGTTTCATTGCTGATATGAATATTTTTTTTAAAAGAAAAATTTATGTGTTCATTTTGCCACTTTTGGTTTTGTTTGCTGCCTTAGGATTTTATGTTTGATGGGGTGTATGTTTAGTGGGAATGATATTTTTGGTAGGGATAATTCAATCTGGTTTAGTAATGTTGTCAATTATAGTTCAATGCTCTGTTATCTTTTTGTTATTTTTGGAGGAGTTCTAATAAAGTAGTTTTTGATGAGATATGGTTCTTTGACTGGTGTTGTTCATATGGGAGTTTAGGACGGTTTATTTATAGTTTCCATTGGTTGAGATTAATCCAAAGGTCAGTGGATAAACTTGAGCTATAGACTATAGTGTTAGGCATGTTTTGAATTGGGGTTGAGAAATTCCTATAGGAGATTTGTGGGCTGACAGTGTTTAGAAACTGTATTATTGCATGTTGATGTTATGAGGAATTTGCAATTACAATTAAGGAACACACACCCTATGTGAGAAATTTCTTGGAAAGTTCTATGCTTGGCTTAAGCAATCCACATTACCTTTCTCTCTTTTTCATTTCTGCAATATGGAGATGATTAAATGTGCAACGTTAGGGTATTCTTTTCAAATGGGTTTATCTATTTTCTTTCATAGAATTTGTTACAAACATTTTTTGGGCTGATTTGACTGTCTCTTGAAGGTCTCAAGGAAAATTGATATGTTCCAATTTCTTTTATTTTTCACCATCTATATCTACATGTTTAATTTCTTAAATAGTTCACTTCCTTCATGTTCCTAATTGACAAGGTCAATTATCTTATTTTATTGAATTTTAGATCCTCTTTCTTCATTAATTTACATAACCATCTAAAATCTTGCTTTTATTGACATTATGTTTCAGTTACTAGAAGAGTTGAGGAAGCAAAATTCCATTGCTGAAGTCCACCTATGTAATGCAAGTATTTTACCTTGGTCCTTCTCTCTCTTTTGATTGCTCATTACTTCTTCTTTTTTTTTTCCTTCTTTCTGTTCACTTAGTAGTACTCCCATAGATGAATAAAGTACTTGACTAGATAACGAAAAATTTAAAACTGCGATCCATCACCTATTGGAGGGAGTATATCCTTCTATTTAGTATTCTCCCAAGTGATCCATTTCTGCAATATTGAGGTATGTATACTTAAAAACATAGGCTTTTGCAATTGAAGTATATAACTGAAAACTCAAACCCATTGAAACCAATATACTATTCTTCAATTGATATTCCCTATTCTATTAAAGAAGCTGTATAAATAATACATATTTTTTCTATTTAGTGGGAGAGTCCATGCAACATTTACTTAATTTTTTGTGACACATTTTTTTCATTCATTTTAAAGATGCCTAATTTAATTATTATTTTTTTAAACCTGTCTCTCATGGTATTGTGGAACTATATATATGACATGGAAAATAAGCATAGTAGTTTGTGTTTGAATTTTATAGAGTATGTAGATATATTTATATCTTCATGCAACTGGCAAATCATGGCATTATTCTTTGTATTGCGGCATTTGCGAAATGTGAGTCAGACTCGATGGATTATTGATGATGAAAGGATGGGAGAAGCATCTATTGAGGTACTATATTATGCTTCAGCTACAGTAATTGTCATTTTAGAGGACTTGTTTTTCAACTCCGCTACGTAGCTTGAAATATCAATGGCTTGAATGGCTCGAAATCTCAAAACGACGTCGTTTTAGGATTTTTTTTTTATTCTATTACCGGTAAGATAATATTTTCCGTACCATTCGGGCCATTCGAGCTCTACACATTTGAGCTCTCACGCATTTTCCCTTGTTTTTATATGTTTCATGTCATGCTAGAGGTATTTAATGTTAAGACATTTGAAGGAGTGTGATCAGTCGGACTTTGTCTTTTGTAAGACAAGAACAGTCTCTACAAAAATAGTAAGTTTATTCATATGCTTCTAGCCGTTTCTGAATTAATTTGTGTTTTTATTTTTCAGGTCAGAAATTTCTTGGAGAGGTGCAAAATATGGTCAAAGAATTCAAGAACTTAGTTTTTCAAGTTTTTTCATTTTTTAATATATGTAAGCACAATTTAAAACGTTTTATTTAATTCATTTGTATCTACTTTTAAACATATTTAACTTTCATTTATGAAATATATGACGTTATTCCATTCAATATATGGTTGTGATTCAAAATATAGTATATAGTGTGTATTGCATTCTTTAAATGCGCGTACTAAAATAATATTGATTATTCTTCAAATCAATATTAATCACAGGTTTTATTAGATATTAATTAAAATCTGTGATCTAAATGTTTATTATCATAGGTTTTATTAGTTATTAATCACACTTAAAAGATGTGATCTAAATGTTATTAATCACACTTAAAAAGTGTGATCTAAATGTTATTAATCACACTGAAAAGGTGTGATCTAAATGTTATTAATCACATTTAAAAAGTGTAATCTAAATGTTATTAATCACACTTAAAAGGTGTGATTTAAATATTTTTAATCACACTGAAAAGGTGTGATCTAAATGTTATTAATCACACTTAAAAGGTGTGATCTAAATATTTTTAATCACACTTAAAAGGTGTGATTAAAAATGACCCCTTTTAATCACACTCTCAAAGATCACACTTTAATCAAAGTTAAAAGGTGTGATTAAATAACATACATCACACAAAAAAAGTGTGATCTTTATCTGTTTTTGTAGTAGTGTATCTTACTATTATAAATAAGAGCCAGTTAGGTATTACTACAGTAGATGGCTCTCATTTTTTTCTTCCCATTTTATCCTTTTATTTTTTATGCTGTTACATATATATTTAATTTGGTTAAAAAATAATATTTTAACTCATTCTAATTTAATTTCATCATCAATTTGCTGCCATATACCTAGTAATTTACATCTAAGTACAATGATTGCATTTAGTATTCATTTGGGATCAAACGCTTGTACTAATTTAGCCACATCAGTCCAAAATAGGTTAATGTAGCCACAAATCTTACTATTATAAATAAGAGCAAGTTAGGTATTACTACAGCAAATGGCTCTCATTTTTTTCTTCCCACTTTATCATTTTGTTTTTTGAGCTATTACATATATATTTAATTTGGTTAAAAAATAATATTTTAATTCATTCAAATTTAATTTCATCATCAATTTGCTCCCATACCTAGCAATTTACATCTAAGTACAATCATTGCATTTAGTACTCATTTGGGATCAAACGCTTGGGCTAATTTAGCCAAAAAAGACAAAAAGGAGTCATGTGTTGCATGAAGAGTTCAGCCCGTGTGGAAATTACCAAACTATCCCCATCGTGAATCCTTTTCTATGACACTAGCACCTAAAGAAACCACACACTTTTCCTAACCTAGGGAACGGTTAGATGAGAAGAATGAGGCGAAAAAGGTATCTACCATTGGCGAAGAAGAACAGCAACATCTGTTGTCCATATCCCAAGCCCACTGGAGTGCACATCGCCGACCACACTGAAACCATCGTGTCCTCACCACCACCAATCGTCAGGTACACAGATTTTTTTTGGGTTTTGGGTATTTCGTCTCCTTCAACCCCGATCTGCTGGGGTATCGATTAATCCTCCATTTTTTTGTTGTGTGGATGTTATTTGTTTGTTGGGCATATGGGAAAACCACGGTATTATGATGGATCAGACAAGAAATTGTGATGTGTGCAATTTTTTTGTTTTTCTTTAGAAAATTGCTCTCTGCAATTACAATATTCCGGATGTGTTCCATTTTTATTTTTTTTGGCTCAAATCTTTGCTTTTACGCAACAGTTATCTGCCGATTTTTGTGAAATTTTTAATTTTTTTTTTCTATTCTGTTCATATCTTGTTGCTATGTTGTTGATATTGTGTTGCAGTGTTGTGTGTTGGTGGAACATTTTTTCTTCATGAAATAAATTTTTCATGCAAAATATTTTTTTTATTGTTATGTTATCTGCCAATTTGTTAATGTTGAAGGTTAATCAGTGTGGAATTTTCAATTCATTTGGAAGATATTAAATTAGGATTTTATTATGGGCCTCATTTGAAGAGAAACAATTGTCCATGAAAATAAACCTATTGATTACAACTATTGAAAGAACAAAACTGATTGATTCATAACCTTTAAAAAAAAAAAAAAAAAACCACCAAAAACGGACTTGTGTTCGAACAGATAGAAGAAATGACAGATTGTAAATGTGGCTTTAGAATGGTAATTACAACTGTTCATTTGATACAGAAAAAATAAACTCGAACAAATGACCAACCATTCACACCAATTTCCATTTATAAGAAAAGATAACATGAACATATATATTGACAATAACTTGCCTAATGAATAATTGTGCAACTCAATTTTGTCTGCATAGTTTCTAATTTTACGAAAATTTCTGATTTCATTTGTTACAATATTTGTATTCTACACATAAACAATATAAATTAAACTACAAGAAATATAAACGCTTCTGGTTTACTATTTGTCAAGTTATTTGTGCTTGTAAAAAAAATTTCTTTTGTAAGACCCCATTTTTTAGAAACAAATGGGGACACTTGTCATTTTTTACAGAAAAAATTCCTGAACTCTGAATTATGTGGACCTCATTCATACCATATTTGTTGTAGCAGTCATTTACACGGTCAGAAAACAAACCATGGTTTCTTTTACCTCAACTGCAACTTCCACTACATGGCCACGTCGGATGTGTTCCTGTGGCTATGGTCAATGTGTTGTGAAGATATCCAGATCAAACAAAAATCCAAGGCGCCTGTACTTTGCTCCCTGTGGTGATTGCCCAA
This sequence comes from Camellia japonica, assembly GCA_030407325.1. Lineage (NCBI taxonomy): Eukaryota > Viridiplantae > Streptophyta > Magnoliopsida > Ericales > Theaceae > Camellia > Camellia japonica. The sequence continues at coordinate 73,971,710 of JAPPVO010000007.1, read as the reverse complement.
TTCAATTACAGTCATAATTGAATTTAATTCCAGACCAATTGACTAATAACTTCGCCATTTTCACTCGTCAGCCCTGTGTCCGTTGGATTGGTTGGTGCGAAGAACCAAGGAGACAAAGCACAGACTATGCGTCCTCCACAAATGACATTGTCATGCACTTGCGCGATGATGTCATAGACATTCAATACTTGTTGCGTCTCCTTAAAACCATTGTCTCTGTGTTGTGCATTGCCATTGTCATTTTGTTGTTTCGTATATAAGCAAACTTAGCGTTTTGCATGCATGACTGTTGTAATGATGTTGACTGTAATCACTTTAATTTCGCATATGGTTGCATAAATAGTTCGGGAGAGACGTTAACGACTACTTTAGTGTAACAAAATTATTTAACAAGTGTTTGTATTCCTATGTCTACTCGTTCTGTATGAATTTTATGTGCTGCTATTCTTATTTTAATTATTGTGCAATGGTTATATATTGTCAACGTAACTAAAAAATCTAGAAACCCTAGATGTTGATTTGTGATTATGTACCAATTTTAAGCAAAATATAACAATCCCAATCAAACAATCAAGAGAAAGAGACACAAAGATTTTACGTGAAAAAACCACAATTGGACACCTTCCAATTGTGATAAAAAAAACCACGGGCAACTGCCACAAGACAATCCACTAAGAAGATTTAAAGGAATTACACAGGTATCACTCTCAATTATCTAGCGAATCCACAACGCCTAATTGAACCAACCTCTATGTGCCTCTTCCAACCCCATCTTCACCCTAGATGTTGATTTGTGATTATGTACCAATTTTAAGCAAAATATAACAATCCCAATCAAACAATCAAGAGAAAGAGACACAAAGATTTTACGTGAAAAAACCACAATTGGACACCTTCCAATTGTGATAAAAAAACCACAGGCAACTGCCACAAGACAATCCACTAAGAAGATTTAAAGGAATTACACAGGTATCACTCTCAATTATCTAGCGAATCCACAACGCCTAATTGAACCAACCTCTATGTGCCTCTTCCAACCCCATCTTCACCACGGAGTTGTCTTTCTGATGAGCCACTCCGGATTCCACCAAAGCTTCAGGCTCGAATTCTTCAGAATCCACAACTGAAGAACAACTCTCTCTTTTGTGTATAACAAACAAACCTTTGATGTACTCTCTTTAAACCATGAGTTGAATACTCAATAAAACATCAAAGAAAAAAATAACAAAATATCCCCAGATATAGACCTTTAAGAACCAAAAAGAAGATCTGGAGAGATTCAATGAATGAATCAATGAATAGCCTAGATTTGGGAGAAACCCAACTATTTATAGAAAACCAAAGCAATCCTAGTTGGGAAAGAAAACCAACTTCTTGTAGAAAACCAACTTCTTGCAGAACTCCAAAGTAATCTTGTTTTTGAAGGAAACCAACTTCTTAAAGAACTCTTGTTACAACCTTGGTTTTGATCCATGGAATTTGACAACAAAAGGTCCTAACAGTAACAACCAAATATTTTTCATATTAGTCATCGCCATACAATTTTGTGATTCTGATCATTTTACCCCGTAAATTACTTGGCATGTATTCGTGGTTAGTTGAAATGGCTTCAATACGTACTTCTCCTCGTACCCCATCAAAAAACAAAGGGATTGCAACAGAGAAGTCTAGCAATGTTGAAGAAACACAAAAGCCTCACCACAAGGCATCCTAGGATAGTGAATCAACAAGGATTTTCTTGTAGTCTCGCCAATGAGATTACAAAAGGCAATCGCCCATTCCCAGTCCTAAGCTAAACTGGGTATAAGTCATTGGCAAAGAAATTTGAAACAAAACAATTGGAAAAAGACATGGTCTGAAACAGTTGAAGAAATATATGAGTCTCAAAAAGAATAGAATGCTTGGAGGAAGTTGATGGATTCCAGCAAAGGAATCTTAGGGATTGGATTTGACAGCGAAACTGGTTTGTTTCAAGCATCAGATGCGTGGTGGGATAAGATGGAATCGGTAAGCAAATTTTTATTTCCGCATGTTTGCTTTGTTTAATATTTTTTGGATACCATTTATATTTGTTTCTGTTGGTAGTACGCCACCCTCATATTGCATGTAGTAACACTTCTTATTTACAATTTTCATTTTTCAGACAAACAAGGTGTGTGCAAAGTTTAGGAAAAAAACTCTGGAACATCGCGAGTTTATGGAGATGGTCTTCATAGGGGCTTCTGCTACGGGTAAAAATCATTGGACCCCGGGAGAGAAAGTAGTTGAATCTGCAGCTATTTCATCAGATTCTGTTGACAAAATAGGATTGCGCCCATTCGTTGATCTGATCCTCGCATGTGCAGCCGACGTGGACCCAAATTCTTTAATGGAACCAATTGATACTATGGTAAAAAGGAAATGAACTCCGTCAACAAGTTGTGCAAATTCGAAGAAAGCAGCAAGTGGTGCATCAATTATAGTGGAAAGCATGAATAATTTGACAAACGTGGTTCGGAGCCAAAAATCAGCAAGTCACTGTCAGGCACCTCACTAGTAACGAATCACTATATACAATTTTGTAGTGCATGCAACGGCTTAGATCCATTCCTTCCCTTCTTGGTACGTCACTATTCCACTTTGTATCGACACTGATGGACAATGCAAATTACTGGGAGGTGATGATGTGACAGCCCAATGATGACCACATTATAGGGTGGCTAACACTAAAACAACTACAATATAGTGCTGATACGTCGTTTGCGAACCTGTTTGGGGCTCGACGGGTTTGATAGCTATTGACGTGAACATGGGTTGGGTTTCGAAACTTTGAAAATTTTGAATTACCGTGGATGTGAGCCTGTAATAAACAGGATGGTTGTGTGTGTTGTTTTTATTTTTATTTATTTATTTTTTTTGTTTTGTTTTGTTTTGTTTTGTTCTTAGCTATGTTTTATTATTGGTATAAAACTGTGTGATTTTTATTAACATAGATTGACAACGGCGAGCTGCCATGTCATGTTTGTTTTTTTTTTTTTAAACCTTTATCTACCATAATTTTCGTTTTGTTGGTAATGCAAGCGAATAACTCTTGGTTTTTATATTAGCAAGTAGCAGCAAACACGTGTTGATCTATTATGATTTGATAGCTTGTTACATGTAATTATACCCATCTGTTACCTATGTTCAACATGGTCATGAATAAAAGTGGCTTTGATGGTCAAAAAATGTCTTCACAACTATTATTACATTATCCCAATCCATCACAGGTCAACTAATTTGAATAGTTCCTAATGTTGTAGGTGTCATTGAATTTGACGTGATGAACAACAGGGAAGATAGCAACAATGACGATCTAATGGAAATGCTTAACCAAATGGCCATATGGCTTCAACAACAAAATAACTAGACATTCCTCAAAGCATGCCGGTATGTGCAAGAGTGGTACGAAAAACACATGTGTAAGACGCCATGTCCCGCTTCTATTTTGGCTGGACATGCATGGATAACCAAACTGTATGCAAGCCATGTCGGTCGGTTTGAGGAAAATGTGTGTATGCCGAAGGGAGTTTTTGCATCTTTGTTTGACACGTTAGTCAATGAATTCAGGTTACAAGTACCACAACATGAACATGGCTTAACCATTCAAGAAAGCGTTGCAATGTTTATCCACGTGTTAAGAGGGTTTCAGAATCGAGAAATCTAAGAACGGTTTCAATATTCGGGGGAGACTTTGTCCTGGCACGTGCATAATGTGTTAGCGATGATAAAGGAGTTCACTGTTGCACATTATAGGCCAACATATAGTCAGCATCATATATATATATATATATATCCATATGTGCTGTCCAAACGGAAATACCTACCTTTCAAGGTACTGTTTTCAAACCATGACTCAGTTAAGTTTATTTCTGTGTTTGGAAATGATGTTGACGTGACGTGTAAAAAACATCGTGCTTCTGGTGTCATTAACATTCCAACAAAAACCATTTCATGTACCCCTAGAAGTAGTAATTGTTGGTTTATTTCATTGATGAGATGTTTGTTCAAAATTTAAAACGTGAACGGGAAGTAATGCAAAGAAAAAGTAGGAAAATTGCAATGTATGTCCAAAACATATTAACTTGACAAAAAAAAGGGTAAATGAGCATCATGTCAATGTTGAAGCAAATGTGTAGATAACAGGGTTGTTGACAGGACTATATCAGAGCAATTGATGAAACACATGTCACTGCGTGGGTTACGGGGCCAGAGGCTCCATCATATTTTGATAGGAAATACTGTCACACCGGAAATATCATTGCCGCGTGCAATTTTGAAATGTGTTTCACCTTTGTATCGCTTGGATAGGAAGGAAGTATGCACAATAGTCGTATCTTCAATGAGATAATGACAAATGACAATGTTCCTTTTCCACATCTTAAAGAAGGTATCATACAATAATGACAAATTTCAGTACATAATATTTAGAAAAATAAAAATAAAAATATCGCCGTATTTAATTTGAATTTTTGGTATTTTTGTAGGCAAATATTATCTTGTTAATGGTAGCTATCCGAATCGCATAGGTTACCTCGCACCATTCAAAGGTAACCGTTACCACCAATAACAATTCCGCGTTACTGAAAGGCGTATGACTGCAGACACCCCTGGGGAATTATTTAACAAAGTTCACGCGTCGTTACGAAGAGTGGTGGAATGCACTTTCGGAGCATGGAAAAATCAATCGAGGTTTATTCAAAATATGCCTCAGTATGATTTTGCAAATGTGCAAGTGCAGTTGGTTGGTGCATCAATGGCGTTACATAACTATATACGTAGAAAAATTAGCAAACCAACGACTGTTAATGTCACGACCCAAACTTGTCCTTATAGGTTTAACGTCGTAACTGGCCAATAATCCTTGGATTACCAAAGGCCTCTAAATATATCATCACATAATAAGGGGCTGTGCAAGAAAATAGAAAACATACATAGTCCATTGAGTTGTGCTAACATACATGGAACAAAAACTTAAAGCATATATACATATACCCACATATGACATCATATACATAGCCAACCTACATCGTCAACCCTATGCCACAAAAGAACGGTTCTTAAAACAAATAAAAGAAGATAATTAAACTTGCATCATGTTCACAAAACTTGACGCCTTGACTTTTTCCAGAACCTCCTCGGGAGGCAAAAAGGTTGGCCAACCAAAAACAGAATTCCAGGCTATCATCATTGAGCCTGGCCACACGTCTGGTCACCTACATACATAAATAATACAGTGAGTTAGAGCCAAGTGAATAATAACAGAGTAAATGTTTTAATGAATGATGTCTATAACAAATTCAGAATTCAGATTCTTATTCATAAGCGGATACAAATTCATATTCATGTTCAAAGTTCATACATTCCACATGATCATACGTGATACATCCATTAGCGTTAACAAATTCGATGACCCATAAAGGGACGGCTATAAAGGCATTCCAATGACTCATGTGCACAAAGACGTTTCCGATGACTCATAAAGGGAGGCATATCATATGATGTGTTATTCATTCATGCAAAATATAGCATTTCATAAAACTGATTATTTCATATCATAATGTTCAAAAAATATTTAACATTGAACATACCTTTACAAAGTTATTACTCACAGATAGCTTCGATAGCAGAACAAATGGATCAAACAGTTCACGGAGCATGACCTACACAAACATGGAACAGATTCACATATTGAAACACACACTTGGATAGCACTTAATTTATTTTGTTTCGTTCCTAGTGTGTTTCTAGCCTTTATCCTCATTATTATGTCTTAATTAGGGCTTAGGAATGCCTAAGATGCAATGAGGATGCCAAAATGTAACTTCAAACACTTAGTTAAATTTTCAAAAATAGGGCAGTCCGCTCGAGCGCAACTTCTGTCGCTCGAGCGGTCTGTAAAGTCTGCAAAAGTACTAGTTGCTTGACTTTTACACTCGACGTCCGCTAGATCGTCGCTCGAGCATAAGACAGAGTGAAGAGAGTCTCCGCTTGAGCTCAATTTCCTACGCTCGAGCAGTCTGCAAAAGTCTATAAAATTTTTGGGAGCTCGCATTCTACGCTCGAGCGCAGACTCCACTGCTCGAGTGGAAGGTGCAAATTTTGAAATTTCCAGATTGGTGTTCAAGCTTCAAAACTCAAACTCAATCCGACAAAACACATCCTTTCGGGTCCAAAACTTGAGGAAACATATGTAAACTTGTAAAACATTGTGAATTCAAAATTGTTGATGGTTTGTCATATTTTGTCATGTTCAATTACGGTCTGTTTGTAATTTTTGCATAACTTGATATACGTTTGGACCACTTGCGTGTTAACCATAATTTGGGACTGATAATGAACTAAGGTTTTAGAAAAGTGACAATTTGGGGTTGACTTTGATATGGGGTTTCCAGACTAGGTGGCATTATGTCAGATTCATTCTTGCCCTTCATTTTTGATCCACCACCAATCCAAAAATCAAGACAAAACAAACCCATTGAAATGAAAGTACATCAACCAAAACCAACATGGTATTAAATCAAAAACAAATATGACATACCTTTGTAAAATGATATGTCAAATTTTCATAACCCATATATGTGACATTCGGGAGAATAATAACAGAGATCTGTACCTCCTATCACATTGATGTTCACATTTGATCACCCTCAAAATTCAAATAGAACATGAATCCCACTAATTAAAGGAACCACTCCAATAGAAAATCCCACTAAAAATGTATATAGGGTTTGACCTTCCAAAAATCAAAATCCCACCAAAAATGTATATAGGGTTTGACCTTCCAAAAACGAATCTGACGTGAAAAAATAATAATAATAATAAAAATTATGTAAATGCCTGAATGAATAAGGGCGTGACCCATATTCGAATCCTATGGGGAAAAAAATGGTTGTTTTCCAACCGGCTCTCTTCGGAGATCTCGCCCTGTACTCCGATCGAAATCTGGGCTCGCCTGTGGCATATGGTTAAGCTCTGCTAGTGCATCAGTCGTGGGTCCCTTCCTATGAGTTGGGTCAAATCAGGCCAGCAACTAGTTACCTCGGGGCCTGAGCCCACGGATGTCGTGATGACACCTCAGAGCATCCTTTTTTTTATGCCAAAAAAATTAAAAAAAAAAAAGAAAAAGAAAAAGAAAAAAAGAATAAGGGTATACTCATCCACTAAAACCCTTAAAAATAATATAATAGGATCTTATGGAATAACTTTCCAACTAAATAGGACTTATATGATTATAAGAAAAGAGATTAAATTATGTATGGTCGTCCCATAAACTCAACATTTACAGACAACCAACCTGAAAAATCTAAAAATTCCGGACATGTTGATTTGTAATTATGTATCAATTTTAAGCAGTAAATAACAATTCCAATCAAATAATCAAGACAAATCGACACAACGATTTTACGTGAAAAAACCACAATTGGAGCGCCTTCAATTATGATAAAAATTCACGGGCCAAAGCCACAAAACAATCCACTAAGAAGACACAAAAGAAATACACAAGTGTACTCTCAATTACCTAGCGAATCCACGCTCGAATCGAACTGACCCCTATGTGCCTCTTCCAGCCCCGTCTTCACCTTGGAATTGTCTTTCTTAATGTTGAATCCACAACGCTGATGTCGGATTTATGATAATGAGCCACTCCGGAATCTACCAAAGCTTCAAGCCTAAATTCCATGGAATCCACCGAAGAACAACTCTCTCTCTTTTTTTTTTAATAGAAACAAACTAAACAAACCCTTTGATATAATCCACTCAATTCATGATTAAACTCTCACAAATATCAAAGGAAACAAGTAAAGAAGCTCCAGATGAAAACCTTAATACCCAAGAACAAGATTTGAAAGCCGTACCCTAAAACCTGACTGAACCGCAACTTTTATAGCAAACAGATCCGCGATCTCCATTTGAGCGCAAGAATGGTTGCTTGAGCGGACTGACTAAAATTCCTGTTTCAGAACATGGATCTACGCTCGAGCGGAAAAAAACAACTCCCAGTACTTTTACAAGCGAGTGAAACTTCTGAAAGGACGCGATCTCCGCTCGAGTGCACAATCAGCCGCTCGAGCAGACAAACAACTTCGACTGCATAGGCACAATTCGGGTTGGATTCGAATCTAAATACTCGTAGCCTCACTTAAATAAAAGAACGAATAAAATTATAACTGAAAAGAGTTTTGTCAAATGAGATTGCCAAGAACAAAAACCTAACACAACCATAAAGTGCCACAGCAGCGATTTATGGGACCCGCAAGCAATCTATCCCATTCTCCATTGTTCCTTTCCATTCACCCACCAAACACTTCTGAAAATAATACTCCCTCTGTCTCAAAATAATAGTCCCTTTTGAGGAATCTAACTTTTTTTGGTAGTACAATTATTGCACTTTAAAAAATTAATTTTTCAAAATTACCCTTTAATAGTATATTTTTTTGGGAAATATCAATGTCATAATTGTATTTTTTATGTTGTTAATAAATTTAAAAGAATGGCAAAATAGGAAATTTATATTATTTTTGTACTTGATTTTTGAAAAGGGACTAATATTTTGGGACAATGAAAATGAAATAAGGAATTAATACTTTGGGACGGAGGTCAAGTGGGCTTAAAAATTGCAAATTTGCCACCAAACATAGTGAGCTTAAAACATGATTTGCCACTCAACAAAGTGGGCTTAAAACACACATTCGTTGAATCGTTCCAATTCAAACAACAAGCCTTCATCCACAGGCATTCATTCAGTTTAGCATTTAAGCACATAGCCTCATGGCAAGCATGCTAAACATGGCAACATTTCACAGTTATACAAGTATGCTAAAGCGTAAAAACTCACCTAGTACTCCAAGCTAGGAAAACATGAGTTAGTGAAATATGCATGATTCCTAACTATACAAGATGCCTAATGCAACACATGCAATAATGCAATTAATAGGCTCGGCTACTAATATGACATATGAAGCAATTTTGAACAACATGCGATTAAACATGTATTCGAATAAGATATTGAAATGGCAATGCAGTTTGAATGATGCGCCGAGCCTCGGTGCATGCAATACAAATGAATGGATGCAAGCATATGGTATGCTAATTGAAACATGCCGCTAATCTAACTATCGAAAGCGATTAAATAAAAGGGAGAAAGACATGGGGTTGGAAGACACACACACACGCACGCATACTTATTACAACATTACGCCCTTGCGAAGGAGGGTCCGAATGAATAAGCTAACCAACTAGCTATGCTAATTACGCTAACTATTTATTACAAACCAAATCTAATTAACTAGCTATGCTAACTAACTAATTATTACAAACTGAATTAATTAACTAGCTATGCTAACTAACTAATTATTACAAACTGAATTAATTAACTATTCTAGTTAACTAATTACAAAACAAAATTGAATAACTAGTTAAACTAACTAATTATTTACAACACCTAATTAGCTACAACTAATTAATTACAACACATATTTGGTCTATTGCTAATTAAACTAATTAGCTAATCCTGGGAAGTGAGGGAGGAGGCCCATGCATGCTCGGTTTCCACCCGAAAAGCCACTACTTTGCTGCTGAATGCCTCTGTTTACACATTAAACACCAACAATTGTTGCCCACTTCCAGAATACCTCTAATCCACCTTACCAGCACACTGTGCAAATTTCACTGATGGCCAACAAGGGGCCAGTCGGCTACCACTGGTGGCCGGTCGGCTACTGGTGGTGGCTGTTAGCCACTGATAACTTGGACTTCCTTGTTGCAACAGAGAGCAAACAGAGCAAAATAGTATATTTCTCAAGGGTTGTTTACACACTTTGCCTCTCCTTTTCATGGGGAAATCAAAGGAGGGACAAAATTTAGTTTATAAACCATCAATCAAGCAATTTCATTGCATGATGACTTGTGAAACCAATTGTGCAAGTTTAATAAATGCAAAATGAGACCAAAATTACCATCACCTTATCATGCATGATCAAGAGCAATGAAGACCTAGGAAAATGGCACATTTTTATCACTTTTGAGTATGAAATGTCCCATTTTTCTTGTGTTCAAATTAACGTCTGATTTGAACACATGCAATGCAACACAAAGAGATGCTTATCTTGCCACTTTAACTTTCCAATTTTGTTTACACATTTTAGTTACAAAATCATTCATTAATCTATTTGTCCATTGGTGAGCATCTTCTAAGATGAAAGAAGTGTCAACCAAGGGATAGCTTTAAGGCATGAAAGAAGCTTCATGCCGTTGGTAATGAACCCTCTAAGGAGGATTAAACCATGAAGCATGAACCTCAATCTCAAGATCAAACAACCCTAAGGTTGAAACAATCCTCAAAGCAAATGAAAAAGTGAAGAAATGAGGGAGATTGTAGAGATTATAAGTGCTGAATTTAGGTGAGAAAAAGCACTAAAACATGCAATCAACTCAAACCAATGGTGGTTAAAGCCTTAAAACACCAAGCTAGTGAAAGGACTTACACTACAACTATGCAATACAAGACTTAAAAGTACCAAACAGCCAAAGTAGTGGCAAAAAGCTCAAAATAGAGTTCAAAACATACTGGACTTGAGCCACAAAAAGCTAAAACATTAAGCTAATACATGGGGCTAAATAGGCATGCAAACAAGACACAAGGAGGGGAGGCTAACCCCTCCAATTTTGGACTTCAAAATGAATTTTTTGCCACTGAAAAACCTTTGAAATTCAGTGGTTAAAAGGCCCAAAAAAGTTAGTTTTAAAGTGGTGAACAAAGGTACAAAAGCTTTACAAACTAAGAAGTAAGAAGGGTGAACCACCTCTTGACTGAAAATGGTCTCAAACCAACACTTTTAGGCCACAAAAATAGAGTTTTTGATAGTTCAAAATCAGCCCCAAAATAGTTGAAAAAGATGGCAAAGCAAGTGTGCAAAACAAGTATAAAATAAGAGTGTTATACCTCTTGAAGGGAAGATACAAATGAGGCAATAAACCAAGCTAAGCCCACCTCCTAGAGCTCAAAGAGGGTCTCAAGCTACCTCAGTCCAAAGACTAGCAACTTTTGTTAAGGATTGATAGACAAAAGTGGAGTGTACCCAACAACTATGCACAAAATTGCTAGAGAGAGAGAGAAATGTAGAGAGAGAGAGAGAGAGAGAGAGAGAGAGAGAGAGAGAGAATCTTGTTCCAAAATTGCTAACCCTCCAAAATGGGGGAGGAACCCCCCTATATATAGAAAAATAAGCCTTAAGCTTAGAAACATCCTACCATACACGTGTAGGGTGATGCAACTCAATGTGCTAACAACTAGCACAACTGTCAACAAATATCTAGAAAAAGACACTGGTGGCCGTCGACCACCACTGATGGCCGACCGGCCACACCAATGGCTGACAACCATGATCCATGGCCGATAGCCTAAGGTGGTGGCCGACAGGTCACCAAAAGTTTCAGACTTGAAACACCAAGCTTTTGGTCCAAAACAAAGCACAAAATGGACAAGCTTTAAAGGCTCAAAGACAGGGCGTCCCACTGAGGACTTTGGGCACTCAAAGCGAACAAGTGCAATCGTAATCATCGAGTGCACAAGCGATGACGTCTAAGTCTTGAGGTCGGTCAAAAATGGGGTGTCTACAGAGTAGCAATTTCAAATTTGTGCACAATTTGATTAAAGCAATGAAGACGACAACCAAAGCTCAAAAAAAAAAAACAAAAATGGGTGAACATAAATCGTAGGCTTAAGCTTTTAATAAGATTTACAGGGAGAAAGCGTGACAATGGCTATGTCCCGATTTGTAATCATAATAGAGACGAGGGCTTGCTGACAGAGAAAACAGAGAGATAAAGAAGGGGAATTTCTGGTGTAGGTAAGGGATGGAGTCACCGTTTTCTCCGCTGGAGGAGGAGAGTTGCCAGAGTGAGAAGGAAATTGTGTAAGAGTTACAATGTGGGAATAATATGTTGAGGGAGATTGTCTTGTTTAGCAACCTTCAGTTTTAGTAAAAAAAAATCGCTATAAGTTATTAAATTATTCTTTCTAATTTTTTGAAATATTTTTTTAAAAAATTAAAAAATTACTAAAATAATTTATTTCTAAACGTGACCTTTAAGGCTCACAACTTTGCTATTGTGACACACAAACATTGGTTGTTTGTAAATTCAACATTTACGAGATAGGCGTTTATAATCTCATAAGAAAATATACAGCGCTTTTGGGTATGCAAGTTTATGTAATGGGATTTTGGGTAAATTTCCCTTTATTTTCTTGCAATTAAACTGAAAAGACATTCCACTTTCCTCTGAATATGGCTGGTTTATGTATTTAACATAAATATTTCCATTTGGAGCAAAAATGGAATCTTTATTTTTATTTTTTGTTTTAGAAAAAAAAAAATCTTCATTTGATGATTAGTAGTTATTAAAATGTTACATCAATAACTATTTATATTAAATTTAAAAATAACTCAAGGTGATGGATTATAAAATTAATTCACGTTAGGCAATTTATACATGATCATTTTTAGGTTTTCAAATAAAAATTTTGTAGTAATTGCAAAAAATGGGAACTTCTTAAATTATTCTCATTTTGATGAAAAAATCTAAAATATTTTAATTTTTACCTTTTCTTTCTTTCCTCTTTATTTTCTTATATTTATGAAGTTTTCCGTAACTGAATTGCTTTTCTTTCTTTATTTAATTTTTTTTTTTTAATTCTTTTACTATTAAGTTAGAGTATCTTTAAGGACTCTTTAAACAAGGCATGTTAGTTATTTTAGCTAGCTTCATATATTTTAGTCACTCCAATGGGATCCCCAGCCATACTTTTCACTTTTTACTAGCTAAAATATAAAATAAAAAAAATATTTTTTTAATCTATATACTTCAACGCTACTCTTTATTTTACCTATTTATACATACAAACTATTTAATGAGCCTCACAAGACTCTTCAAATGTAGCTACCCTTGATTTTTTTTTTTTTAAATTAAAATAGCTATTGTAATAGCTAATCAAATGGAAAAATTAAAATATGATAATACTAGTTATAATAGCTAACAAGCATCATTTGAAAATTTATTAAAATAGCTATTGTAATAGCTAACCCATTGACAAAAGTTAAAATATGGTAATACTAGTTATAATAGCCAACAAGCCTCATTTAAAGAGTCTCAATGTTGACTACATTTGAAAAGTCTTGTGAGGCTCCTTAAATAGTTTGTGTATATAGATGTAGGTGAAATAAAGAGTAGCGTTGGAGTACATAGATAAAAAAAGAATTAAACAAAATAAAGAACATACCTTTTTTTCATATTTAACTAATGAAAAACGAAAAGTGTGGTTGGAGTTGCTCTTACACTTAAAGCACCAATAAATCCTAAGTTTAAGTCTTATGAACCATTTAGTCCTATCATTTTACTTGTAGACTAATAAGTCCCATACCAATTTTAAAGACATTTATGTGCATCGGTGGCTTGTCTATTTGCACATAAGTTAGGGGTATTAAGGGATTTTTGGCGATGTGAAATTTACATATTTGTTCAAAAAGCACACTGTAGAGGTTTTTGAATTTCCCCTTCTTCCGATCAATTAGGAAGAGATTAATTTGGCAAATTGTGGATTTCCAATGTTACTATGTTGAGTAATATAATGTTTCGAATTTCAATGTTGTTTTGGTAATGTTCGAATATCACTCGTAGTTGCCCCAACTGAGGGTAGGTTTCAATCACAAACCCTAGAAATGAAAAAACCATCGTAGATGCTTGTAACATTGAGAACACTCAAGCATTTGACTGTGTGACGTTAGCGGTGTCACTCCGACAGATTCAATCTCACATCCACAATCATAGGAGTCGATTGTTTTGGTGAACGCTGGTGTCAAGTATGCGGCTTTCGATGTTTCGTTTCCCTGTTCTTGTAGTCCAGCATCGTGCTGCTGCTAGAGTGTTGGTAATGTTGGAGTATGTGTGTTTATGTAATGGGTGTGTAGGGGTTTTTATGTGGTTGATGACGTTATGTGATATTACTGGTTATGTGGGTTTGTAACTGTGTCATGTAATAATGGCTCAAGTAATGTAATGGGCCATCTATGCTTGTCTTTGTATTGTACATGACATTCTGTTTTTGTTTGTGGCCATAGTTGCATAGATTGTCATCAGTGCAATGGTGGAATCATGTCAACATTGGGTGCCTTGTTTTGTTGCAACGCTGCAAGGACTCCCCTGTTTTTTTTCCCAATTGTATACACGGTAGTCAGGTTGTGGAGATAGTTATATGTCAGTGTTAGTGGTGTGGAATTTTATGATGGTTGTATATGTTTTTTTGATGTTTAATTGAAGCCCATGGAAATGTGATTTTTTTTGATTGGGTTTTGATGTATTTGTTGTAAATGTTGTCGTCACCTTCCACTGCACCCGAAGCAGCAATTTGAAAAAAAAAAAAAAAATCCAAAGCCCCTACATCAACGACCCATGTTTCCACATCATAAAACCGCATGAAACAACAACAACATCAACCCCAAAAATTACACTACACAACCCCAACATCAATCACAAAATAAATAAATAAATAAAATAACAACCAACCACAACATCACGATTCCACATCAGCCCCTCCACATCAAATGGCTAAACATTACTAACCTCACAAATCACTCCACGCAATCCTCACAAAAATTTGAAAAATTAGCACCATACCATAACCAACCCATAACCAACCCACCCAAATATCAAGAAAAAAATCACAACCAAAATCACACTCAAGGGCAAACAAGGAACCTTCAGAATATACCATAAATAAAAGGACTAATTGGTTTCAAAGAAAACTTTTAGGACTAAATGGAGCAACATTTTCTCAAATGGGATTTTTGGATAATTTTTCCAAATATTAATTCTCATTATTGTTGATAATATATAATTTATTGAGTCAATCAATCTATCAATTCTTTTTATAGTATACTAACATAATACTGTGTTATGTACAGTCATAAAGAAGTAATCAAAAATAATTTTAAAATTGAATAATAACATAAAATTTGTTTAAAATATAAAGAAAAAATATTTTAAATGAATTAAATTTTAACTAAGCTTGCATTATTTTTATTATTGTTATGTCATTGAATGTGTGTTTTAAGTTCTTAATAAGAAATATATGTCATGATTTAATTGATAAACATTATTTGAAAAAAAAAGAAGAAAGAAGAAGTTAGATTAAAATTTATTAGTTGTATATAAAGTAATGAAAAATTACAAATTTAATGCTACATGATTTATTGACTTTATAAAACTAACAAAATTAGTCAGTTTTCTCTCATCCCACTTAAAAATAAATAAATAAATAAACTGTTAGTTTTTTTTTTTTTTTTTGATCAGCAAAATAAAACTTTATTGGTGAAGAAAGCATAACATGCAAAAACTTACATTAATAAAGAAGGAAGTGCAAGAAGCAACAACGCTAACCTTAACAATCCCAACTAAATTGGCACCACTAAGGAAGCACTATCAATTGCTAGCACTTAACGCAAGATTGGCGAGAAACCAATCAATAGAAACGAAAAGACAGTGAAAAAAAACAAAAATAGAACAGCCCAACCAGCAGCATCATAGCAACAGACTAACAACATCAGCATTTCAGCTCCCCTGCTAGTCAACCGGCAGACCAACAGTAAGTCAACCAGCAACCGACATCAGCTGGCAGCATACAGAAGGCCACACAGCATCATACTTTAGCAGCATACAGCATCAGACCTGCACTTATATGAGCTGCACCACCAACAAATCTTCTTACACCCCTTCCCTTACACCACACAACAGTATTCAATAGCATACAGCAGCAGGCCTCAAAGCAGCTACATACAACTTCATACAGCATCATACAACAGCATGCCTCCTATACCAGACAACCTCTCACCTACTTCAAGTTTGCCACAATATCATGCACTGAGTAATTGAAACCCTTAACATTTGACTTCACCCATAAGACAATTCTTACTTTTAAAAGCTCCAACATCTCTGCAAAATCATCCTTGCTATTATTAAATAAACAATCATTCCTTAATTTCCACAAAGACCAGAACATGGCCAAAGGGACAACCTTCCAAATTTCTAACTTCTTCTTTCTAAATTTCATACCAGACCACCATTGTAGCAAAACATTCACAGAACCTGGAGTTGCCCACTTTACCTCCTACCAATTTACCAAGTCAGAACATATTCTCCATACTAATGGACATAACAACATCACATGATTAATTGTTTCCACCTCTCCCTTGCAAAACACACATAGAAAACTGTCATTGGCAGACAGAACTCCAATCATATGCATAAAGTTTTTAGTCTTCAATCTCCCCTTCCAAGCTAACCAACTGAAAAACTGAGCCTTTGGAGGTGCTGAATTTCTCCACAGGAACTTTGAAATGCTAACCATGGGCCCACCAAGTGACTGCAGCTTTTTCCAAACTGAAGCCACATAAAAAACACCTGAAGGATTAGCCATCCACAAACATGTATCCTTAGTCAGCTGATTTAGCTTTGGTGCCTCTGACAAAAATACATTAAGCCTTTGAACTTCCTCTTCCTCCCAAGCTAAAAGTGGTCGTCTAAATGCTAACTTCTAATCATTGTCATGCCCTTTTCGTTGATAAAAAAACTACAAGGAGCCTTCCTTCTCAATTGATAAACTAAAGAGCCTAGGAAATTCATTCTTGAGACTTGTGTTGTTAAACCACCTATCCGACCAAAAATGAATCCTTTCCCCATTTCCCATGACAATCTTAAAATTTTGTGCGAAAAACTCATTCACTACAATAAGTAATGAACCTAAAGATACAATATCCTTTCATACCTTAGAACCCATGCCATCAGCCACTGGTTCTGGAATCCACCTACCCCCGAAACCACCATATATGCAACAGACCACCTGTTTCCACAATGATTTATGCTCTCTACCATACCTCCACCACCATTTTAGCATTAAACACACATTAACATCACTCAGCCTTCTCACACCCAACGCCCCTTGAGCTGCACTTTTACACACCTCCTGCTACTTAACTAAATGAATTTTCCTTTTAATTTCAGAACCTCCTCACAAAAAAGTCAGATTGAATCCTATCAATTGTTTTAGCAACACCAAGGCATTTTAAAGATGGATAGAAAATACGCTGTGAAACTTGACAATACGGACTTAATTAGGGTCAATCTACCTGCAAAGGACAAGTATCTCCTCTTCCAAGATGCTAATTTCTTCTTAAACTTTTCCGCCACTGGTTTCCAAGTACTACTCCGCCTTGGATTTGCCCCTAAAGGTAAACCAAGATATGTAAAAGATAATTTCTGACTAAGGCAATTGAGTTTTTTAGCAAACTCCTTAGTTAACCCCTCTTCCACACCAATGCCACAAACCATACTCTTATGGAAATTAATCTTAAGACCTATCACCACTTCAAAACACCTCAGAAGTCTAAAAGGTAAAACAAAATTGATTGAATTTTACAATTAAAAAGTAATAATAAATGCCATTTCAAATATATTGAACTTTTCTATTAGATCATATTCAATTTATTCAAAAGAAATGGGGTAAAATTATTGCTATCCATCCATTTATCTTCATTCATTTATCTTCTCATTTAAAAATTATTGTTATCCATGCATTTCAAATAATTTATCTTCAATTATTGGTTCCCTATCATAATGGGTTATTTATTCACTCATTTATCTTCTCATTTGACAAAATTTTCCATTTTTTAATTGGCTAATAGATTAAGTATTCAAAATAAAATTAATCGGATAAAAAACCAATAGATTGAGTAATCAAAATTTGTCCCAAAAAAAAATATTTGCACATAAATATTAGGAAATTTATTCCAAAATACTATACCAAAAAAGTATGTAACGGAAAGTTTCATAAAATTTTCTTCTGAACAATTAAGTTCTTTTGAATTTGAAAACGTACACCGTGAGATCCTTTCACTATATTTCTTGGAGATTCCAAATGTGGGTATGTTTCATTTGTGTACTATTATCTTATTAAACTTTAGCGAAATGTGTCATTCTTAAAATGAGACCATTAGACATTGTTTTAATATGTGCACTATTATCTTATTAATTTTTTGTGAAATGTGTCATTCTTCTTAAAATGTGACAATTGGATATTTGTATACTATTATCTTATTAAACTTTTGTCAATTGTGTCATTAATTTTTATTTTTATTTTTATCAGAAAAAAGAACTTTATTGATGAAACTCAAATTATAAGCTAAGAGAAATACATCAATAAAGGAGGTGAGTGCAAAAAATATCATAACTAGACTTGATGATTCAAACTAGATTGGTGGCATCACAAAACAAGTCCAATCATATGCTAACATACCACCAAGTTGATGAGAAACCAACCAACAACAAACAATCAAGGAATACACAATAGAAAACAAATATATATATATATATATAGAAAATAAAACATTAGGCACAATCTCCAAAGTAGCAACGACAAATCAATCACCATAATTCAAACCATAAAGATAATAGGATATCATTCTAATGTGTATAATTATTAAAATGTGACAATAAAATATTTATGTATTATTGTCTTATTAAATTTTAACTAAAATGTGTTATTGGTAAAATGTGACAATAGAATATCATTCTAATGTGTGTATTATTCGTCATATTCTGCGTGAAGGCAACAAATGCGCGGACCTCCTTGCTAACATGGAGGCTGATAAGATGGAGCATCTAGTGGTGATGGATGATCCACCAGCTGAAGTTCGAAGCCAAGTAGTGGCAGACATGATTGGGATTGCATATCGTAGAATCCAGGATTCGTTTTGCCTCCCCTTGCTCTGTATTTCCTTGTTGTTTTGTTTGTTTTTCATTTCTGATGTACCCAAAAAGAAAAAATGTGTGCATTATTCTCTTATTAAACTTTTGTCAAATATGTCATTTTTCTTAAAATGTGAAAATGAGACATTTGTGCACTATTGTCTTATTAAATTTTTTGTCAAATATTTTATTCTTAAATGTGACATTCAAATATTTTATTCTTAAATGTGACATTCAAATATTATTTCAATATATTCCGCCTCATGTTATAATGGATGGTGCACTTCATGGTGTTCAAATAGATCTAAATCAAAATGTTTGGGTTGCACAACCCAACCATATGGGCCTAAATCAAAATTTCAAGCCTTTGATCATGGACAACTCAGGCAGGCTTTGTGGGCCATCTCACCCGTGTCTAACCTTACTCTTGATTCGGATACGTGTCGGACCCGTACTGGCAGTTGTGGAATTTGCTATGCGAATCTATCAACCGAGTGGCCAATGGATCATATCATAGTACAAAAATTTAAAGCTTACTACAAAGTTTTATAATAGCAATTACGACTGAAACGAGGAGTACAGAAAAAAGACGTGCAGGATTTTGATATGTTTCTATGGTAACCATTTAATTCTATCTTTGAAGGACAAAGCTACATTTCATTAGATTGAGGTTTATACGGTTCTATTTGGTAAACATTTATTTGTAAAAAATAAAAAAATAAATACCAAACCCACCATAAAAATTAGATTTTGAGCCTACTTTGAGTTTTGAATTTTTTATTTATTTATTTTATATTTTAGGATGAAACTGAAATAAAAGTTTAATTCAATTAAGGCTGATGTCACTTTGAAAGGCCCCATTTGTTTATCGAACTATGTCGAAAGAAATTATTAATACAATCGAATTAAATGAGGTAATTACTAATATTGTGGTATTAGATTGAACATATAAAATAAATTGTATTGTTTATATACTAGTGTGGCATATTAGTTGATTGAAATTAAATTTATGAATTTATATAAAAGTTCTCATTATATAAAATGCGACTTTATTAATTTTGTAAAATAAGGCAGCAATAATTCACTTTGGATTTGGTTCTTCTCTAGTCCGTCATTAGATTGGAGAGTGTTGTGGACCCTAATTCAAGCCCATCTCGATAATTCAAATCGTTAATATGTAGAAACCGTCGAGTATATCATTTTTTCAAAAAATTACATTGATCGAATATCGATAGTCATTTGATCATATCACATTTTTGTCACAATTTATTTTGAAAATCATACTTGCATTGACAAAAATGTGATTTGCTGAAATGTCTATTGATATCCGATTAACGTAATTTTTTGCAAGAATGATATATTTGATTGACTCTACACATTCAACGCTTTAGATTATTAAGATAGACCCGGATCAAGTCAGATCCTTTCACTTTCAATTTCATAAAATTAGATTAGCAAACCCAAGTTTCCAATAGTATTTCTAGTCCTCTGATTAAAAGGGTTTAAGATCTTAATCCATGACAATTTTTCAAAATAAACATAATTTTTATAGGTCTACTTCACTACTAATCCAATAACACAATTCATATCTGAAAATGATGAGACCTAAGGTGTTCACTGAACACTTTGAAAAAATAAAAGTAGGGGCATATCATTTTACAAAAGATATTTCTTGCAACCTATCAAAAAAGTAATTACAGAAAATTTTGAAGGAGACGAGATTGAGGATGATGTGCTAGGGGAGAGGGAGAGAGAGACATATACACACACACAGAGAGAGAGAGAGAGAGAGAGAGAGAGAGAGAGAGAGAGAGAGAGACTGAGAAGAATTTCATGCCACTTGGCAAGAGTGGGTTTTGGAAGGGGGGTCACTGTCGATGTTCGCTGTCATGAGATGAAAATGATCTCTGGTCAAGAACTCGAGAGGATGGGAACGGATTGTTTTGGGTGAAATTATGTATAACATCACCCAGGGGTACCCGCGCGCGTTAAACAATTCAGACTCGCGATTTCTTTGATCTAATCTCATAAGTGCAATGTGAAACATAGATGATAGTCCAGATTTGGCAACATTTATAGAAAATCCGTGTTTATTACAAAACTTTTACCAGAAATGGATTATATCACCAAATCTTAGAGTCGCCACTCAATATTTTGAGAAAATTAGGAAACCCAGGAATCGTGCCAAGGCCACTATTCATCGTAACTAAAGATACTTGGCTCAGAACCTTAGGTATGAGAGGGGAAGGTCATTAATTGAGCACACCCGCTCAACTGATCAAAGATCAACCTCTACTAAACCTTGATATGAATTTTATTAACATTATATACCCATATTCCAATTATTTAATAAATCCTAAAATTTACTATGTGAAACATACAAGTATAGACTATGCCATTCATTTTGGAACAATTTGATTTCATATATTTTGAAAGAATTCTGAAGATGTACAACTCAAAGATATTGAGTTTACAAACATAAAAATCAATATCATTCCAAATTAAGTGACACAACCTCCATCCACTAACATTCATATAGTTATATCAAGTAACCAAGTAGTCTCATGGTAGAATGCTAAACATAGCAAGAAAAATACACACAAGCAGGATACTAAAGCATAAAAACTTACATATTTACCGACGTCCTGCGAATAGCTACAAAACAAAGTTAGCAAAATATGCATGATCTTATATACAAAATCTTAATGCAATTCACTCATGAGATGCAACTATAGATTCGGCTTCTAATATATGACATGTGAATTATCTCAAGAATATGAGGTAGTGCACATAATCACATAAGAACTGATTAAATCCATAGATGCAAATTTAGTCAAATCAAGATGCATGAAATATGAATGCAAAGCATGGATATGTTGAAAAGACAAAACATGATATTTATGTACATATAAGGAAAGCATGTAAAAGAATGAGATAGAAAGAAGTGGAGCAGAGATTTATTACAACACTTTAAATAAATATTTACAAACCAAATAAGAGAGGGAGAAGGAAAATATTACAAAAAAAAAAAAACTCGCCAAACTCTCAAATGAAAAGAAATAAAAGCTTCATGCGCCTTGGAGACCATCGGAAATTGTTATGCTCAACATTGGCAGACTACGCCATTCTGTCCAAAAGAAGTTAGCTGGCCAGCCAACTAGGCTTAGCAAAACCTGTCTTGTTGCAACACCGAGAAAAGAACAAACAAGGAATATGTAGGTAGGTCAATGAACCACTTCTGGCTAGATTACAACAAAACTAGTATGAAATTAAATCAAGAAAACAAATATAAGATAGAAAATACAAGAAAATGAAAGAATTAAAAATTCACATTCCAAAGAAAGATTGAACTTCTTGATTTTCAAACTTCCTTTTGGTCACCTCAAGGTTGTGAATTATGTTCTCAATCCTCAATTCAAAAGCTTGGAATTTGAGCTAGAATGATGTCTTTGGAAAAGGAGATGATCACTCTTTAATCTTCTTAAAATTGCCAAGGATTACTCTCTCCTTGATCAAAGTTCTAGGACTTGGTGGTTTCAATGAGTTTCTTGGGAGGTTTTTGTAATGAAAGATGAGATATATGAAGGCTAGACAACTTCACTACTTTGGCAAGACAACAC
Source organism: Camellia japonica (assembly GCA_030407325.1). Lineage (NCBI taxonomy): Eukaryota > Viridiplantae > Streptophyta > Magnoliopsida > Ericales > Theaceae > Camellia > Camellia japonica. The sequence goes on along the minus strand of JAPPVO010000007.1, from coordinate 73,949,271 downwards.
TCTTGTTTTCAAAGCTTTCTTTTCTTTGTCAAACTTTAATTCAAACTCATTGTTCTCTTTACACTTCTTCTCTCAAATTCATCTCCTTTCTAGTCTCTAGTCAATCCTAGTCCCCAACAATCTGATATGTTCATATAGGCAATGCAAGTGGAGAAATGGTGGAAGACAAAGTGAAAGATTAATGGAGCATTAATGAAGATAATGGAGCTAATGGAGCACTAAAATGGAGCATTATCCTCAATGATTCAAGCACTAGTCAATGGAGGCTGAGTATATATGCATTTGGTGCATGAATATATTAGAAAATGGGACAATGGAATGCCCCACATGAACTAAACAAAAATTTGGGTTGTACTGTCCTCGAGTAGTCTACCGGCCAGAGAGGAAGTTGGTCATTTTGCTCCAATTTAGTCCAGCTTTGCTCCGGTGCCCGACAGGTCTTAAACACTTGGCCAAAATAGGCTTAGGGTATAGACTAAAGCTCAAATTCCATCTTTTTAGTGAGGATTTTGTGATAAACACATTCTTATTTTCATCATTGAGTAATCAAAAGAAAGCGCCAAAAGTCTTAGGGCTGGTCAAAATGGGGTGTTTACAGTTGCCTTTCTTTGACAGAACTCAAAGTCATTTCATGACGTAAGTGAATGTTAAAGCTGAAGACGACCTTTTTGACAAGGTCGTAAGATTTGGGCAAACAAACAAGATGCAGATGTAGTTGGTTGAACCCGAAGATTGCCTATATATCCCTTTATAAGGAATCAAACCAGCGTAGTTCAGGGGCAAAATGCAAATGATATGCTAATGCAATTTGAAAGTTGGACTTACACGCTTCGCGAAGAAGTTTTTGTTTTCTTTTGAAAATTCATGATTATGCAATGCCATGTAACAGGTAATGTGCGAGGCAAGCCTCGTGCAAATGATATGAAGTATAACAAGGTGTACAATCCAAACACACTCACATGAGAGGAGAAAAGAGTGTTTTAATCAATAGGCAAGACCCAAACCATACCTCAATACGAAATAGGGGATTGATTTTAACTAGGTAAAAGAGAAATGGGTTTTAACCAACATGTGAGACCTAGACCGTACCTCAATACGAAATAAGGGATGGGTTTTAATCGGGTAAAAGAGAAAAAAAGGGTCTTAACCAACATGCGAGACTTAGACCGTACCTCAATATGAAATAGGGGATGGGTTTGAACCGGGTAAAAAAGAAATGGGTCTTAACCAACATGCGAGACCTAGACCGTACATCAATATGAAATAGGAGACGCATTTTAACTGGGTAAAATAGAAAAATGATCTTAACCAACATGCGAGACTTATACCGTACCTTAATACAAAATAAGGGATGGGTTTCAGCTGGGTAAAAGAGAAAAGGGTCTTAACCAACATGCGAGACCTAGACCATATCTCAATACGAAATATGAGGTGGATTTCAACTGGGTAAAAGAGAAAAAGGGTCTTTACCAACATGCGAGACCTAGACCATACCGCAATACGAAATAGGGGATGGATTTCAACCGAGTAAAAGAGAAAAGTTGTAACCAAAAGTTTGAAAAATGGAGCCAAGTGGTGTAAATAGATTGTAACCAAGAGATGCAATAGTGTGACAATTGGAACCATGCATGATAGATGTAATAGTTAGTGCAAGTGTGATGGTGAATGCAAAACCATGAAGGGGCAATGTGAGACATGCAATATGCAATGTGATAATATGATACAAAAACATATGAATATACAAAACGATTTTTTTTTTCCTTTTTTTTTTTTTTCAAAATTTTCTCTCTTTTTTATTTTTGTTTTTGATTTTTGTTTTCCTTTTTTTTTTGTTTTTCCTCTTCTTTTTTTTTTTTGATTTGATATATACCATATATACATATATGGATACAAACGATATACAAAATACGTATCACATACATATACATATACTCAAAATATATAGATACATAGACATATATGGATACAAACGATATACAAAATACATATACACACAGACACATCCATATTATATACATATAATATATACATATACATACAGATACATATATACAAATACGCACACATATACGGTATACATATACATATATACACATATACATACATATACAAATACATAATATATACATCTCTTTCTCTTCACTGCTCTTGTTTCTCTCTCTCCCTCTTTTATCTTCTCCGAATGTCACATTTGGCACGCGATTTCAACAATCACGATGCCTGACCGACAACAGCTAGATCAGCCTTGATTTTCAACGATTGCCTCGGCAATCCCTCTCTTTGGCTTCTTCTTCTCCTTTATTTTCTCCCTTCTCTTCTTAAGGACAATCTATGAGGGAGAAGCAGAGCAAAACGAACAACTACAAAATCACTCTGCAACTCTCTCTTTTGGAATTACTCTCCTCTGTCATAGCTTTATCCCACCATACGTTTTCCCTTTTCCCAGACCTTAATGACTCCTCGATAGAGATTGCCGACCCCAACTCCTTTAAGTCTTGACAGAGTGCCCATGCCCGTCCCTATTTTCAGTTTTCCTGTGTTGTTAGTCGAGCAACTGATGGCAGCACAGTTTGACATCGAGGCCAACTCTTAAACTTTGAAATCCTGTGAGGAGATCGTAACTACGGTCTCCAATTTGTCCCACCAGCTGCAGCGTAGGACAAGTGAAGTACATCGGTTAAACGCACAACTCTCCTTGCTCCAATGTATGTACAAGAATCCTCAAGAAGAGATCGGCAATTTGAAAAGGCAAAACAAAGAGCTAAAAAGACAGGTAACCTCTATGGCCCAATTCAAAGCTCCTTGGTGCTCTTCATTTGACAGTCGACGATGAGTAATCTCTCTTGGAAGCTCCGCCAATGTTGAGGCTGAGTCTTCAAAGGCTTCCAAGAAGTGAAGATGTGGCGAGGCAATTGATAATGGAAGCGGGTGGCGAAACTAAAGCATCAGCCTGTAACCTTTGCTGCTGGAAACACAAGTCGCTAGAAATTGAGAATAATGCTTGCATTCTCTGTTTTTTTTTTTCTTTTGTATTTTCGCTTGGGAGTGGGCACTTATAGCTTCAACTCTCTTTTGTATAACTTTGATTGGGGTTTGATCCCTGACATTTAATAAAAAAAAATTTTCTTTTTTTTTTCACAAATCCGAATGGCATGAATGGCATTTGAGCATGAAAACCATTTTTCTTTGAATTTTGAAATTGAAAATGGTTACATTTCAATGAGTTCTGAACTGGTTGTTGAGCTTATAACTGAACAAAACACAAAATATAACTCAATGGAAGGAAAAGAAGAAAAAAAAAAAAAGGAAAAATCATCCCAAACAAACCCCATTACGCTTGCCGGAATAAAATGGACACAAAACAAAACATCACCGGTATATCGCTCGGTCTATTTCAATGAGTTATGAACTAGATGTTGAGCCTATAACTAGACAAAACACAAAATATAACTCAATGGAAGGGGGGGAAAAGGACAGAAGAAGCAAAAATCATCCCAAACGCACCCCACTACACTTGCCAGAATAAAATGGACACAAAACAAAACATCACCGGTATACCGCCCGGTCGACCACCCGACTGAAGGGCATCGCTGATGACAACTACCGTACATTTTCTGATGAGTGCTCGACTTAAAGAAAAAGTACAAGTAATGTGACCTTGGTGAGGAGGCCTCGAGAATGCGGGGAAATGACAAAAAAATCCGACTCGACTGTACCCCTAGTTCATCGCTTTGACTTTTTTTCCTTTTGGTTTTCCACTAAAAAGATTTTGATCAAAATGAGAGTTTGATTAGCATGCTTGTTCCACTCTCCGTTTTGAAATCGTGTAAGTCAAGCTGTAAGCAATGAAATTTTTCCCTTTTTGGTCCAAAGAATGGTTTGGGATATACAAAAAATGGAATAATTTTCAATAAAATTAGTCGACTTCATTAAAAGTCCTCAAAAGTTGTTTTCGCAAATGGCCACTACCCAACCAACATGTAATCCGCCCTTGAGATGCAAAACCCCAAATTAGATAACTCAAGTAAGATATACAGCATTACCATTGAATCTATCTTGCAACTGAACCTATTATAAAAAAGGAATAAGACAACTAAATCGAATAGAGATAGGCCAATCAAACATGGATAGGACAGTCGAGTCGAATAAAGATACACCAATCAAACATGGACGGGATGAGTGAGTTGAAAATGGTTGGGGCCAAACTTCAAAATGAATCTGTCTACGTTTCGCAAATATAAGAATCATGCTTTAAGTAGTTCACGCTAAGGCTTACTTAGGTATTAACACTCCCTTTTTGTACTCTAACTTTTGCCAAAGTCACCTTTCCGAGTTTTCAACCTTGCGAGCTTCTCTTAATTTTTTTAGTTTTTCTTATTCTATTTTTTCATTTTTTATTTTTCATGCTTTAACTTTTGTCTAGGTCGCCCTTTTAGGTTTTTGACCCAACGAGCCTCTCAAGGGTGGTACTTTGTTTTAGTTTGTCCATGTTGATTGATTATGAGAACTCTAGGCCATCTAAATCCATGAAAATGGCTGCTACACTTGACCAAATAGACATGATGATATAGGGACCCAACTAATTGGGTGTGAATTTGCCCCTAGGGTTGTGGATAGAAGTTCAATTGTTCTTAAGCAATAAATCTTCTTCTCTCATATTCTAAGATTTAACTTTCTTTTCGGTCTCCACTGACTTAAGAAACAACCCGGTTTGAATCTTTGATCACATTCAACCTTATTGTCCCTAATTCTAGGATAGATTTCAATTTGTCTATGCAAGTCTCATAATATGGTTGATTAGTGGACACCCATAATCAAAGTTTGAAAGCTAGGGGGGTCGAACCTTAGGTCGAGAGTGATCCTATGCTGTACAATCTTAGGATCAATTCCAAGTATGTCTTCGTAGGACTACGCAAAAATATTTTTTCAAACCTTTTAATAAAGTGACTAATTGCTCGCGCTTCTCTGAAGCAATGTAGAACCAATCTAGACCAAACCAAGATCCTTCTCTGCACTCACATTAACTGAAACAATCTCATCTATCAAGGGTTTAACACGCATCTCTTTCTTCTAGTCGATCAAATTTTGCAAATCCCAAGGAATTTCTTCCTCTTCATTTTAATCAGAGTTTTGGAAAAAGTTTTGAAAATTTTTGGTCAATACAATGATTTAAAGGCACAGAGAAATAGGCGAAAATTACTGCATTTTTGTTCAGAACTTCTGTCTCAATGACTGAAACAGACTCGAAAGAAAGTGAAAAGACAGACACGGAAAGGACAATGGTGTTTGGGCTATCACCCCCGAAATCACCAAATTTAGACTTACTAGAATGACTAGAGCCTAATCCCAACTCAACAAACTTGGTGGAATCAAACTCAGACTCGACACTTAATTTTGAACTTAGAATAAAACCATTCTCAATAGTTAAAGTGCAGGCTATCAATCGCGTTCAAAAAAAAAAAAAAAAACTCATGCAATCAACTGGCGATCCTTTTCTGATCACAGAAACGGTCTGATATCCTGCAAGTTCTAGGGATTGACGCTGGTAGAATTTGTGGGATATCAGAATTCTGAAGCTATGGTGACACAACAACTTAGCAAAACGAAAATCAAAAACAAAACCCCTAATCAGAATTCCAACAGCACTTCGGCTCAATTCGCACAATTGATCATTGTATGGCCCACCAAAAAACTGAACTCAACCTCACAAATTGATACACCTGAACCACTGATCTGAATTTGAGAACCTCTATATAGATTTCCATTCATAGCACATAGCAGGCAAGAGAACAAACACCCCTATGGGGTGTAGGGTTACCCTCTCCTAGCTTTGAAATGATCTAGAGCTTCACTATTAAAACAAGTGGTATCATACATACTAGAAATGGAAGAGCATCATGTCCTAAGTTGGGAAAGTGCTATAGCTCACTCTATGTACAATGTCAGCTCTACTCTAGGGGTTGAAGTCAATGTGACATCACTAAAGAGCCCTTTAGTTAATAACCAGTTAAGATCCCAAGAAGTCGGAAGAGTCAATATAGTCTCTCTTTAAAGTCCGGTAACCTTAGACAGCGGAACTACCTTTTTGGCGGATCTTAAAAAGGTATTAACACAAGGGCTCAAAAGTATCGCGAAGAAGGTATAGTGTCACAAAAAGTTTGCATGTGCTCCCATCAGGACTTGGGCAACACAGGGACTTTAAATGCACCAATGTATGAAATGCAATGAATATATAATTGAAAATAAAACTCATATCATGGAGTTCGAGTCAAGGTTTCTTAATATCCCCAATAAGGTTGCCAAAAAACTATAACTTTGCCTTGGGGTACTCGCGCGCATAAAAACAGTCCGGACTCTTGATTTCTTTGATTTAGTCTCAAAGTGCAATGTGAAACATATATGAGAGTCCAGATTTGGAAACTTTTATAGAAAATCCATGTTTACTACAAAACCTTTGCCAGAAATGGACTATATCACCAGATCTTGGAGTCGCTACGTAATATTTTGGAGAAATTAGGAAACCCATGACTCGTGCCAAGGCCACTGTTCCTCATAACTAAAGATACTTGGTTTGAAACCTTAGGTATGAGAGGAGAAGGTCATTAATTGAGCACCCCCACTCATCCGATCAAAAATCAGCCTCTACGAGACCATGATATGAATTTTATTAACTTTATATGTCCATATTCCAATTATTTAATAAATCCTAAAATTTACTATGTGAAACATACAAATATAGGCTATGCCATTCATTTTGGAATAATTTGATTTCATGTATTTTGAAAGAGTTTTAAAGATGTACAACTCAAAGAAATTGAGTTTACAAACATTAAAATCAATATCATTCCAAATTAAGCAACACAACCTTCATCCGCTGGTATTCGTACAGTTATATCGAGTAAGCAAATAACCTCATGTTAGGATGTTAAACATAGTAAGAAAAACGCACACAAGCCGGATGCTAAAGTATAAAAACTTACATATTTATCGACGTCCGCGAACAGCTACAAAACAAAGTTAGCAAAATATGTATGATCTTATATACAAATAATGCAATTCACTCACGAGATGCAACTAAAGATTCAGCTTATAATATATGGCATGTGAATCATCTCAAGAATATGAGGTAATGCACATAATCACATAAGAACTGATTAAATCTATGAATACAAATTTAGCCGAATCAAGATACGTGAAACATGAATGCAAAGAATGGACATGATGAAAAGACAACACATGATGTTTATGTACAAATAATGAAAGCAAGTAAAAGAATGGGATAGAAAGAAACGGGGAGGGGAATTATTACATAAATAATTACAAACCAAATAAGAGAGGGAGGAGGAAAGCCAAATCATTCTATCAAACAACCCGTAATCTGAATGATCACCAAAGAGTGGGGATGAACATATCCAATTCTTTATTCACCAAATTCAAATTTAATGAACTCCAATCATTCTATCAAACCTGCATTAAATCAAGGGTGAAATAAATTTTCGTGAAATTATAAATGAATCAAATCCATCACCAAATTTCAACGATCATATTTTTTTCTCTACTTTAACTAAAAAGTCAAAAATTACACTTATATAACACATCTCAAACAACTACCAAGCCTAATGAAATTTTAAAAAGTTTGGAGATAGTTTTCTTTCACAAAAAGTTTTCTTTCACAAAAAAATGTTCATAAGAAAATTTTAGGATAAATTGAGATTTTTTAAAAAGATACGATAAAAAAATGTTAAGATTGGAGCACTTAGCTTTTAACTACACCGTCACTCAAATTTGATAATTAAAAAATAATAATAATAATAATAAATAAATAAAATAAAAAAAGAGCAAGGGTTGGAGATGGCCTAATGCACGCAGATAAGATAATTTCTAAAAAAGACATTCAAATTTTGCATGGATCAAATAATTCATCAGAAAGAAGAAAGCCCAGAAATTCGTCGGAATTTTTCATAAGAAACCCAGAACACAAATTGCCAAGGCCCAAGCCTTGCCCATGTAGGAAAGAACCCCTTCCAAAGTGCTCTCAATCCTTCAACTCTGACTGTCTTCACAAGACAATCACAAGAGTTTCCATATTTAACCTTGCTTTCCTCACTCGCCGTCTGATTCATCATTCTTGTCTTAACTACATCAGCCGGACAACTCAAAGTAGTTGCCTAAAGACCCGACATGATTGAGGCCAACGTGTGGGCATAAATGTTGTCACCGACGAGTTGATTTTGAATAATAAAATGTTGGGTAAATTATGCAAATAGTCCCTGTAGTTTACATGATGTGCCTATTTGGTCATTGTAGTTTCAATTTGCTCGATTTTGCCTCTTAATTTAACGGATTGTGTCATTTTAGTCCAATAAATAATGGTTGCTAAGTTAATTTAACGAAAAGTCAAACAATGTGTCAATTTAGTCCCTATAGTTTCAATTTTCTAGATTTTGACAGAAACTAGGTTGACACATTGTGGAAAATCCATGGACCAAATTGACACATTGTTTGACTTTTTGTTAAATTAACTTAACAACTGTTATTTATTGGACTAAAATGATATAATCCGTTAAATTAAGGGGCAAAATCAAGCAAATTGAAACTACAATGACCAAATTGACACATTGTGTAAATTACAGGGACTATTTGCATAATTTTCCCTAAAATGTTTTGCATGATCATAGCAAGCTAATTCTCCCATGTTCACTAAAAACACTCTTTGGACATTAGGAAAGACCCCTTTCCAAAGTCCTCCAAATTCTTCTGCTCGTAAGATCTTATTAAAAGCATCAAAAGGACCCGAGTACCTGGGTTGGAGACCTTGGCTCACCATATGACCATCTGCTTGCATCCTCACCTTAACAAGATCAGCAGGGCTTGCGACTACCTGTACTGTTAGGGGTAGGCACAAATTATGATACTTTCCAAACTTGCATAATAGAACAAAAAAAGAAAAAGAAAAAGCAAGTTCAACCACTAGACCAATAGGTATCAGTAAAATGATCACTGAACGAAACTGAAAAATAATGCATTCAACAAGGCCATTGCATGGATCTTTTTGCTGCAACAACCATGAACAGCTCATCCGCTTCACCTTCCAAAGCATGTCAAATTTAAGACAAAGGGAGAAAGGAAGATTGTTTGCAGCCAGTTCTGAAGTGTGTACTTCAAAGTACTGACAGAGGCATCGAAGAGAAACAGGAAATTTCAGAAAGACGATTATTCTCACCAAATCTCCATGGGAAAACTCTTCAGATATAAGCATCAAAAGCATGAAAAAGTAAAATGCATGCAGCAGTTCAAGACAGGGAGGCATGAATAAACTGTAATATGCATCACAATGTTTATGAGTCAACAAATAATTCAAAACTTAAGTTCTTCTACAATTCTGAATTATTTGAGAAAACATGATAAAAAGTAAGTGACCCAACATTAAGCACAAGGTTCAACAATAATTCCAGGAATAATATGAGCACCATAAACCAGCATACATGGAGGTTGCCTAAAGACCCCGCAAAATTATGTAGATCAGGGGGAGGTGATCTATAGTACTCTGTTACTTAGTAACGAGATAGCTTGTTATGTAATAACACAAATGAACTTTTCAAACCAACTCTTGAAATGTATCTTTACGAAATTAATTTAGGGGAAAAAAAAATAAAAAATAAAAATTCATAGTAAGTCTTTATACTCAGCAGGGAACATTCATGTCCTAGGCCTAGCTGTAGTTAAATCTACAAATCTTCAGCAATATAAGTTCCAAATACATCCTCAAACTATGAGGATCGGTACCGGAAACAAAGTGGGAAGTAGAAGTATTCTTAAATTGAATAAGTTGCTTGCTTTCAGTTAGTATGGTTTTTAAGATGTATAAATAAACAAACACGTGCTCATAAGTGCCCTTCTGTGTAATTCGCCAAACTTAAAAAAGAGCAGAAATCTCCAAATTGACAGATAGAATAGAAAACAAAGTTTTCCCCACATAAGATTCTTAGCATTCATGGCAGAGGGATTCAACTGGAAATTTGAAAAAAAAATGAGTATTCTTGAAGAATTTGTGTCTTACTAGAACAACGAAAAGGAACAGAAAACCATCAGCAGAACCTTATACTAAGGGAATAGAAAATTGCGACCATGTTATACATAACTAGGATAAGGACGTTACAAGTGTTTATCTACATAGCAGATCCATTAATCTCAAGACACCAGTGCATAATCATATTGTCAGCCATTCAAATTTTCTTCTCTAACCTAGGAAAAACTGAAGCATCACATAATGAGGCATGCCTGAATTGTTTGTCCATCATCCTAAAATATCCATGTTATATGCTCAGGCAACACTACTTTCATCGAGTGAATGTATTTCAAGTATAATTTTTCCAATCATGCCACTATATCAGCTATTGGTTGGAGTTGGACAAAAAAAATGCTCACATCTAGACCGATTATTGTTTCCAGCTAAGTGATACGAACAAGCATATCACTGCCGCATACCATATGCGTTCCCATTAGTGCTTTGTAAAGCAAGGCAATCCATATTCCAGTCCAGTGACAGTCCACGAATTGCTAACTAATCCACCAGCCTATTCTTTCAGTTTTGGCTTGAGTGGTACCCAAATTGGGCCCTGGTAATTTGTCATTTCAGTTCCTACAAGTTTGGAGTCCAAAACCGAAAACATTTTGAATCAAAAGCAACCCAGTTACCCCATGCTTGTTAGGAGTCGCCAGAAAAAAAAAAAATTAAAATTATGGAATTGGACATGTCATTTCAATTTTTCTTTCTTTCTTTTCTTCTTCTTTTACATAAGTTTAAGAACAAATTAGAAGAGAAAAAGATTGACACCACAAACAACAAGAAAATATATAGTAACACCATAAAACTTTTGCATACCCACATTTTTATAATTAAGGAAAAATCCATTTTACCCCTATGTTGGTATGGTCCGGTAGCACTTTACCCTTGTTTTTAAAAAAGGCCACATACCCCCATGCGGTTTTGACCAAAATACAACACTTGACTTACCCTCCTATTAAAAATGAGTTTACCATTAACTCTGAGTCAACTCACTGAAACCCACAAAACCACCTTGGATTAAAACCACAATACCTGATACAAGATCAAAATCAAACACGTAATGTATATTTCGAATATATATTCCATGTATGTATCTAAAAATATATAGGGAAATTCTATAATACAACCCCCAAAAAAGGAGTGTACCATATGCCCTGTTATGACTTTTGTGATATTTGGTTGTGGCCAATTGTGGTGCTAGTTATGACTTGGTTATGACTCATTATGGTATTGGTTATTATGACTTTGTTATTATCTATTGTGTTTGTCATTTTGGTTATGACTGAAGAGGTCTTTAGTTATACCTCAAGTGGTGTTTGGTTATGACCAATTTCGATGTTGGTTATGAACGAAGAGGTCTTTGGTTATGCCTCAAGTGATGTTTAGTTATGACCAATTTTGATGTTCATTATGGCTTTGTTATGACTCATTGTGGTGTTGGTTACGACTTTGTTGTGATCTATTATGGTTTTTATTTTGGTTGTGACCGAAGAGGTCTCCGGTTATGCTTTTAAGTAGTGTATAGTTTATGACCCACTATGGTTCTTTAGTTATGACTAGAAGTAGTTATGATACTTTGTGGTATCAACACCACAAATTGTTATAACTAGGGATGTAATCAGTTCGGTACAGTCGATATTTAGGTAAAAAATTTCATCGAATCGACAATGTCGGGTTTATTATTTTAAGTACCGACACAGACCGTTTCTCCCATCAAACCACACCGAACCAAACCGACTGAAATGGTTTGGTTCGGTTCAATTTAATCAGTTTATGACCTTTCAAACTTAAACCACTTTTTAATATAGTCACTAATTTATATAAAAACATTGAACACGACCTCAAACATATCCAATCCATACATTTAATAAATACTTTTCAACTCCTAAATTAACAAAAATATAAACAAACAAAAAAAGTTAAAAAATACTAAGACTTCAAGAATAATGAGTTAGAGTTAAAATTATATATAATAAGAATTTATAAACTTAGGTTATAGAGATTATAATATTAATTAATTAAAGTCAATCATTTATTATACTTATTAATATCATTATATTATTAAATTATATATATATTTATATTAAATATAATATATGTTAAAGCGGTCGGTTTCGATGTAGTTCGGTGTATGTCAAGGTGCTTGAACCGATACCAAACTGAAAACTAAAAAAATAAAATTAAAAAACTGCACAAACCAATTCTTATTAAAAAATAGACCAAATTTAGCCGGTTCGGTCTGGTTCAATCGGTTTAATTGATTTTTTCGTTTTTTCTTACATCCCAAGTTATAACTTGAATATGGTACACACCCCAAAAAAGAGTATGTAATGTAGAAGGCCCCATTATATATATACCCATATACATATCATACATACATATGCAATAAGGTTAAGGCCCACCAGCAAAAACCATCATCTATATGATTACAAACATATCTATACATTGGAGAACCCAATACATGCCCCTTCAGCAAAATTGTCTTCAACCAATGATTTCTTAAATAGCATTTTCAATGCACAACACTTTTGTGTGTGTTCCATGTACATATATGGTACAAGCAAAAAGGGTAACATGAAACGTGGCAGGGGGTAAGGAGGCAGCTGGGAGTGAAGAAAGATGTGGGGGATGTCGCCGGAGGCTGCTGGGGAGGTGGAGAAAGTAGTTGCTAGTGACATGGGTGACAGGAAAGTTGTTTGCTGGAGGTCAGTGGCAATGGAGGTCAGGAAGCAGGGAGGTGGTGGCAAGAGATGTTACAGAGGGGTGGGGCAGGTAGAGGAAGTGAGTGGAGGTGGTGTGGGTGGGCTAGGATTAGAGTTTGAAGGTATAAGAATAAGAGGTAATTGGTCTTTAGACATTAAATTTTGACTTGACTATTTTTCCGCCACTTTCTAAACAGGCGCATGTGGCACATTTTCCATTTATTTTAGCAAAAAATATAACAGTAACACTTTAGTTCAAAACCACATGGAAGTATGTAACTATTTTTAAAAGACAAGGGGTACAGTAGATTTTTCCCTTATAATTACCTTAATCTGCCTCATCACAAAATGCCTTAATCCCAACAAGAAGAGTCAGTTATATGAATATTTTCTATGTCATGTAAAACTAGAGATGTATCCCACACTAATATGTCCTAAGGGATCATATCTCTTCTCATGACCTCAACTCATGATCTTAGTCTTCTTCATGTCCTTTAGGTGTGCCCACCCCTCTTAATCAAATCACTGCTCTGCAGTGAAGCATTCATTTGGTCTTTTTTGCATGTAATAAACCATCTACTTTGATTTCATCTTGTTATGGATTGGTATCCCCACTAATTTTTCTCTCATGCATTATTTTTCTTATTCTCTCTACCACCAATTTATCTAAACATCTTCACTTCGCCCATGCTCATTTTTTTTAAGATGGCCACTTTATTATTGTTATTATTAAATCATTATTTTCAATGGTGAAATTCTCGGTATAAAGAATGAATAACTTTTCCTGTTACTTGGGGCAGTATTCTATAATTCCAAGAAGCTCACACAGGACATTTTCTTAAAATTTATTTATCATGCTTTCTCTACTTCCTTATAGAAGCTACGATAGCAAACAGTTCACTTCTTGGCTATCTCTTGGCCATCAATTTTCAGTCATTTGATTTCTGTCCTGGGTTTACCATAGTTGCAGTACAATGTGCAAGTCAAACCTAATCTTATATGTTTAATTGTGAAGAGTGTTTATCTATGATTCCAACCTAGAATTAATAGCTGCTCTACTATGGTCACTAACTAAAATTGTCATTAATAAATAATATGCATCATTTGAGATCACCCATATTCCAGAATATGCCTAGTAAGCTCATCTGGAAGTAATGTGCAAACCAAAGTTTTAAAACACTTTACTGAGGCTCGCTTGATGCTCACCTCAAAGCGAGGTTAAAGCAAAACTCATCAAGGCTTTGATTTTTAGGTTATACTCCCCCAAGGCTTGCGCATAACAATTTGAGGCATGCACGTTAGGGACGCCTAGTATGCCTTTTGCGCATAAGCATATGAAGAATATGCATATGAAGAGCTTATCTTAGGCTCTCGTTAAACTTACTCTAGTAGATGGTTTAAACATAAAAAGTAGAAAATTAAAAGGAATCCCTTTTGCAACTATATTCTATAGGAAAAATTAAACAAATGACCAATCAAGAAAAGATAAAAATAACACAATTAATGCTCAAATGAGAAACTCAATCACATCAATTTTACTTTCAATGAGGGTAGTTTCCTTCTTTGCAATGAAATGTTCGACGCCTTGAAGAAAAAAGTATTTACACCTTTAATTAAATTATTTACTTTAACATAAAAATTCGAAATGCATATGCCCCAACGCCTCACATTACACATTCGCCTATAAAAACTTTGGTAGAAACACAATGTTTTATAACTAGTTAATTACCAATCACAATTTTATGATTTGGAATTTTCAGCTTTTAAACCAGATAAATATTCTATGAATTCTTTTAGAGCTGTTTACATGATGTTTATCCATATCAAAATGGTTCCTTGAAGTGGTTAACCACAACCAAATAGGAAAAAATATTGAGTTCCAAAATAACCAGAACCAATAAACAAGCCACAGGAAGTCAGGTAATCAATTAATTAGGGTACCACATTGCAACTATCACCCAATGACAATACATAATTTCTTATTTCTAAGTTTTAATGCCCATTTCTTCTCGCCAACTCAAAAATTCATGATCCAATAAAAATCATCAACTGACTAATTTAAAAATGCTAATCATATCCCAGAATTTAGGGTTAATTTCATTTTTATCGCCTAAACTATCACCATTTTTTTTAATTTTTTCCATATCTAAACTATCAATTTTATTTATTTGGTTCCTAAAATTTCCGATTTTACTTCATATAGCCCAATTGGAGATGAATGTGCAAATCAGTAACCGTTAACCCCTAATTTGATGGTAAAAAATGTCATTTCAAAATATGAAGAGTTTAACCATACAACCAAACACCCATCAAATTAGTTGTCTTATGCAGTTTATTCAAAATAGTAAGAAAAATGATTGCATGGTTGTAGGGTTATAGTTGTTTAAATTTTGAAATAACCTCTACACCCATCAATCAAGTTTGACCGGTTTCTGATTTGTAAAATCATCAACAATTGCACCACTGAAAAAATTATGTAGTTTAAGAATTATAAATAATAATAAAAAATTAAAAAAAAGAAATTAACTACTACAAAGAATCATGTACTCTATGTATCCAAAGTCACCATTTCAAAGCAACCACATATCAACAATAAGCCCTCTGAAAAGACTAAGGCCTCTTTTGGCAACATGGTTATAATCTGATTTTCAGATTATAACCAACCTCTTCTCTCACAGAAAAGTTGATTATAATCTGCTTATAATCAGCTTTTCACCAAAAATCAGATTATAACCATCTTCCCAAAGCACCCCTAAACCCATATTAAATTCAAGGATGCCTCATCCAGCATTAGAACAGTAAGAACAAACATAATTCATTCAAAATTGAAAGAAATTAAGATCATGTGTTGGACCATTTTAATATCTTTTATTTATTTATTTATATATTTTGTTCATGAATCTTCTTTTGTCTTATTCATGAATCTAATTTTGTTTGGTAAATGTAGATTCATTATTTTGGTGACATTTTGTCTTGTTCATGAATGGAGATTAACGACTTGGTGGTAAGTTAATATTTGAAGGCTCTCCATTTTCTCTAGTTTAATGGTCATTATTATTTTTGGTATAAATTATAAGGTCATACTTCCTCTCATCTATTCTTTTCTAGTGGTGGTCTATAAATAGTTCCTCTCATTTACTCTTTTCTACACAAACTATTATTTATACTTGAGATTACTAAGTGGTAGGACTGTTGTATCCTGTAAGAGACAAGTCATATTTTTGTAACTGCTGCATCCCTATTTGGGTTCTTCCTATCGCAGTGGGCTTGATCTTCTTAAAGAAAACGAGATATTCGTGCCACAGCCTACTCTATTTTCATCTCATTTTCTTTACATTATTCATCAATAAAATATAATTTTTCTGTTATTTTCACCAACATCCAGTGCCTGAGCAATGACGCCGGAAAAGCCGCCGATTAAAGCCTTGGTAGAGAGAGAAAGTGAAGGGTCAGTGGAGACGACGAAAGTGTTGCGCAAGTGCTCGTAACAGACGATTCGAATGGGGGTATAGAACATGTGTCGAACGATTGCCGGAGACAAGCCCTTGTACAGCCCCACAAGGCCTTCGCGCCGGAGAATCTCGCCGGCGACGCCCAAGGCGGAGGAGGAACGAGATGAGGAGAGAGACTCGCCGTGAAGCTGGAGCCTCGTCTTTGTTATGTCTATTGGAAACGTCGTTGTCTCGGCCACCATTGCCGACAGCTATGTTAGAAAAACCTTCGTAAGAGCTCTCTCCTCATCTTCTCGCCGTTTCATGGCTTCACTCTGGTTTTTTCAGACGAGTCCAAACTCCAAAACGCCCCAACAAAACGCATCAAAACGATGTCGTTGATATTGACGAGCATTATTTGTTCATCAGGTTAAACCAATTTTGAGTAAAACTATAATAAAAAAAAGTTACTTATTTTTTATTTTTTTTTATGGATAAATTATACTGACACTCGTGAGGTTTCTATTTAGTATAAATTCTTCTCTTACATTTGAAAAATTATACTTATTTTTTTGACAGATTAAATTGACATTTTTACTTCTTAATCTTTACATATATAAAATAATAAAATAATATTGATATTTTGTTCATATTATTTCAAAAGAAATAACAATTATCTTCTTTGGTTTAACTCACACAAAAAAATAATTTTTTTATTTTTTATTTTTGTATTTTTACTAATTTTTTAAAAATATTTTCAGTAACTTTTTATATTTTAGATGCACCTAATCTATATATACTTAAGAAGTATACTATTTTGTGATTTCTTTTTTAATTCACCAAATATAAAATATATATATATATATATAAATACAAAAATTCAGAATACTGTAATAAATGTGAATGATGGTGTTTGGTAATACTGTAATAATTGTGGGTGAATAGACAAGAAAGCAAAATAATTGTAGAAATAAAAATGAAAACTTCTATTCATATATAAAAATTTTACACAAAAACTATCATAAAAATATTGTGATAGTGATGTTATTATAAATGTAAATCATGTTTATGGGTATTTTGTTTTAAAGTGAAAGGTCACCATTAAAGTATATTACTCCCTCCGTCCCAAAATATTAGTTCCTTATTCCATTTTTCATTGTCCCAAAATATTAGTCCATCTTCTAAAATCAAGTACAAAAATAATATAAATTTCCTATTTTGCCCTTCTTTTAAATTAATAAACAATATAAAAAGTACAATTATGCATTGATATTCTCAAAAAATGTACTATCAAAAGGGTCATTTTGGAAAATCAACTTTTTTCAAATGCAATGATTATACTACCAAAAAAAGTTGGATTCCCCAAAAGGGACCATTATTTTGGGACGGAGGGAGTATTGTGTTTGAAAATTTTATGTAAATTTTATGTTTGTATATGACTCAATAAGAATATATTCAGATAATGATAGAAAGTTGTAGAATATAATGATATGAAGAAGAAATGGTAGGAAAAATGACAAAATAGTTATTTGGAAAATTTTAAGGCATTTAGGGGCAATTTTTATAATGAGATTACAAATTTCAGGAGGAAAATGTAATTTTTCAAACGTGACGGGGAATTTGTATTAAATAGAAATCTCAAGGGGTGTCAGTGCAATTTACCTTTTTTTATTTAAGTAAAACACCCTTGAGATTTGAGTTCAATAAATATCACCCCCTAATGTTTGGGAAATTACACTAACTCCCTATTATTGTAATTATTTAGACGGAATGAAAATATTGAACTCATGTACTCTCTCTTTTCTTATTTTGTTTTACTTCCTTTGTTGTTGTTGTTGTTGTTTTTTTTTTTTTTTTTCAATATAATTTCTTCTGTTTTTTTATTAGGAGTTGTCGCTTTTTATATAAGTGAGGAGATTTGTGAAATAAGACTATTAACTGCAAGAGTGGGAATGTAATTTTCCAGAACGTCAATGAGTGGGATGTAATTGGGCCACACCTCAGGGGGTGTCAATGTAATTCACCTTTTTTATTTTAGTTAGTATATTTTGTATGTACACATTATATCAGATTCTCTATTATAAAATTAAATTTTCTAAAATATTCATTTTATATTGTTAAAAAGCAGCTAAAATAATACAGGAGAAATTAATTTTGTATTATTATATATATATATTTTTTTGGTGGAAATGGGGCCGAAGCCGAAACTAAATAACAATAAACCCAAAGCTAACAAGCTCTGGTGTATCCTCCTCTATCAACCTAGCCAACTCCATAAGGGAAAGACAATATGTTCATGCTAGGAAATTTGATGAAGAGTACTCCTGACAAGGAAATCTATGCACTTGTTTGCCTCACGCCAAATGGATTGGAGATCACAGACGCAATCAAGACCCAAAATTTCCTTGATTTCTTGACAGATGTTGAAGCATGGATGAACTATGGATGAGGACTTTAACACATTCAGAGCTTCAACGTAGTCAGACTCAACCACCATCTTTCGAAACCCCATCTGCCAAGTGAATTGCAGCCCTAGCCAAACAGCCCACAACTCTGCAGCAATGACAAGGGTTGAGCCAATGTGATGTCGAAAACCAACAATCCAACTGCCTCAGTCTGACTGAATAATCCCATCCATTTTTGCTAAGCCTTGTGGTTCCAAAATAGAGTCGTCAACATTAACTTTAACCCATTGAGGAAGGGGGAGACCAAGGGGCATGCAGTACGCCTTGGTTACCCTTGAAAGCAACAGTGATTCATACTTTTTCAAACTCAAGAACTCATCCCCTAACAACATCAACCGGATGAGGAGGCATGGAAAAATTTGGAACATGTGCCCGTTTGTTATGCCAAAACCAAAAGAATGAAAGTGAAACGAAGAAAATCAAGGCCCAGTTATTATAAGATGTAGCCCACACTGGAGAGGCAAGATTGAGGTCAACCCACTTAAGCGGAGGAGATGTAAAGAATTAAAGCCAGCATGAGAGGGGAATAAGCTCTTCCCACACTTTCCTGGGCATCTCACAATCATGCAATACATGGAGCGTAGTCTCATTGTAGTACCCACGAAAAGGACAAGTTGAGTCTGAGCTCAAACCTCTGCGCAAGTGAAGGGCATTGGTGAGAAGAGAATACAATCATTTCTGACTAACCAAGCAAAGTGCTTCCATCGGTTAGGTCCAGGATGGCACCAGATCATTTGTTAACCTTTGGTACCCACATTGTTAGAGAGTAAAGAACTGAGAATATTATAAGTTGACTTTAGTAGAGAACATGTTCGAAGACGAAGATTTCCAGATTTCCCGATCATGATTGGCACCGTGAGGTTGAAGAATCACCTTCTAAAGAAGGTCCATGAATTGACAAGGCAAAAGGGGGGGACAGAAGGACCCTATCATAGCCACTGACTTCAATCCAATAGTCATACACTTTTTTTTTGTAAATCAGCCACCGAAAGAGTAGAAGAAGAAATAACTTGGGCTAACGGTAGACCTTTAGCCAAATATATATCCTTCCAGAAATTGATGGTCTTCTCATCTCCTACATTGCCATTTTAATCCTTATTTGAGAATTTGAGCTCCTTTGTTAATACTCCGCTAAGTATATAAAGGGTAGGGATCCCAAACGCATTACCTTGCGCTAGATGTTTCTCGCCCAAGTCTTGGGCCCAATGAGAGATATTATCTTGAGTTAGCTTCCATCCTACTTTAACAAGTAAGGCAAGGTTCATATGCTTTATATAACGCAATCCAAGCCCTCCTTCACTTTTCGGTTTGCAAACATTTTCCCAAGCAGCCATACACAGTTTTTGATGGTGATCATCACCTCCCCATAAGAAACGCCTATGACTACAATCAATGACCGTACAGACTGAAGTGGATAAGAGTGTGGATTGCATAGTGTATGCAGGGATAGCAGTGGTAACAGACTGGATAAGAGTAACCCTTCCTGCCAAGGACAACTGCCTAACTTTCCAACCTGTTAGATGATCCCAAATCCGATTAGCCAAGTGATTATAGGTGGACTTAGAAACCTTACCATGATTAAGTGGCACCCCCCAAATAACGTCCCAGATCTGTGGTGATAGGAATTTGGCAAATGTGGCCCAGATTTCTACTCCAGCTACTTGGGATATTAGGTGCAACGAAAAGTTTGGATTTTTAGAAGTTAATTCTCAGTCCAGACTAAACAAAAATCCTGAAGACTTTCTTTCATTGTGTTCATCTATTTGTCTGTTGTTTCTCCAAACAAAAGCATGTCATGGGCAAAAAAGAGATGACAAAAGGAAGGACCTTGCTGAGCTAACTTGATGGGTTTACATTGTTTACGTGACACCGCCTTTTCAATACAATGCCCGAATTTTTCAATACAAAAGGGAAAGAGGTAAGGTGATATAACAGATCACCTTGTCGAAGTCCTTGTGAAGGTTGAAAAAACTGGATAGCTTCTCCATTCCATAGTACCGCTAACTGTGTTGTTGAAGTACAACTAATAATCAAATTGACCCATGTAGTGGAGAAACCCAATTCCTCTAGAACACTCTTATTAAAGCTCCATTCAATGTGACCATAGGCTTTCTCATGGTCTATTTTGATAGCCACGCCACCTTTCTTATTTTTAGATCATTTCATAGTCTGTAACAACTCTTGCATAATGATGATGTTGTCCAATGTTTGACGACCAGGAATAAAACTTCCTTAAAAGGGGTTAATTAACTTTGGTAGTAAGGGACGAAGCTGACCAACCAAGATTTTAGAGATGATGCGCATGACAACATTGCAAAAAGAAACGGGTCGAAAGTGACTCTTAGTTGAGGGCAGTTATTATATATATATATATATATATGCAGTTTCATATTTTAATAAATAAATAAATAAATAAATAAATGTGCCTATCAACTGGTTGTCCGACTAGAAATCCAAAGTGTGTAGGAAATATTGTTATTATATCTATGCAGTTTCATATTTCTTAAAAAAATAATCAAATAAATAAAAAAATAAAAATTGTGCAGTAGTCGGTTGTCTGGAGTCTATTATCTGGCCAGTTGTCCGGAGTTTATTGTATGACCTGTGAACAGTACCTATCAATCGTTTAAACCATTCCCCACATTTATTGGCGTTTAGCACGGAAGGAAAATTAGACACCTTTACCAAAATACCAAAACATCTCTGTATTTTCTGGCCTCTGAGTACGGATAGACAATTGGGCACCTCAATTCACATAACTCACTTTCAAAACCACACACACACCTTTAAATTACTCAATACTTAATTCGAAAACTATGTGAATGCAATGCATGAGTTTCCAAATATTCTAGTTCATCCAAAACATAATTTAGTTATACAAGAAATTAACAAGTGAGAACTAATGAAATATTCTCTATTTCCATGAATTTAAGTCTTTCTCATTACCAACAACAATCTCATACAAAATATTACATTACATCCTTCCAACATTCCAAAGTTTCCATACGATTTACTTCCATGAATCCTTAATAATATCATCATAATTCATAATTCATCCCCCCCACCACAGACGCACACACATACATATATATTCAAGGAATATCAAGTGAAATTTCAACATAAGGCACTAATTAGCTCAAACCCTCTTTTAATTTAAAAATTTTAAATATAGGGTTTCAAGAAAATTGGGATTTTCCTCATTTCTTTATTAAATCCCCTAATTATCAAATATTATTCACCAATATACCAAAACATTCAACATATTTAAAAAATTTGGGTGAAAACCCCATTTTTTGTACACAAAAAACTTACCATTAAAGTTTTCTAACTCATAATCACCCCAAAATCCCAAAATGCCACAAAATTACACTAAATCATAAATATATATGGTTAAGAGAACCCCCTACCTCAAGAATGTGAGCAAACCACGAAGATCCAATCAAGAACTCTGACGAAATTGCAATCTAACTGGTCAATATCATGATCTACACTTTTTATTCACTCTTCGTACAAGATCTATGGTGAATCCTGTGTAAATGCTGTGTAAAATGAGATGAAATCAAAGGCTTAAGGGCTAGGGTTTTCGGACATAGAGGAGTGAGAGGGAGAAAAGTGAGAAAATGAGCAAAAAGTAGGTTTTATATTGCCTGAACCCGAACAGATTGCTAGAGCGATGGAACCTGCGCTCGAGCGTCAGATACAGAAGACCGCTCAAGCGACCAAACCTTCGCTCGAGCGTAGAATGTGAACTCCCAGAAGTTCAGACTGCAAACAAAAGTATTAGATACCTTGAAAGACAGCTTGATCCAACACTTCTTTGCTCAAGCAATGAAGAAAATTTTCAAACTGTTACAGTATTGGTAACATTGATGATGGTGGCGGTGGTGGTTGTGGTAGCGATGGTAGTGGTAATAAAATAATGGTGGTGCTTATGGCAACATTGACAATGGTAATGAATGTGGTGGTAGTAGTGGTGGTGGCAGTAGTACAATGATGGTTGTGGTGGTGGTGGTAGTAGTAACAATTGCATGATGGTGGTAGTGGTGGTGGCGATGGTGCTGGTGGTGGTGGTAATAGTAGTGAGTTTATAATAATGTATATATCGATACTAAATTCAATCAGAATTAAGTAAGTTTTATATGACTTAAATTTTTTTTAAGCTTTAGCCTACATTTTAAGAAGCACTTAAATTTTTAAGTGATATTAATTGTAGTTATCAAACAAACTTAATTGATTATCACTTAGTACATTCAATTTTAAATGTTGAATTACGTTATCAAACAACCCCTAGGTTGTCGTGTAGACACTTCATTTTTGACTGCCCTTAAGATTTAGGGACCTCAAGTTGATTGTTCGAGGATGAAGGCAGGACGAAGGCCATGCTATGCAAAGGTTCGATTTCTTCGGCAAGGAGAGCTTCAAATCCCAACCTTACACCTCATTTTGGACCAAAACCATTATGACCAAAATTATTTTTAGACCTTAAAACCCTCTCTTTTAAAATATTTTTGAAAAAGTCTCGACGATGTTCTGAGGCTCGCATTTCGTTAAATGTTGCGCTTTTCGATAAATCGAGCAAGGACAAAGTGAAAATGAATGAAAGAGAGGGGAAATCTTTGAAAAATGTTTCAAAACACCTTATGTAGAGGTTTGGAGTTGAAGAAAAGTGGAGGAGAGGGAAGAAACCCAGTTGGCGAAGAAGTTGGGCACGAACCGTTAAGAGAGAGTCGAGCAGCTCTCGCTAAATCAGGCCTATCCTTTTGTACACTTGGATTTCAGTGATGAGGTGACCACCATTGGAAAGTGGACTTCTGGGGCTTCATTTTACACTCAAGAATCTCCTAAAGCCGAGTCCGAATGAGGGAGATGTGGCTGGTTGAAGTTAGGCATCCATCTGTTTAAGCCAAAATTGAGCAGTCTTCCCTAAAATTAGCATATCTTTTTGCACACTTGGAATTTTGATGTGAGGCTTTCACCATTGGAAATAAGACTTTTGGGGCTTCAGTTTAGACTCAAGAATGGCCTACAAAGGAGTCCGGATAAAGGAGATATGCCCATTTGAAGTTGGACAAAAAAAGCAGATTTTCTGTCCAGCCACTGAATGAGGCTTGCCGGCCATGTTCTGGCCATTGATGGTTTTTTTCCTGCCACAAATGAACCTTGTCGTCCACCAACGATGCCTTGCCAGCCATTGGTGTGAAAAATCAGTTTTTACGCAAATATTTCCCCTCCAGCTGTTTTTGAATTGATATTTTCGACCTGAGCTCTTGTATTTCTATATATAGAAGCCATTCTCTATTGTTTTAAGGGTTGGAAAAATTTTGGGAGCCTCTCTCTCTAAAATCCTCTCTCTCTAGATTTCTCTCTTTCTAGACTTCTCTCTCTTGAGCTTTTGTGCTTAGAAGCTTGCATACTTCAAACTTTAACATATCAACCCTTACTCAAAGTGGTTCATATTTGGGCTGAGGTTGCTTGAAGCTCTCTTGGAACTCCTTAAGTGGGTTTTGGCTTGAATTGTGGCCTAGAATCACTCTTCTCTTCAAGAGGTATAACCTTTACCCTTTAAGCTTGTTTTTCATATTTGTTTTGCCATCTTTTTGTACTGTTTTGGGGCTGGTTTTGTACTGTCAAAACCTCTATTTTTATGGTTTAAAAGTGTTGGTTTAAGGCTATTTTGAGTTAAGGGGTTGTGCACCCTTCTTGCTCATTTGCTTGCTAAGCTTTTGTGCCATTATTCATCACTTTAAAACCAAATTTTTTGGGCCTTTTTATCACTGATTTTCAAAGGTTTTCAAAGGCTAAAAATGTTGTTTTGAGGCTCCAAAAATAGAGGGGTTGACCACCCCTCTTCATACTTGTTTACTAGTTCAAAAGCTCCATGTTTTAGCTTATCGTCTTAGCTTCTTTTAGCATGTTTTCCAACTGATTTTGGGCTATAAAAACTCTGTGTTTTTGGGCTAAAGCTTGGGTCCTAAGGCTATTAATGGTTGAGGGGTTGATAACCCTTCTTTGTACCATGTTTTGGAGGCCTTTTCCCTTGTGTTTCCCACCTTTGCATCATCTTTTTCAGAGCTTTTAACCACTGAATTTTAGAGGTTTTTCAGTGGTAAAAACCTTATTTTGAAGTCCAAAATTGGAGGGGATAGCCTCCCCTCCTTGTGTCTTGTTTGCATTCCTAGTTAGCTTCATATGTTAGCATGTTTTTGTAGCTTAACTTAGCTTATTTCCAGCATGCTTTTGCCTCTGATTTGGGCTACTTTGGCTCTATTTTGGGCTGTTTGTGTTGTATGAGTCTTGTTTTGCATGGTTGTAGTGTAAAGGGCTTCACTAGTTTGGTGTTTTAGGCCTTTAAACATCATTTCCTTGAGTTGATTGCATGTAATTTCAGCACCTTAATCTCTTCAATCTCCCTCAATTCTTCACTCTTTTGTTTTCTTTGAAAGTGGTTTTAAACCACTTGTTTGCTTAAGTGTGAAATTGAGACATTCATGCTTAGTGGTTTAATCCCTTCGGGGTTTCATTACCAACAGCATGAGGTCTCTTTCATGCCCAAGGCACTTGTGGTTTAAGCCCTCTTTCCATTAGAGGACACTCACTTTTGGACTAATCAATTAAAGAATGGATTGGTAATGTAAAATGGTTAAACAAAATGAACAAGTAAAAGAGGCAAGATAAACATCTTTTGTGTTACATTACATGTGTTCGGATTAGACGTTAATTTGAACACGAGGAAAATGGGACATTCATACTCAATAGTGATGAAATGTGCCATTTTTTTAGGTCTCCATTGCCCTTGATCATGCATGATAGGGTGGTGGTCATTCGAGTCATATTTGTGCATTTGTTGAAATTGTACAACTTGGATCTTTGGCCATCATGCAATGAAATTGCTTGATTGGTGGTTTTGGATCCAAGTGTGCCACTCCTTTGAGGTTTTGAGATGATAAGGAGCGGGACAGTACAAACATACCTTTGGAAAGACCTTCTTTTTGCTCTATTTGTGTTCTGTTGTAGTGTGGGGACCCAGAGCATCAGTGGCCGGCAAGGCCCTATCCATGGCTAGCAGTGCCTCATTTCTGGCCGGCAAGGCACTCTTTTGGCCGGCAGGTGGCCGGCAGTAACCTCCCATGGCCGGTAGGTCATTGGTGCAACCCCCAGCAAAGAATTGGTAAGGTGGAGCAGAAAGGTTATGAAGTGTGTTCAACCCTGCAGACAAAGCCTCTCGAGAGAAAAACGGAGAGCTTTTCGGGGCGAAAACAGAGTGCATGCATATTCCACTTCCTGAAGTGGTGCAGTGGCAGCATAGTTTAATGCTTTACATGATTAGTTAGTGCGCATTTGTTTTAATTAATTAGTTTTCTAATTGGCTAGGTGTTTGTAATAATTAGTAATGAGCTTGCTAGTTATTCATTGGTTTGTAATAATTAGTCTAATTAGTTTAATTAGATTAATTAGCTTAGCTTAGAGTAGCTTAGCTCTTATTCATTCGAACCCTCCTTCGTGAGGGCATAATGTTGTAATAAGTGAGCGTGCGTGTGTGTATGTCTTCCAACCTCACGTCTTTCTCCTTTTTATTTATCCGCTTTTGATGGTTAGATTAGGGACATCATTTTCGATTAGTATACCTTATGCTTGCATGTTTGCATCCATTCATTTGTCTTGCATACACCGGGGCTCAGCGCATCATTCAAACTACATTGCAAATTCAATACTTCCTTGAATATGTGTTTCAAAGCATGCTATCAAAGTGTTGCAAATGCCATGATTAAGTAGCCGAGCCTATTTAATTGCATTATTAGTTTCACATTGTATTTTGTGAGACTAGATTCAGAACCGCGGGAGTCCGAACTGTGAGGCCTTCTTTTCAAACCCTTTCCGAAAGGTGGACGCGCGGAAAAAAGTGAGTCCACATGTCGCTGATTGAGTTGCCCAAAATCTCTTATGTAACGCCCCCAAAATATTAACAATTAAATTAGATGAAATAGATAAACCCAACATGTAATCCTACTGTGATGGATCAACTCTTTCAATTAGTATTTCATTTCAAGGAAAGAGTTTAAAAAAGAAGTGTTCACATGTAATATGTATTCACCCTCTTAAAAGATAAATGCATAGCATGTGCAACTAACTATAAAAAAGAAAAGAAATGAACAAAAAAGTAAATGCCCTGAGGCTACATGTTCCGAGGTGTAAGCCTGATTACACAAAAAGGTTATCAACTCAACACATAAAGCCCTGGGCTTACATGAACATGATACAAAAACGGAGAGTCTCTTGCTCTCAACATATTCCATGCCATGAGCTAGGCAGAATCACTGCATCCTTTCTTGCACAATTCCACTAGGGATGAGCACAAAACCCAGTAGAGATATCTTCACAGAGTATATATGTTTAATAGCAAACTCATATAGTTATATGAATGTAGTGCTATTACATGTTCAAATGTCAAAGTTTTACATCTCTTTTGAAATCTATGCAACAGTTCATTCAAGGTTCATTTTCTTCATAAAAACCAAGTTTTAAACAATGGGGTAGTAAATACGACTCAAGTAATTCCCCAGGGCTAGTGTCTGCAAGTAGGCGTATCAAGCACTACCAAAATCCTACCTTACCGGCCACTAACCCGTGGGCTTAGGCACCCACATGCGTGTGTTTCTAGTCGTACACCACAAACACTCAGACCAACTTAATTTCAAATCTACGCCCCCTATCTGGACTTACCAAACGTATTTACCTCGAAATATTTTCATTAACAACAATTGTCTTTCTCGAGCCAAGAATTTATTTCAAAGTTAAGATTGCAAGTGAACAAAATTCAAGAAAATGCAATTGAATCAATGAGAACTAACTGCATATAAATATCTACTTTATACAATATCACTAACATTTCTCACATTTGCTCAAATATAACTTCCACGATTCAGAAGTTCTTAAAATCATAGCAAGGGTACCAAATCCATGTGACATATCCCACATATTCACAATCAAAATTCATTATTCAATTTTTCCAAAGTGCCAAAATGCACATCCCATGTTTCCATAATTGTTCAACACAAATTTTCATCTTATTTCATGAATGCCTTAACAATATAACAATTTAGAAAGTTAAACTTCAATTTCTCAAGAGATTTATCATCAATTTCATAAATATTGTATCAATTTCACTTTTTTCTCGAATTCCTCAAAATCTAGGGTTTTATCAAAATATGATTTTTCTTTTATTTTCAAAACACTACAAGAAAACATCCCTAAATAGTTCATAGTATACCCAAAATAATTTATCTTGGACCAAATCATGCGAAAGAACAAATTTCTCTAATATATATATATATATATATATATATATATTTTCTAGATTCAACACCTGAAAATCAATCCACATCAGAAAACATAGTGAAAATCACAAGATATGCTAAAAACCACATATATAACTCAAGGAAAATCCCTACCTTAAGACCTTGAGATGAAATGATGAAATGTTCCGAAACCAACAATGTTAAAATTCAACCTTCATCGTACACCACGTAGCCCTTGACAAGCTCACCAAATTTAAAGAAGGCACCATGGTTAAAATCTCAATGGATAATGAGAGATCAAGGAATAAATGAAGTGGGTTGGACCGTTTCTAGAGAGAGATGAGAGAAAAGAGAGTGAGAGTTAATGTAGAGAGAGAGTGTGTAGTGAAAAGTGATGGAAAAGTGTGTAAGGCTCAACTTTTGAAATGATTTGACTCAATTCTCGAAGCTAATAGTCAATTGATCGCTCGCGCAAACAGTTCAATTTGAAAGACCGCTCGAGTGATGAAACTTGTGCTCAAGCAAAAAATACCCACTCCCAGAAACTCCATTCCCTTTGCAAAAGACCGCTCGAGCGATGAATTGTTCACTCGAGCAAAGAACTCATGCTCCTAGAAGTTCAGTCTGCAAAGGTCAATTTCATCGCTCTGTAGCTTGTTTTTCTTGTTTCTCGGAGGGGTTTAGTGTCCTCGGATATGATAGCCCTATAATTCGAACTGTCGTGGTTCTGAATCTGATTTCGTAAGTGTAATGTGAAATAGATAAACACAAATGAGTCAAAATCTGGCAAATCTTTTGGAAAATTGATTTTGAATAAAAAATGCCAAAAAATGGATTGCATTGTCAGATTTCAAAGTCACCACCTAAATATTATTGGAAAATTTAGGAAATCCTTGACTCACGCCAAAGGCCACGTGTCCATCATCACCAAAGTGTCTCAGCTCGGGAACTTAAGTATGAGAGGGGAAGGTCATCAATTGAGCACCCCACACATCCAATCAAAGATCGGCCACTACTAATCATGATGTGATTTTTATGTATAGTATATGCTCTTATTCCAATTATTATGCTATCCTTACTATGTGATGCACACAAGCATAGACTAATTCACCTAAATTGGAACGCCTTGATTTCATGTTTGTTTGAAAATTGTTTTGAATATGTACCACTTGAAAAAGTGATCTCATATGTACATTAATCAAATCATTCCAATTTAAGCAAAAAGCCTCCATCCACAAGCATTTGAGAGATATATCACCTACGCACTTAGCCTCATAGTAAACATGCTTTTTATGAAAACAATCACACGCATGCAATATGCTAAAGCAAAACCAGTCACCTGTTACTTCAAGGCAAGCCAAAGAAAACAAAAATAAGTAGAAAAATACATGATCCTAAGCAATGCAACATGACTAATGCAACACATACAAAATGCAACTATCAGATTCGGCTTCCTAACATGACATATGGATCAATTTCAAGCCATATGATAGCGCATGTATTCAAGCAAGGAATTTGAAATTGACATTTAATTAGTATGATGAGTAGAACACTTATGCATGCAAAAGTGGATATAAGTCATGGAGAATGCTAAGGAAAACATGATGCTATATGCCATCCATCATAAGCAAGTAAATAAAAAGGAGAAAGAAATGGGGGTTGGAAGACATACAAAAATTATTACATATTTGCCCTCACGCATGAGGGTCTGAATGAATGTCCTAATTTAGCTAATTATTACAACACCAAATTACTTAACTATTTAACTAGCTATTACAAATTCAAAGGAATTTAACTAATTAATGAACTAGCTATTACAAGCTTCAAATAAATCTACTAATTAACAATAATTTCACAAGCCATGGAAAGTAGAGAAGAGCGTATGCATGAACGGAAATATCCGCCCAAAAACACCTCTATTTTGCTGCCAGAACTGTTCTGTTTTGAAGTCAGAAAAATGATATGTTTTAGCCTCAGCCTTTGCTCTATTCTACCATGAAAATGGTACTGTCTGCATAAAATAAAGTGGCCGGCCGGCCGGCCACTGTT
Source organism: Camellia japonica (assembly GCA_030407325.1). Lineage (NCBI taxonomy): Eukaryota > Viridiplantae > Streptophyta > Magnoliopsida > Ericales > Theaceae > Camellia > Camellia japonica. The sequence goes on along the minus strand of JAPPVO010000007.1, from coordinate 73,919,259 downwards.
TTAGGGGTCTGCTCTACTGCAACAGAAATGAAACGGAGCACAAACAGAGTGTTTCCAGCAGATGTTTGTCTTCTCTTCCTCTCCCTATCATGAAACAGATCAAGAGAGGGGTAGACTCAATTTGCAAACCATCAATTAACGCAAACTCGTTGCGTGATGATCTATGAATCGATAGGACAAAGTCTCAATAAATGGAAATAAAAGACCAATGAAACCTCCTCCCTATCATAGAATTACCTCAAAGGAAGTGGTAGACATTGATTCTTGAGCCATTATAATCACTAAAGAGTATGAAATGACTCAAGACTCAATGGGTTCAATTAACGTCCGATTGAACCCAACTTGATTTTATTCTCTTGCTTTTTCAGTTCCAATTTTATTAGGCCTTTTTAATTACCTTTCCATTCTTTAATCATTTTAGTCCAAAAATGAGAGTTATGTCAACTAATGAAGAGAAGTGTCAAAAAAGAAGTTGTTCTTGGTATGAGAGAGATGTAATGCCTTGGTAATGAACCTCTGAAGAGATTAAACCATTAAGCATGGAAGGTCTATTTCGCCTGCCTTAAACAATACTCGTTTGAAACGACTCTCAAACAAAGAAAACCAAGAAAGGAGGGAGGGTGTAGAGGTGATTATTACAAGTGTAAGTGCATGTATGAAAGTTATGAAAATAAAAGCTATCAACTCAAATAGGTTAGTGTCTAAGGCTTAAACCACCAAACCCATGAGGACTATAACATTACAAGTGTACTTTACAAAGCATAAATGAAATAAACACACTAAAATAGTCCTAAAATGAGTAAAAAATAGCGCTGGAATTAGTATGAAAAAGCTAGAAAAAGTGAGCTAAAATAGGAGAGAAATAAAGCTAGTAAGTAAGCCAAAGAAAGGGGTGGCTAACCCCTCCATTTCTGGACCTCAAAACCACATATTTTAGCCTTTTAAAACTATGAAAACTAGTGACCAAAAGTTGAGAAAGAAGTGGGAAACACAAGGACAAAAGTTTGTAGAATAAGGTTCAAAGAAGGGTGGTTAACCCCTCCACCTTTGTTAGCTTTAAGTCACAAGTTTCAGCCCATAAAAACAGTTGAAAAACAGTACAAAAAAAATAAGAAAAGAGAGGGAAGTAGTAGTGTAAAGACGGCCAAAGTTATACCTCTTAAAGAGAGGTTACTCTTTGATTCACAAACCAATAAGTGATCACCCTCAAGAGCCGAAATTTTAGCTCAAGAACCTCAGCAAGGAGCCTCAAAATTTTGGTTTAGGAAGTGTTGGTGTAGTGTATATGTGTTGCAAGATAGATAGATAGATAGATAGATAGATAGATAGAGAGAGAGAGAGAGAGAGAGAGAGAGTTTTTCAAGAATTTGAGCTCTGGTAATTTTTTCTAACCTAAAAACATATGGTATGGTCAAGTATATATAGAAAACTGGTTGTTATCTCGGAAATATCTGTATTGAGCTAGCTGGTGCAGTGCATGCACATGGGGGGACAGTTGGCAACAAATATCTGTTCTGCCGAGAAACATGGCCAGCCGGCTTGGTAGCGGACAGTCGACCACCATTTTTTGGCTAGCAGGCCTCTGGGTGGTTAGGTGTGGAAAAAATTAGGTTTTGGCTCAAAGGGGGTGCAAAGCTTTTATGCTATGAAACTCAAAATCGAGGCTCTTTGATGAAGAAATTGAACGTTTGCACAGCGTAGTAATTCATCATCGAGTGATCAACCTGAGGTCCCCAAGTCTAAAGGGCGGTAAAAAATGAGGTGTATACAGTTGCCCCTCTTTGACAGAGCATGAAGTCATGAAATGACGTGAGTGAATGTCAAAGTCCAAGAGACGACCCATTTTGACAAGGCCGTAAGACTTGGGCAAGAAATCAAAATGCAAATGCAATTGGTCAAACTCGAAAGTTGCCTACGTATCCCTTTGTAGTGAATCAAACCAGCATAATTCAAGGGCAAGATGCAAATGATATGCTCAAGACTACACTTGAAAGCTGGACTTACACGCTTCGCGAAGCTGGTTATTTTGAAAATTCATGACCATGCAAGACAATAAATATGACAAGATGACGACATAAGAATGAAACAAGCCTCAAGCTTAAATCAAAATAAATCCAACCATGTTTCACATAGAAAAAGTAAGTAAACAATAATTCCAAACACGTCTCACGTGAAAGGAGGATGAGAGATGCAAACCAAACTACATTTTACGTAGAAAAGATGTAAGAAAATGCAAGCCAAACTACGTCTCATATAGAGAGGATCAAAGATGCAAGCCAAACTATGTCTCACGTAGAAAGGATGTGAGAAACTGCAAGCCAAACTACATCTCATATAGAGAGGGTCAAAGATGCAAGCCAAACTACGCCTTACGTAGAAAGGATGTGAGAAACCGCAAGCCAAACTACGTCTCACGTAGAGAGGGTAAAGGCTTCATGCCAAACTGCGTCTTACGTAGAGAGGGTGGAAGGTGCAAGCCAAACTACGCCTCGCGCAAAAAGGAGAAAAGCTCCATGCCAAACTACATCTCAAGCAGAGAGGGTGGAGGGTGCACACCAAACTACGTCTCACGTAGAGAGGGGAAAAGCTCCATGCCAAACTGTGTCTCACACAGAGAGGGTGAAGGGTGCAAGCCAAACTACGTCTCACGTAGAGAGGGGAAAAGATAGAAAGCGAATCGCACTCACACGATAAAGGAAAAAAAACAAAGAGTATGACGTATATGGATGCAGCATAGTGTGATATAATTGATAAGAAATATGATGCGATGTATGTTCCATGCGATAATAGGCAATAGAATTGAAAAAGGTAAACAAAAAATGGCATTTTGAAAACACCTCATAAAGATCTCTGACTTACTGCTAGGAGGTCCTCAAATGTTCAAAAAAGGATACGACTTGCTCAAACTTGAGGTTAGGGCATTTTCCACTTTAGAGAAACGACAGGATTTGAAACAGCATATCCGTAATCACATTTTGGACTTTTTTCTACTCAAAACAAACCCAATTTCTGCAATTCTTTACTTTAGGTTGCATACAGGACTCTCCATGCATAGAATAGGCAAGATTTTAGCAAAAAACCACCCTGGCCCAGCTTATTGGTCGGCCGGCCACAAGACTTGGATGGCCGGCCACATAACTAGCCGACCGGCCACCCGTGGCAATTTCGGGGACAAAAAGGGCATTTCAGCCCGTGGCTTATTAAAACAAGGCCTAAGCCTCATTTTACACACACTTATATATCCAAAAACACTAAAGCTCTCTCTCTAGGTGTTCTATCTCTCTAGATTCGTGCTTTATACACGTTACCCAACGCCCCACGCAAACTTTATTTGTAAAACGCCTTTGGTCCTCTACATTTTGAACCGATTGGATTTTGATTTCGTTGAGTTTTTGGGTTTTTCATCACTTTGGGCTTATTTTCCTCGTGTTTTTCTTGGTTTCGCACTTTTTCCCGGGTTTTAACTTTTTCTCTCTCCTAGGGTTTGACCTTTCAAGTTTTTTTCCATTTTTCCCTTATTTTCTCCATTTTCTCTCATATTTTCCATATTTCTCAATGACGGATGATATTCCACATAACGATTCCCCTCCCGAGGTACTTGTACTTCCACATATCGCGGAGGTTGAGGAACCAGTAGTTGACGAGGCTGGTAGGGCAATGGAGGACATTGCCGCTGATATCGAGGCAGAGGAGATATACCCTCCAGGACATGAGCCGGAGTTTCCACCACTGAGGGTGAGACATTTTGATCAGGCCACTTACCATCCTCGGACATATGCGATGGTCCCCGGAGGGATGCTACAGTTCGAGGACTTTGCCATAAGCATGCCCAAGGATGTCCTGTTGAGGAAGCGGGCCTTACATCATTCTCATAATGCTATTAAGGTACAAACTTTACTTTCCTGCATTTTGCTTGTTTTGCTATTTCATTACTACCTTTCATCATTGTCTTTCATTCTATTACACATCTGATACTTTCTTTCCTTGTTAATATAGGGTGTCGCTCTCTCTTGGAGAGGGTATGGGGCAGTGACCGCCAGAGATTAGTATCATGAGCTCCTTTTTTGAGTTCGTAAGTTGGTTGACGAGGTGGGCTTCAGCCTATTTTGCTCTGGGCTTTCACAATTGCTGGCTAGCCAGGCTATACTCAGATCTTTGGTGGAGAGGTGGTGGGACACCACCAACTCCTTTCACTTTTCTTCCACGGGGGAGATGACTATGACTCCCTATGACTTCTCGATGATCACCGGCTTGAGAGTAGGGAGTGATTTGACCACTTTTGACATGGACATGGGTCAGTGGGAGGCTGCATGGATACATTTGCTCGAGGCACGCCCTCCGTTGGATAGGCCAACCATGGTACGATACAACTGGTTCTATGAGCGTTTCCATGGGAGTCAGTTAGAGACTCAAGAGGAGGTGGAGTAGTACACCCGGGGCTTTTTAATCTATCTTCTTGGTACCACCTTGTTTGCGAACAGGTAGAATATCGTAAGCATGTACCTGCTGAGTGTTCTTGTGGTCCTGCCCCGGGTACGGTTCTATGATTGGGGTGGTGCTGGCCTCGCCATCTTGCGTAGGTACGTGAGCTCTGGTTCCCCCAAGAAGGGGAAAAACGCCGGCGGCTACTGGAGAGCTTGGGAGGTACACACTGCACTTTCATTTCGGTTTCTTTTTGCTTGTTATGCTTTCTACTTTGCACTTCCTGTCTTTTATCTCTGTTCACACATTGTGCTTTCTGCTTTGCACTTTCTATCTTTATTTCTGTTCACACATTGTGCTTTCTGCTTTGCACTTTCTGTCGTTATTTTTGTTCATACATTGTGCTTTCTGCTTTGCACTTTCTGTGTTTATTTTTGCTCATACATGTTGATCCCTTCTTACAACTATGGGTCTATGATTATTTCCCGGCCTTTGCCCCGGTTCCGAGGGATAAAGTAGTGCTAGCTGTGCCTTACTCTCGGTGCTATGACGGTAGGTGCCACCTTAAGCACTGTGACGACACCATTTTTGCTTATTATCGCCGATATGTTGACATGGTGATGGCATGAGAGGTACCATACTCACTTCTACTTCAGTTCCACTGCTACTACTTTGATTCACTTTTTGCCACTAACAACAACTAATAACTGTGAATTCTCCATTTGCAGATCACATGGCACCTGTGGGCGGTGATGCCGGCTGGGATATGGGAATAGTATGCCGAGTCCTGGGCTACTTCTCGATTTCGGATCTTACTAGAGGGCCCTTTCTACCGGACTTGGTATCTAGGAGAGCAGTTTATGCACCAGACACTGGGCCTACCTGCTCCGGTCGTTCTTGTCCCTCCTCTGGTATCCATGAGGATAACTGATAGTCTCCCAGTTGAGGCTATTGTACATTACATGGCAAGGCAGGATGCCTATTTCTTCCAAGGGGTCGGGGACTATGCGGCCTTTATTTGAACTCATTTCATGCCACCCTTGACCGGAGTTTGCGTGGGAGAGGCTGCAGGTGCCCCTGTGGCTGGAGGTGCTGCTCATGCTACCGAGGCTGATATTGGTGGGGCCCCTCCTGCTGTACATGTAGCCAGTTGGCTAGCGATTCTGACCGCGATCCCCTGCTGGCAGTCGAGCAGGTTGGCCTATCAGATTCCGATAGAGCCGCTGGAGGGAGAGCATGGGTAGGTCAGGGATCTTGACGCACAGCAGGTAAGGACATTGCTTTATTGTTTGCATTTCACATTTCCCTCTTCTGCATACTGATGTTTAAACTCATTTGCAGACGGCTATGGAGTACACCGACAGTCTTCTCTAGTTGGTCGCCTCTTTGGTCTAGATGGTGCAAAGGAGAGAGACAGTAATTACTCTTCACGGTAACCAGTTATTCTCCCTTTTCCTCATGTTCTAACCTGCACTGATTTATACCCATACAAACCCTGCCTTATGCTGTTTTGATACTCTGTATTGATTCTGCACTATACTGATTCCCTGTTTCTTGCTTTTAGCTTCCTTCTGTACCTGTGGAACTAGCGGTACTGGCAGCGCCAGCGGCACCTCCTCCAACGATAGGGAGGAGAGGCAAACAGGCCCCAACATGTGGCCAGGATAATAGTCGAGGTCATGGTAGAGGTAGGGGTGCTCAAAGTCAGAGCAACAAGTCCTAGACAGAGGAGACCTCCTCCTCCTTGGAGTCAATTTTGAGTGGAGATGACGCCGAGTAGGCGCTCTGAGTTTGAGAGTGAGGACGCTGATGTTAGCTCGGGGTCAGGGAGCGAGGAGGGTGCCAAGACCATAAGTTAGGAAGTGGAGAGGGCGATACCGGCTCTAGCTTTGAGTCCCACTTTTCTGGTGATAGGGGCGCCAAAAGTGATAGTGCCCCTAAGTCCCCTTTGTGGAAAAGGACGAAGAGGGCCTCTCGGGCTACCTAATGTGACTGATGCAAATTTTGTACTCTTTTGCTTATTTTCTTTTATTTTGGTAGTTAGCACCTGTATAGCTTTAGATAGGACTTTACTTTTTATTTTCAAATGCTTGTACAATTTTTGTAAAAAACTATGATCGGGGTAAGTACCCTGCAGTTTCATAAAACAAGTTTTGTTTTGCACAGCATCTCTGGATGGCACCATAGTTGCACAAAATTGGAACTGAATGTGTAAAATGCTTGTATATGAATGACATCCGTAACCGGATATTGAGTAGACAACTGACCCAAAATGAAAAATATGACTTGATAAATGAAAAACAAACTAAAAACAACCTAAACATAGCTATTTACACTTGCTAGAAACAAAAGACTCAAAACAAGACCTCAAAGCAAAAAGACCAGAACAAAACACTACTGCGTAGCTGCCTGGCCAACAGCGTTGGTTGGCCGGCCACCTGAAGGCACGGCTGGCCAAGGGGGGTGGCCGGTCGGCTAAGTGTTGTGATTGGACAACTGGCTGACAGCTGGCATCCACTCACACAACCTTATCCTCTATAAAAGGTCTTCCTTTGCTGTTTCTTCGACAGAAGTCCACTTTTGCTACTGTTTCCCCTAAAAATGGAGATATTTCTTGCTGAGAGGCTCAAGGATTGGATAGCCACTTTGGATGGCACAGAAAAGTAAATTTCTTAGGTTTCGACATAAACACGCTTTTTTCGTTGAATCGTACTTTGCTTTGTTTTCTATTCCTCCATGTCGTGGTCCGATGTTGGAACCCAATTATGCATGTATTTCGCTTCGGGGCATAAGAGATGTGTCTTACGCTCAAAGAATTTTAGGCTTTGATGGAGTCTCGGCACGACGAGGAGATTATGCCTCAACCCCGTTTTGGCCATGCATGAGCTTTAGAACGGATATGTGGGCTTACTTTACACGAGGCTCGATCCTTGGCTCACGACGAGCAGTTGGACATACCTGGCTTGATCCACCGGTTTCGGGTATTGAAGACAGGGGTGACCTTATCTGGTGAGGTTACCGCCAACATGCCCTCTGCTTATGCTTACTTGCACACTTCCTTCTTGCCCCTAGTTGCGGTGGAGCCGACATTGGGTTGATTGAAGTGACCCAATGTCTGAAAGAGGGTAAGAGTTGCATTGATTTGGCACTAATCGAGACCCTGATGGGTTTAGATGCTTTTTATCGGCGAGAGAATACTCGGTTTGCAGGGCGTCCGTTGCTTCTCTAGGTATTGTTTCCCACCCTTTTTTATTTATGATTTCTCATATCACTTGACACTCACTCTCTATTTTCCTCTCAAAACTTTTTCCTTACATTTCTCTCAACTCACATCTCTCTATTCTTTAGTCTCTCTTATTTTTCATCCCGTCCCAGGTATGGTTGATGGATAAGCTGAAGGTGGTAGACCCTTGCCCCGAGTATTCGGCCAGAGCCTACTTCTTTTGACAGTAGCTAGTGGACTTCCCCTCAGAGGGTTTGTGGTGCGACTTGATGTGCAACAGATCTGCGGCTGACATCACTTGGCGTTGCCTCTGGCTTAACCTGACTGAGATAGGCTACAACATGTCCTGATAGTCAGGTATACAGTTGATTGGCCTTACGCACTATGTGTTCTATTTTCCATTCTGGTTCAGATGCTAGTTTGGACATGATCAGGACTGTCCAGAGGAAGGGGTGGAATACCAAGCTCCATTTTCCATTCGTGGTTCGCACTTGACTTGGTACCTTGCTACTTAGAGGACGAGAGAGCTTCCGGCCCCCTATCCCTAGCTTCAGTTACGCCCTTTTCGGAAAATGCTTAGCTTGGCTCAAGGATAAGACACAGATTGGGCCAACTTTGGCAGCAACAGAGCCTTCCATGAGCGTGAGTAGGAGACATAAGACCACCTAACTTATCCATGCCCCTAGTTTATTGCTTTTGTCTTTTCTTTTCAAGCTTTTATGATGTGAAAACAACTTTGATTTTAACCAGGGAGTTGGAGAATGTACTTGTGTTGAAATTAATGGAATTAAAGTTGTGAGCAATGAAAGTTTTCATTTTTGGTCTAAAATGGTCTGTGTTGAAAAAGGTAAAATTTTGAGAAAATCAACTTTATTAAAATTTTTCAAAATAATTTTCAGAAACGATCTCTACCTGACACATATGAAATCAGTCCTTAAGATGTATAAACCCTTAATCAAAAGATCATAACTGCTCATAACTGCATTCTCCATCACTACTTTGTCTTTGCAACTGACCCTTTTGCCAAATGGAGGTAACGCAACCCAGCTAACAGATGGAAAAAGATGAACCGACCAATTAAATGGACAGGATAGTCGAGTTGGAGATGATTATAGCCGAACTTTGGAATGAAGTTGCCTACGCATCCTAAAGATGGGAATCAGGCCTTACGTAGCTCAGTTCGGGCTCGCTCGAGTATTAACTCTGTCGTTTTGCACTCTAACTTTTGCTAAAGCCGCCCTTTCGAGTTTTTCACCTTGCAAGCTCAGTTTTTCTTTGTTTCTAATTTTTCATGCTCTAACTTTGCCTAGGTCACCCTTTCTAGTTTTCGGCTTAGCGAGCCTCTTAGGGATAGTATTTATTTAACTTGTCTATATTAATTGGCTGCGAGAACTCCAAGCCATCTAGATCCATAAGAACAATCGCTCCTTCTGACTAGATAAATTTGATGATGTAAGAACCAGTCTAATTGGGTTTGAACTTGCCCCTAGAGTCATGAATGGGGGCTCAGTTGTCTTTCAACACCATATCTCCTTCTTTGAGATTTTTGGATTTGACCTTCTTGTTTAAGGCCCTGGCAATTCTGCACTGATATCCTTGGATGTGATATAACGCCTTCAACCTCCTTTCGTCAAATAACATCAATTCTTCGAACTTGCTCTGCTGTCAATCCACCTCTGTTATCTGGCACTCGGCTATAATTCTCAACTACGGTACTTTAATCTCAATCGGCAGAACAACTTCCATCCCATATACTAGAGAATAGGGAGTTGCCCCTGTAGATGTTTGAATTGACATTTTGTAGCCCCAAAGTGCAAATGGCAGTTTATCTGGCTAGTCTTTGTAAGTTGCCACCATCTTCCGTAAGATGTTCTTGACATTCTTGTTAGTGGCCTCAACAGCTCCGTTGGTTTGTGGTCTGTATGTTGATAACTTATGAAAAGCCATGTTGTATTTCTCAAGCAGATCTACCACCTTTTTCTTGAAGTGCAAACCATTGTCCAAGATGATCTCATTTTGCACCCCATACCTGCAGATGATGTTGTTTTTGATAAACTTGGCCACATGTGACGCCTTTAACATAGAATAGGACTAAGCTTTCACCCACTTGGTAAAATAGTTGATTGCCACCAAGATGAATTCATGTCCATTCAAACCCTTTGGCGAAACTGCCCTGATGACATCAATTCCCCAAATTGAGAAAGGCCACGGCGAAGTCATGCTATAGAGCCTTGACGGTGGTATGTTCGTGCGATTAGCATGGATTTGACACTTGTGGCATCACCGAACAAAGTTAATATAATCCTCCTCCATAGTTGACCAATAATAGCCTTGCTTGAGGATTTTTCGAGTCAGCATCACACCATTCATGGGTGCTCCACACTCTCCCCCATGAATGGCCTCCATGAGACGCTTCGACTCCTTTTCTTCAATGCAGAGCTTGTGCATTCCCAGATAACCTCTCTTGTACAGGTTTTGCAGATGATGAACTGGACGGCCAGACGCCGTATTCCCGGTTTATCCTTGGCATTTGCCCCTAGTGGATACGTATCCTTTTCCAGAAAATTCCAAATATCGTAATACCAGGGGTTTTTGTCTAGAACCTCATCTATTGCAGCAATAGTCTCATAAGTAGGCATGTACTTCTGTTCAATGATAATCAGACGCATCTTGACTCCAAGCGGGATGTCTGCCATAGAAGATAGAGTTGCCAATGCATTAGTGAACCGGTTGTTCTCTCTCAGCAAATGCATGAAGGTTAGCTTTTCAAACCTCAGAATTAGGATATCCAGGGTCTGATGATAAATCTTCATGTTCTCTTATTTGACCTTGCAGTCTCTGTTGGCTTGAGAGACAACCAAATTCGAATCTCCGATGACTTCCAATCATATTGCCCCTAGTTCTAGGGAAGCTTCCAATCCAGCGATACACGTCTCATATTCTACTTCGTTGTTGGCCACTCTGAACTGGAGTTTGAAAGCTAGGGTTATGTGAAAATCATCGGGTGCTATCAGCAACACGCCTATCACATAACCGTATTGATTAGATGCTCTGTCAAAGTACATTGTCCATGTTTTCTCTTCCACCTACGGAATCTCCTCATCTGGGAATAGGTACTCTACTGCTTCATCTCCTTCCACAGGGTGATCTGCCAAAAATTCCGTTGCTGCTCTCCCTTTGACTGATTTGAGCATGACGTACTTTAGGTCAAACTCAACGAGGAGATGCAACCAATGAGCTAGCCTACCTGTAAGCGCTAGTTTCTCAAATAGATATTTGATGGGATCTAATCTCGAAACCAGAATTACAGAGTGAACTAACAAGTAGTGTCTCAACTTCCTCGTTGCCCATACTAGAGCTAAACAAGCTTTCTTGAGGGGAGTATAGCGAGTCTCATAATCCAGCATCTTCTTGCTCAAATAGTAGATGCCTTCTCCACCTCAGCTTCAGATTATTGAGCTAGCATGCACCCCATGGTTGAATCTGTTACCGACAGGTACAAGATCAGTGTCTTCCCTGGCTCTAGCGGTGACAATACAGATGGATTCTGGAGGTACTGCTTGACCTGTTCAAAGGTGAACTAACATTGAACATCCCATTGGAACTTCTTTCATTTCTTCAAGAGACCAAATAGTGGTTAACAAGTCAAGGTTAATTTTGAGATAAACCGTCTTATGAATTGCACTTTGCCCAGAAAGCAGCGTCCCTCCTTTTTAGTCCTTGGTGGTGGTATTTCTAGGATGGCCTTGATTTTGGACGGATCTGTTTCAATTCCCCTCTGCATAATCAGAAATTCCAGCGTTTTCCCTGTAGTCATACCAAAGGTGCATTTCTGTGGGTTCAACCTAAGTCTATAGTCCCTGATCCATTCAAAGAATTTTTCCAGTGCGGCATAGTGGCCCTCTTGCTCTTTAGATTTGACAATCGTGTCGTCCACGTACACCTTGACCTCCTTGTGGATCATGTCGTGCAAGATTGTGGTCGCAACCCTCTAATATGTAGCCCTAACATTTTTCAACCCAAAAGGCATGACTCTGTAGCAGTAGGTACCCTACAACGTGGTGAAAGCAGTCTTTTCTCTGTCCTCAGGTGCCATCAAAATCTAATTATACCCGGAAAACCCATCTATGAACGAAAGCAATGTGTGGCCTGTGGTGAAGTCTACCAGTTCATTGATGTGTGGCAGTGGAAAGTCGTCCTTCGGATTAGCTCTGTTCAGATCCTGGAAGTCAACACAGACTCTGATTCTGCCATCTTTCTTTGGAACCGGTACAATATTGGCCAACCAGGTCGGGTACTCGGACACCATTAAGAAATCCACATCATTCTATTTGGTGACCTCTTCCATAATCTTCAACGCCCAGTCTAGACGAACTCTGTGAAGTTTTTGTTTAACTGGTCAGGCCTCAAGGTCAGGAGGGATCTGTTACTGTACAATTTCAGGATCGACTAGGCATGTCTTCGCAGGACCACGCAAAAACATCTTTGAAATCGTTTAATAAAGCGATTAAATACTCATGTTCCTCCAAAGGCAACGTGGAACCGATTTGGACCAAGCGGGGATCCTCCTCAGTACCCACGTTAATTGCAATGATTTCGTCTGTGCAGGGCTTAACACGCCTCTCCTCCTCTTGGTCAACCAAAATTTTCAAAGCTTGAGGAATTTCTTCCTCTTCGTTTAAGTCAAAATTTTGAAAATCAAGATTAGTGCAACAAATTAAAGGCACAGAGAAGTAAGTAAAGTCTACTGCATTCCCATTAGTAAAGTCTGAGTCCTATGTTATAGTTGACTCAAAAGAAGAACTAAAAGAAAACCTCAACAGGACTTTGGCATCCGGGGTACCACCCCCGGAAGTACTAGACTCAGACTCCTCAGAAGGACTCGAATCTGATCCCGACTTAATAGACTCGGTGGAATTAGGTTCAGAATCATCATCCTGTTCAGAACTGCCAACGGTGCCCTTCTCAAACTGCCAAACTAGGCATGGAGCCTCGACTACATCCACGATGAAACTGGAGTAATCTGCAGCTGGTTTATCCTCGATCATAAAGATAGTAACACTATCCCCCAAGTTAACAGGCTCAACCCCAGCGTTGGAGTTAATCAGCAGGTTAGCCAGTGCCATCCCTAACAACTCCTCCTCATCAACATCAAGGCTTCCATTCTTGCCTTGCTCTGTTCCAACACTCGGGTCAATCTGCTTCTCCCTTTCTTCATAGTCCGGCAACTGGTGATCAAAGAGGATCTCAAATTCTTTGTACCTTATCTGGGTCTCCCGTTCGATCTATGGTTCTGGAAATCCATAGAAAGGAAAATCCTCCCATTGGAAAACAAAGCATCCGTACAAGGTTCCCCGTATTGCCTTATGGACCAGTTCATATTGCCTCTCGGCTCTTTTTGCTTTAACTCTTTCTCTCAACTCATCCTATTTTCTTATTCATCTTCTGCAGTTGGCTTGTACCTCAGCCCAAAAGCATGGGGGTTGTGACTTATCTCTCTAGCAACCATGTCTCCTTGTCTGCCACTTCCACCCAGTCATGATCCGGGAATGTGTCCCTGCTTGTTCATCATATAGATGGATTGGGCACTCATATAGTTCCCGTCAACCTCTACCATGATAGATTGTACTAGTCAGGCTTCTGCCAAGGAGAAGCCGAAAATGAACACGTTCTCTTCCCATGCATTATTTCTAACAAGGGCGTGGTGGTTCCTGAGGGAGGGTGGATTGAAGAATTGCCATAAACAGTAGCAATCCCACTATTGAAAGGATATTTCACCAGTTAGTGAACCGTTGATGAAATTGCCCTTATTTGGTACAACCACGACCTTTCCAAGAGCAGGTTGAAGGTTGCTGGCATGCCCATAACATGGAATTCAACCTCATGCTCAGATGGGCCAATCAGTATTTGGCTCTTGAATGTCCCCATGACATCTCGGTTGGTATTGTCATAGGCTTGAACAACTTGAATTGTAGGCGTGAAGTCAGCTGGCTTTAAACCTATAGTGTAGACGGTTCTTGCCGGACACACATTAATTGTCGAGTTGGTGTCCACTAATACCACCGGGATCCACTTCTTCTGGTTCTCTGGAGTCACATACAGGGGTTAGTTGTGGTTAACACCCTCTGGTGGTAGCTCTTTGTCCGTAAAAGATGACACCGGACAAGCATTCCTTGACGTGACCAAAGACACCAGTTGGTCAGTGGTGGTGTCAATAGGCAGCTTAGTTATGTTCAATGCCTCTAGCAACACCTGCCTGTGCTCCTAAGAAGCCATTAGTAGCCCCCAAATCGATATATTCATCTAGATCTTTTTAAGTTCCTCTAAGACCAGGTCTCCTTCTACGTCCTTCTCCTTTGATTTCTCAGCTTCTTTCCCGGAGGATTCTAGCTGATCTAGAGTCAGGGGTTTGAAATACCGACCATTTCGGGTCATGTGGTTAATCTCATCTGCATACCATGTGTCATATCAGGGGTATTAGCTTTCTACCCTTCATCAATATATGCATGGCTCAGATCATTATCTTCCCACCATTCCCCTGCAGCCATTATCAGGCTCCACTCGGATCATATTCACATCGCTCTCTCCATTGGCATGCTACTCATCTTCTGTAGCTGATTCAATCTCTGCCATCCGATACTGTCTGAGTTTCTTTGGCATCTTTCCCTTGTCACCAGATTCCTATTTAGGCTTTTTCGAGGTTTGGACATTGTCTGTTGTTAACTTAGCCTCTTTTTTCTCTTCCTTTTTCCCTACGTCTGGTCTATCTTCCTCTAGATTTCCTCTATTCTTTCTCGTTGGAACTACTCTAACTCTTGTTCCTTCTCAGTCATAATCATGGCCTCAGTTATAGGCATGGCCTCAACCTTGCTATTGTCACCCACTTCCTCTCCTTTCACAATCTCCTTTGCCTTCTCCTCCATATCTGATTCCTTTTCACTTAACCACCTGTTGCTAGATTCAGGTTAGCTTAGATCCCACCACCTGTAGATAGCCCGAAACTCCGCTCCGCGTGCGAGGGTGCGAATTATAGTTCTAGCTACTACAGTTCGGACTCCTGTCACGGTTCTGAATCTAATCTCACAAAGTGCAATGTAAGACTGATAAATCACCAAAGAGTCCAAATCCGGCAAATCGTTTTGGAAAATCGATTTTAATCAAAAAGCGCCAAACATGGACTGCTTTGCCAGATTTCAGAGTCGCCACCTAAATATTTTGTTTTGGGAAATTTGGGAAACCTTGACTTGTGCCTAAGGCCACGTGTCCGTCATCACCAAAGTTGCCTCGGCTCGGGAACTTGGGTACGAGAGGGAAAGGTCCTGAAATGAGCACCCGCGCTCGCCCGATCAAAGATCGGCCTCTACTAACATGATATGTTGTTTTTGAAAACACATGTGTTCTTATTCCGGTTTATTAGCTAACCTTACTATATGATGCGCACAGCATACAAGTATAGACTAAATCACTCAATTTGGAACGAAACATCTCATGATTGTTTTTCAAAAATGGTTTGAAAGTGCTACTCGCAAGTAGGCTAAGACGCGGATTTGCCACCCTCAAGTGGGCTTAGAAAACGATGATTTGCCACTCCAAGTGGGCTTAAACCTCACATTTGATGAATTGTTCCAATTCAAGCAATGAAGCCTTCATCCACAGGCATTCATGCAGTTATAGCAGTTAAGCAAATAGCCTCATGGCAAGCATGCTATCATGGCAACACTCACACACATGCAAGTATGCTAAAGCATAAATACTCACAGTGTACTCCGAGCCAAAAAAGAAGCTAGTTAGAAATCATGCATGATCCTAGCTTATGTTAATTTGCCTAATGCAACACATGCAAAAATGCAAATAAAATAGGCTCGTCTATCTAATCATGGCATATGAATGTTACAATTTGATACATGTATTCAAATAGGAATTGAAATACAATGCAGTTTGAATGATGCGTTGAGCCCGATGTATGCAAGACAGATGAATGAATGCAAACATGCGAAGCATGAGTATGCTAATTGAAACATGCCCTAAAACTAACCATCAAAAGCTGATAAGTAAAAAGGAGAAAGAAATGGGGTTGGAAGACATGCATCACACACACGCACACTTATTACAAAATTTGCCCTCTCGATGGAGGGTCTGAATAATAAGCTAACTAGCTAATCTAAGCTAATTAAACTAATTATTACAAAACGAAACTAATTAACTAACAAGTTAACTAATTACAAACACAAATGAATAGCTAAGTGCATTAACTACTTAAGTACAGAACCAAATAGCTAACTAAGCAAAACAGCTAAGTAAAGCAGTAAAAAGAGGTCCACAGGGCGAGAAGTTCATGCATGCTCGGTCGCCTCGTTCGGAAATCCATTACGATGCCCCAACTTGCCTCTGTTTGCATTTGATTTCAGAACACTGCACAAACCTCCAGATAGCTTCTACTCCAACTTGGAGACCTCCAGGAAGGTTGCCGACCACTTAATGGTGTTGTAGACCACCTGTAGACCACTTACATTTGCTGCAGACCAGAAAAACTGGTCGGCCAGCCACTTTTACTGGTCTGCCGACCAGAAATTGCTGCCCAACTCTATTTTGCTGCAACAGAGAACAAGAAGGGGCACGGCAGTGTATTTACATGATATGTGTGCATAACCACCCTCCCTATCATTTCTTAAGCTCAAGGGAGCGAGGTTCTCGACTCTCGGGCCACCAACCGAGCATCGCAATGCACGATGGCTGAGAAGCCAAGATTGCACGAATCAATGTGTATGAATGCACACATAACACATAAGGGCCTTAACCTCTATCATGCATGATCAAGAGGGTCGGCGACCGAGAAATGAGGCACGTTTCATCACTTGAAGTATGAAACGTCCCTCGTTCCTCGTGTTTGGATTAACACTCAACCCAAACACATGCAATGCAACATGATCAACTTATCAAAGTTAAAGGCATGGAAACATAATGCAATGCAACAAGCATGCAAACACAATGCAAACAACAACATTCAAACAGCATGCTCAATGGACTTAAATCGAATATGGACAGACCTTAATCATGCCCAAAACAGTGGCCAAAACACTCTTAAAAGATGGCATGAAAGGCTAGAGAATGCATGCTCATGCATTGACTCACCAATTAAGCATAAGAGCACAACTCTCAAAAGTGCTCAAGGAGTGACAAATGTGGAAGTGTGACAACACTATATGCTCTGAAATCATGTAAGAAATGATGCCAAATCATCCAAACAACACAAGCATGGCATGCTAAAAGGCTCAAAACTTGAAACTAGCATAGGCACTTGCACTATAGCTATGCAATACATGAACCATATGGCCAAGACAACCCAAAACAGTCCTAGAGCATGTCAAAATGATGCTAAAACATGCATGGAGCAAAGCCAAAACAAGCTAGCATGAAGGACCGAAATATCAAGTAAGTAAGGCCAATGAGGAGGATTACACTACACCTACCACAACCAAGCATGAGATGACTTTGCCAACAAAAATTAGAGTTGTATTATAGCAGAATAAGATAAAAAACACACTGATATGGCAACCCAAAAGCTTAGGCAAGATGGCATGCATAATGGCTCATATTCAAGGCATAAAGCACAAACCCTCCAAAGCATTGAAAGAGTGAAAGATGTGAGGGCATGACCACACTACATGCACTGAAACCACATATCAAATGATGCCAAATCATGTGAATAGCCCAAGTAATGCATGCTAGTGGCTTGGAAACTCAAAGCTAGTGAGCTAGAATGCACTATGGCCACACAAAGCAAGGCATGCGTGACCAAAACAACATAAATCAGAGCTTAAGCATTGTAAAACATGGCCAAAAGCTTGCTAGAGTGGAGCCAAAATCATGCTAGAATGATGGTCTGAAGCATGATGCATGTTAGGCTAGTTTGTAGAAATGCACTACAAGTGTAGACTGCATGCAAGGGTGGCCTAAACGAAGCCAAAATAGAGGTATGCCACACTAAAATAAGGCCAAAAATAGGCTAAGATGGAGCCAACATATGCTAGATAAACATGCTCAAACATGAGGCCAACAAAGCAAATAACCAAGATACAAGGAGAGGGGATGACCCCCTCCTATTTGGGACCTCAAAACATACTTTCCACCACTGAAATTCCTCTAAGTTTCAGTGGTGAGAAGGCCAAAAGGAGGTGGTCCCAATAGCTTAAAAGGATAGCAAAAAACAAGGCCAAACAAGGCACAAGAGGGGGTAGACCACCCCCAACACCAACAAAGCCTTAAACAAACATGTTAAGCACTTAAAATCAGAGCTTTTTGCAGTTTAAAGTTAGGCCTAAATCAGCATGCAAATAGGGCCAAAAGCTTAAACAAAAACCAAGGTTTAAGGGGTTAGAAACTTACCATTGTAAAACAACTTCAAGGAAGCAACTCCAGCAACCTTTTCGGATCAAAAGCAGTCCAAAAACTCCAAAAACAACCTCAAGGTGCCTCAGCGACAAGAGTGTGGTGTTTCACTAGGTGTTTGTGTGCAAAAGTGTGAAGAAAAGGCACTTTTGGGCACAAATATGAAGAGAGAGGAGCAATATAGAGATAGGTGTGTATGTATAGCTCCACGCCAAAATTCTAAACCTAAAGCAAGAGGGAGGAGGTTCCCTCTTATAGAAGATCAAAGTTCAAGCTTGTTGAACAAGCTAAGAGCTCCAAGCAATCCGTCCATACACGTGTATGGAGGATGCTTCCTGTGCCCAACAGCTGGCACAGCTGGCAAGAAAATATCTGCAGAAAACTGTAGGAAAGCTGCCGACCAATTGAAGTGGTCGGCCAGCTACTTGCACTGGTCGGCTGACCAGTGAAAGTGGTCTGCAAGAATAGAAGGTGGTCGACAAGGGGGATGGGTGGTCTGCACCAAGAAAGCAAGGTAGTGGCATGGCTGTCGACCACTTTTGGTGGTCCAAAGACCACTAAGACCAGTTAGCCGACTAGAAAACTGGCTGGTAGGCAGGAAAAGTGGTTTTCAGGGAGAGAAACTAGTCTACAACCCCTATTCCACCCTCCAAGCAAGGAAAATAAGGTTTGTGCCAAAAACAAACCAAAAAGGATGCAAGACAAGAGTCCGCGGGTCAAGGCATGCAGCCGAAAATCTCGAAAACTAGTCTACGGGCACCAAAAGTGGTCTACGGGAGGGAAAAGTGGTCTACGGCCACAAAAGGTGGTCTATAACACCTCCGTGTCCCTCTAGGCAGAGGCAACAAGGCATGGTTCAAAAACCAAGCCAAGAGGAGAATGTTAAGCGGTCTCGAGACAAGGCGCGTGTCCGAAGACTCCGGAAATTGGAAACTAGCCTACAAGAGGGAAAAGTGGTCTACGACCACAAAAGGTGGTCTACAAACCTCTCTCTCCCTCCAAGCAAGGTCAACAAGGCTTGGTCCACAAACCAAGCCAAGACACAAAGAGTTCAGAGGCCCGGAGGTAAGGCACTTAGCCGAAAACTTGGAAAACTCGAAACGAGCACAAACATGCGCAATCACCGAGCGCTCAATCGATGACGTCTGAGTCTTAAGGTTGGTCAAAAATGGGTGTCTACAGTTGCCCCTCTTTGACAGAACTCAGAAGTCAAGAAGTGACGGGAGTGAATGTCAAAGCCCAGAGAGTACCCATTTTTGACAAGGCTGAAGAATTAGACAAACAGGTAAGATAATAAAGAGATGCGCCCGCAGGCAGGGGCAAAATGCAAATGACATGCACAATGCCGAACATAACTTATGATCATGCAAAGAGAGCTGTGATGAAGCAATTATGCAAAATAAATGCAACAGTTTAAGCGAATGTTATGCAAGCAAGTAAATACGAACCAAACTATATCTCATGTAGAAAGGATGTAAGAAAATTATACAATTCTCACTGTGTCTCATGTGGAGAAGGCTAAAAGCGACTACCGAGAACACCCGGAGTCTCAAACGAAACACCTCCTGACGTATCAGACGCAAAAGGAGAAGGACTGTGCAAGAAAGCGTAGTCATCCAAACGCGTGTCGAACGCGAGAGGGAAGGGTACATCCAAACGCATCTCATGCGAGAGGAGAAAGTGAATAAATGAACACTGGAACGCATTTGAGTGTTCGAAACCGAAGACGTTCTAACGCACCACATGCGAGAGGAGAAGGGGGATGGATGAGCTCCGGAACTCATCCGAGTGTTTGAAACCGAAGACATCAAATGCACCACATGCGAGCGGAGAAGGGGTTACACAAGAAAACGCGATGCACTAGACAGTGCGAGTATGTCCAAATGCGCCACACGCGAGTGGAGAAAGATTGCGTAAGAAAGCGCGATGCACTAGACAGTGCGAGTACATCCAAACGTGCCACACGCGAGTGGAGAAAGGTTGCGCAAGAAAGTGTGATTCATATAACAATGCGAGTACGTCCAAACGCGCCACATGCGAGTGGAGAAAGATTACGCAAGAAAGCGCGATGCACTAGACAGTGCAAGTACGTCCAAACACGCCACACGCGAGTGGAGAAAGGTTGCGCAAGAAAAAGAGATGCATATAACAGTGCGAGTACGTCCAAACGCGCCACACGCGAGTGGAGAAAGATTGTGCAAGAAAGCGCGATGCACTAGACAGTGCGAGTACGTCCAAACGTGCCACACGCGAGTGGAGAAAGGTTGCGCAAGAAAGCGCGAGTGTAAACTGCACAAAATAGTGCGATGCGCAAGAAAGTGCGAACGATAAACTGCACAAAACAATGCGATGCGCAAGAAAGCACGAGTGTAAAGTGCAAAAAACAGTGTGATGCGCAAGTAATTTGAAATGCACTACACAATGCGATACGCTAAACAGCGCGAGTGATTTGAAATGCACTAAACAGTGCGATGCGCTAAACAACGCGAGTGATTGGAAATGCACTAAACAGTGCGATACGCTAAACAGCGCGAGTGATTTGAAATGCACTAAACAGTGTGATGCGCTAAACAGCACGAGTGATTTGAAATGCACTAAATAGTGCGATGCGCTAAACAGCGCGAGTGATTTGAAATGCACTAAACAGTGAGATGCGCTAAACAGCGCGAGTGATTTGAAATGCACTAAATAGTACGATGCGCTAAACAGCGCGAGTGTAATGCAATGCACAAGATAGTGCGAGTGAAACACAACCACAAGATGCACAAGACAGTGCGAGTGAGATACAAAGTGTAAGTGCACAACACAGTGCGAGGAAGGTGCACAAAAGAAGTGCGATAAAATGCATCTCCTATGCAAGTAAGGTGCACAAAAAAATGCGATGAAATGCATGTTCTATGCAAATGAGGTGCATTTTCTATGCGAAAGATACGAGCATTTTCTATCCAAGTATGGAAGACTGCATTTTCTATGCAAAAGATACGAGCATTTTCTATGCAAGTATGGGCGCATGCCGGACTAAGCTTAACATAGAAAGGATGCAAGCGATAAATGGACAATGCAGTACATGCATGCAATATATTCTATATGCAATGTAATAGACATAACAGATGTGATGCAATAGATAATAGATGCGATGTAACAGATAGTACAGTAGATGCAAAGGGTGACATACTACAACCATGCTGGAATCGTGAGAGGAGGAAAAACAAATCCTAAACACGCCAAAATCATGTGAAGAAAGGAACACTCAAACCACGCTAAAATCGTGAGAAGAGGCCTGAAAACAACCGCCCGAGTGCGCACACAACGCAACTGTAGGCGCGCCCTTGGGCTTTGCTTCTACAGTTCGGACTCAAATGTCACGGTTCTGAATCTAATCCCGCAAAGTGCAATGCGAGACTGATAAATCACCAAAGAGTCCAAATCCAGTAAATCGTTTTGGAAAATTGATTTTTAAGAAAGAAGTGCCAAATAGGGACTGCTTTGCCAGATACAGAGTCGCCACCTAAATGTTTTATTTTGGGGAAATTAAAGAAACCCTGACTCGTTGCCTAAGGCCACGTGTCCGTCATCACCAAAGTTGCCTCGGCTCGGGAACTTGGGTACGATTGGGGAAGGTCATCTATGAGCACCCCCGCTCGCCCGATCAAAGATCGGCCCGCACTAAACATGATATTTTGCTTTGAAAACATATGCGTTCTTATTCCGGTTAATTAGCTAGAATTACTAGGTGATGCGCAAAACACAACAAGTATAGACTAGATCACCTAACATGGAACAAAGCATCGCATATTCGTTGGTTTGGAAATGGTTTTGAATTTTGCTACTCGCAAGTAGGCTAAAACACGGATTTCGATGAATTATTCCAATTCAAGCAATCCGACCTTCCTTCACAGGCATTCAGGCAGTTATATCACATAAGCAATTAACCTCATGGAAAGCATGCTATCATGGCAAAACTTACACACATGCAAGATGCTAAAGCATAAACACTCATAGTGTACTCCGAGCCAAAACAAAGAACATGTTAGTAATCAAATGTATGATCTAAGTTCATGTTAAGATGGCTAATGCATCGCATGCAAAAATGTAACTAGAGATCGGCTTGGCTATTCTAAAATGCAACACTTGATACATGTATTCAAATAGGAATTGAAATACAATGCAGTTTGTACGATGCGCCGAGCCCGATGCATGCAATATAGATGAATGATGCAAACAAGCATAGCATAAGGATGCTAATTGAAACATGCCTTAGAACTAACCATCATAAGCGGTTAAGTAAAAGGAAGAAAGAAGTGGAGGTTGGAAGACATGCATCACACACACGCACGCTTATTACACAATTGCGCCCTCTCGACGGAGGGACCAAAAGAATAATACAAATTGACTAATTAACTAACTAACTAGCTAATTAATTATTACACAACACCTAACTAATTAAACAAATTAATTAAGCTACTAAAGCAGTAAAGAGGCCTCGGGAAGAGGGACAAATGCTTGCATGCTCGGCTCCGCTCGGAAATCTATCGCCATGCTCATGCTGCCTCTGTTTACACTGCTCTGCACCTCTGAAAACTGCACAAGTCTCAAGGATGCTTCTGAATCACCTTCTGGGTGCTGTGAGAGGCCATCGACCAAAAATGAAGCTCTTGTCCAACAATACTTAGCCGATCGGCACTGCAGATAGCCGATCGGCCATCTTTTCCTACAGAATGTTGTTTTGCTGCAGTAGAGGACAAACAGAGCATGACAATGCATTTACAAGACAATGTATGCACGTCCACCCTTCTTATCATGTTTGAGACTCAAAGGAGTATGGTTCTCGATCCTCTGGCCATCAATCACGCATTTCAATGCATGATGGCCAAAGGAGCCAAGTGTGCATTTTTAATTGTCAAATGAAATGCACACAAAACACATAAAGGACCCCAACCTCTATCATGGTTTATCAAGAGGCAAGGGATGCACGCACAATGCTATGCAACCTAAGCATGCAAGCAACAATGCTATACAAGGCAATTAGCATATAACAATATGCAAAGACAAGCATGCAAACAAGCATGTAACTTAACAAGCATGCAAACATGCAAGGCATGTGACGACATTCAAGCATGTAACAACATGTGAGGCAAACATGTAACAACATGTTAAGCAACTTAAAAAAAGAGAATGCATGCCAAATGCATTACGACTTAAGCATGCAACAACATGTCATGGACCAAGTATACAACAAGGCACAATTGAACTAGCATGCTACAACATGCAATTTACCAAATATGCAACAAGCATGTGACAACATGCAAGGCAAGCATGCAACAACATGCGGGGATGGTCTTAAACCAAAATGGACAGCTCTCGAATAAGCCCAAATCAGTGGCCAAGATATAATGGAAATGAGGACAAATGCACATACAAACATACATGCCAATTGGCTTAAAGACTAAGGCATAAAAGGCAACTTTTAAGCGCACTTAAAAGAGGCGAAAAGTATGCAAATGTGACAACATTACATGCTTTGAAATGATGCTAGGGGTGATGCCAAATCGCATATACAAATCAAGCATAGCATGCATAAGGCTCAAAGCCTAAGATTTGTGAAGGGACTTGAACCAAAGCCACACAAAACAAGGAACATATGGCAAACATAACCCAAAACAGTCCTAAATCATGTCAAGATGATCCTAAACCATGCAAGGAATGAAGCCAAAACATGCTAGAACAAAGGATCAAAAGCATGAAGCAAACAAGGCCATAAAAGAGGTGTTACACTACACCTATCAAAGCCAAACATGGTATGACTTAAGCAACCAAAAACAGAGTTATGGCATGTCAAAGTAAGCCCAAAAACTCACTTAGATGGCATCCTAAAGACCTATGCATGGTGGCATACACAATGACACATTCATGAGGCATAAAGCACAAACACTTTAAAGCAACAGAGGAGTGACAAGTACAAGTACATGAGCATACTATATGGACTGAAATAACATTACAAGTGATGCCAAACCACTGAAATGGTCGAAATAGAGCATACTAATGACTCAAACACCCAAAGCTAACAAGCTAGATTACACGGTAGCTATACAAAGCAAGTCATGGATGACCAAGACAACCAAAATCAGACCTCAAGCATACCAAAACATGGATAAAAACTTCTTGAAGTCGAGCCAAAATCATGCTAGAAAGACATGTTACAACATGACGCATGTTAGGCTATTTCATGGGATTGTGTGGCAAGTGTATAAAGCACGCAAAGGCTAATCAAACCAAACCTAAACAAAGGTATGGCATGATAAATCAACACCAAATACACACTGAAATGGAAAGAAAACAAGCTAGAATGACATGTCAAACCATGAAGCATACAAAGCTAGTTTAAGGGATTTACACTATAAGTGTATAAGGCATACAAGAGCCAACCAAACCAAGCCAAAACAGATCTAAGGCATGTTAAAACATCACTAAAAACCCACTGAGATGGCTCAAAAACAAGCTAGAAACACATGCTCAAACATGAGGCATACGAAGCATGTATTGAAGACGCAAAGGAGAGGGGATGGCCCTCTCCTTCTTAGGACCTTAAAGCATCATCCCCACCACTGAAATCCCTCTGGATTTCAATGGTGAGAAGGCCAATACAAGGTGGTCCCGAAGCTCACAAAAAGGCACAAAAAAAAAAAAAAAAGAGGCCAAATAAGGCCTAAGAGGGGGTAAACAACCCCAAACACCAAAGTGATCTTAAACAACTATTTTAAGCACTTAAAAACAGAACTTTTATCAGTTATAAGTTAAGCTTAAAAACAGATGCAAGATAGGCTAAAAGCTTAAGCAAGAAAAGGGTATTTAAAGGTAAGAAGCTCACCCTTGTAGAACCTCTTCAAGAACAAAGCTCCAGCAGGTTTTCTGAGTTTAAACCAACCCAAGAACACTGAAATCAACCTCCTAGCACCTCAGCAACCAAGGATGGTGTTCTAGTGTGTGTTTGTGTACAATAGTAAGACAATACTACACTTTTGTATACAAAATAAGGCTAAACCAAGAGATATAGATACAAGGGTATATCTATTCTCTCAAGAACAGATCTTCTGAACCCTTGAGGAGGGAGGAGGAGCTCCCTCTTTATAGAGGTTCAATTCTAAAGCTTCCAAGAGAAGCTAAGCAAAGAGGCCAATCCCTCCAAACACGTGTATGGAGGGGGTAAATTGTGGATGCCTGATGGGTCGTTAAACACACCAAAATTAAATACTAAACTATACCAAATTCAGTTAGAATAATGGCAAGTCCAGGTATTGATCCACAAGGACTATTGTGAAATTAAACTAATTTAATTGTTAAATTCCTAAATTAATTTTGATAAAAAGATTGAATGATCATAACCTAATTTAATAACGAATAAATTAAACTAAGGAATTAAATTATTAACAATAAATGAAATTGGGTTTATTGAATTGGGGAAAAATCCTAGGGTAGAGAATTCACCACTAACCACATGAATGAGACTTAACATCAACCACCAATCGCAATTCGGTTTGAACAACCCAATATTTCACAACTACAAGTTTGAAATATTGATCAAGAGGGTTGTTGCATTCAATGTACAGGCACGAATCATCCCGGGTAGTACGAGTCATTTGCTCTAAACTAAGTTAGCAAAACGACCCGTCTCTCATAGCATGACTCGTCTCATACTTTGAATACAAACACAAAGAATACTAATGTATGGAAAGCATTAAACAATCATAGAGAGTAGAATGCTTGAAGAGAAGAACGAAACAATTATTTATAAACTTCTAAAACATCCATACATTCATTCAAACCAATTTACAATTAAAGCTCATGACAAATTCCATTACATGGCTAGGGTTTCATCAAACCCTAGAAAAGACGACTAGCCACTTATGGAGGAGTGGAAAGAGGAAGAAGATGAGGAAGAAACCTCCATGGAAGTGTCCTTCAAGCTTTGGTAGACTATCCTCTCCCTGAAACCCTAGCTTCCCTCTATTCTCTATTGATTTTTTCGAACCCTCAGTTTTTCTCATTTTCTCTCTTTTAGTCGGAGCAAAATAGACCAAAAAGTCCGTGCACGCGTCCCTAGGTGGGCCGCTCGTGCGATCGTGTGGGCAGTGCGTGCGGTGGTGTGCCGCACATGCGGTCAAGCTTGGCCGCACGTGCGGTAGTTTGGCCGGCTCAGATTTTTCACTTCTCACACGGGGAGTCTGCTTTCGCGCTCCTTTTGATTGAAGTTTCATATTTCCTGCCAAATCTGTACTAATGCACAAAACACATCATCTCTTCCAAATAAATAAAATTGAAAGACTAAAACTGTAACTTAAGTGGCCTCAATGTGGTACCTTTCGGCCAACATCAATGCCAGCTGCACCAGCTGGCACAAAATATTTGCATAAAGCAGACGAACAGGGTTCGACCGGCAAAAATGGCCGATCGACCAACACAATGGCCGGCCGACTAAATACAGTGCCGATCGGCTAACACTCGTGGCCGATGGCAAGAAAAAGGGGCCGATGGATTCAATCCTTGGCCGGTGGGTTTGAGGAAATGGCCAACAAGCCATCCTCTTCCCTCAGAAGCAAAACCACAAGTGCTTGGTCCAAAACCACAAGTGCTTGGTCCACAACCAAGTACAAAACAGACAAGTTGAGAGATCTTGAGGCAAGGTGCGTAGCCGAGACCTCCGAGAACTCAAAACGAACACGAACATGGATGATCATCGAGTGTTCAAACGATGACGTTCAAGTCTTGAGGATGGTCAAAAATGGGGTGTTTACAGTTGCCCCTCTTTGACAGAACTCGAAAGTCATAACAATGACTGGAGTGAATGTCAAAGCCCAGAGACAACCCATTTTTGACAAGGCCGAAGACTTAGACAAAGCATGCAAGATAGCAAGATATGTGCCCAAAGGTAGGGGCAAAATGCAAATGACGTGCACGGTACCGAACATAACTTATGATCATGCAAAGAAAGCTATAACGAAGCAAAACATGCAACGGTTTTAAGCAGGAGAGAGGGAATCTAACTACATTACATGCAGAAAGGATGTAAGAGAATTATACAATTCTCGCTACGTCTCACGTGGAGAATACAATACCTGTCCGGTTCGTCTGGTCGTGCCAACTTCAAATGAACCATACATACAATATCGTGCCTGAAAAAGAAAAGAAACTTAACAGGTGCAACATCGTTAGAAACATGCATAGCAATGCAAGTGAAAAGTGCATGACAACGCAAGTGAGGGGTGCATGACAATGCGGGTGGAAGGGGTGCATAACAATGCAACCTAAGTGTGTGCATAACAATGCGATTTGAAACAATCATAACAATGCAAGGAGGACATGCGCGACAACGCAAGCTGATAGTGGTGCATAACAATGCAAGGAGGTGGCATGCACAACAACGCAGGCCGGTAGTGGTGCATAACAATGCAAGGAGGTGGCATGCGCGACAACGCTAGCTGGTAATGGTGCATAACAATGCAATTTGAAACATAAACACATGTAAGTAAAGCAATACGCGACAACGCATGCAATGTGTAAAGTAAGGAAGGCATAAACACATGTAAGTAAAGCATACGCAACAACGCATGCAATGTGTAAAGCAAGGAAGGCATAAACACATATAAGTAAAGCATACGCGACAACGTATACAATGTGTAAAGCAATGCGAATGATATGCAATGTATTTGAGATGATCAAACCATAAGCAGTACAAAACCTCACAAATATCATAAAGGGATGAAGATGCAACATCAGACTACTTTTAACACAGAAAAGGCAGTGGCCACGAGCCGAACGACGCCTAACACAGGCTAAGTGCCTACATACTCAATATTGGCCTCAACCCAGCATGGATGCTTACACATAACCGAACCGTGTTTCAACGTGAAAGGGGTGTGAGTACATGCAAAACTATGTGTTTCGCAGAGAGACCACAAAGTACAAGTAATTGGGTGGTATGATACAAGTGAGGAATGATTTGCTGAGGAAAGATCGTGATCCTACATGCTAAATGCAACAAACTAAAATATGATGCAATGGATGCAATGGCGAAGTGAAAAAGGCATGCGGCCAAACCACATTTTGCCTAGAAAAGGCATGGACACAAACAAACCACGTCTAACACAGAAATGGTGCCGTCACCCTCAAACCACAATTCCCTTAGTGGAATAGGCGCGTACACATAATCACATAACCATGCTTTAACGCGAAAAGTATGGGCACATGCCAGACTAAGCTTAACACGGAAAGGCGCAAGCGATACAATGGATATGCAGTGAATGCATGCGATAAATGCTATATACAATGTAACGTAATAGCTAAAATGCAACAGATAGAGTGGATAAGGTGCGCGGCCAAACCATATCTTGCCTAGAAAAGGCACGAACACAGAACAGACCACGTCTAACATAGAAATGGTGCCGTCACCCTCAAACCACAATTCCCTTAGTAGAATAGGCACGTACACATAATCACATAACCATGCTTTAACACGAAAAGTATGGGCACATGCCAGACTAAGCTTAACACGAAAAGGCGCAAGCGATACAATGGATATGCAGTGAATGCATGCAATAAATGCTATGTACAATGCAGTGTAATAGCTAAAATGTAATAGACATACTAGATGATGTAGTAGTTAGGAAGTGAAGGTACCTTATAGGGGCAATTGGCAATGACCTACCTCAGCAATGTCCTATCTCATGCTGATGTGGGAATCTTCCCCTTGTTCTCGGTTGAACCACAAGTACTACTTTTCTCCCTGGCTATGGTCGCAGCTTTCCCTATTCTCCAACAGGGTGACATACTAGGTTGGTTCAGTATCCAGAATTGAGGCGCATACCCACTACCTCAACCTATGGGGCTTCCATACAGATTTCAAGCCGGGGATACACCCCTGGGTATTTAAACCAGACTTTAGTCTCGGAAATCCCGAACCTTTGCGTTCTAGGCATGAGCCATTCGAACTCTAGTTTTCACCGTCTCAGTTCATCTCTTAGGAACTCACAACAAACATAGGCAAGTGGCTATACCAGACCACCGGAAGTCGTTCGGGCACGACAAACACCAAAGGAATTGCACCTTCAAAGGATTTAAGGTCTCCTAGACTAGAGAGGGATACGAGTACATCCAAGCGCGTCTCATGCGAGAGGACAAAGGTATCAGTTAAACTGAACCAGAACTTCTCTGAATGAACCGTACATACAATACGGTGCATAAACGAGAAAGCAACTCAATAGAGAGAATGCAATACAATGCATGATACTAAAGGAACACAATAAACAGACAAAGCGGCGCTTTAGAAAGCACCTCATGAGGTGAGTGGCGGTGAACCGCTCTACTTTGATGGAGACCTCCCCTTGTGCTCTTCGAACTACTACCTTCAACTCACAGTACAAAGGTCCTGAAATGCTGACAAGGAGCAATGTCTGCTGGGGAAACCATGGATACCGCTTTTCTTCTTGATCATACTTACAACTTTCCCTATTCTTCAACGGGGTGACAGACTAGGTTGATCCAGTATCCAGAATCGAGGCGCGTACCTGCTACCTCAACCTATGGGGCTTCCATACAGATTTCAAGCCGAGGATACACCCCTGGGTATTCAAACCAGACTTTAGTCTCGAAAATTCCAAACCTTTGTGTTCTAGGCATCAGCCATTCGAACTCTAGTTTCCACCGTCGCAATTGATCTCCTAGGAACTCATCGCAAACACAACCAAGATGCCTCTGGCAGAGATCGGTACTCCGGGAGAGCACTTCTGATTACCATTCTGGCATGGAAACAGCTGACATAATATTTCGTTCGTTTTGAACACACAGCCCTTACAGCACACTGCTCATTCTGAACACACAGCCCATAACACAATACCCGGTTTATTCTGCGCATGGCTTATTCAACGCACTGCTCACTCTGAACCCATGGCTCATAACACAGTACTTGGTTTATTTTGCACACAGCTCATTCAACGCACTGCTCACTCTGAACCCATGGCTCATAACACAGTACTTGGTTTATTCTGCACACAGCTCATTCAACGTACTACTCACTCCGAACCCATGGCTCATAACACAGTACTTGATTTATTCAGCACACAGCTCATTCAACGCACTGCTCACTCTGAACCCATGGCTCATAACACAGTACTTGGTTTATTCTACATACGGCGTATTCTGAACACTGTTCACTCTGAACCCACGGCTCGTTTTGAACTTACAGCGCATAACACAGTATTCGATTTATTCTGCACACAGCTCCTACAGCACACTGCTCATTCCGAACACATAGCCCGTAACACAGTGCTTAGTTCATTTTGAACACGCTGGATGGAAAGACAGAATTTGCAGGAGTCGAAACAAACTCAGATGCTTCGAATTTTCCTCTTTTCTTTTGCTTCGCAGTCCGGAACCCATATAACTTCTGATAGGTCCTGGTTCTACTGCCTGGGTTGAACCCTGCAGTTTTATAAAAGAACGAATCATGTTTTGCACAAATGTAGCGAACGACACAGCACTCTAAGCACAAAGCAAATCATTTTTGAAATTAAGAAATGAATTCTTAACCGGGTATTGAGCCTACGACTGACCACAGTTAAAAAAGACTCAACAAACACAAACAAAAGGTAAACAATCGAAACACATCGAGTAACACTCGAAACGACTCATGTACCGAGTAACACTCGAAATGACTCAAAACATGAAACGAGAAAAACAAAAAAACAACAAACAACAAACACGACACTCAGACGTATTACAAAGGCGAGAGACCTCTCAGTTCGCGAGGAGCCAGTTTCTTCGGGTCTTGGTTTCCACCCTTTCTCATTTGCGATTCTCATATCACTCAGCCCTCAGGCTCTGTTTTTCTGAAAAAGCCCTTTTCTCACTTTTTCTCTCATCGCATATCTCTCTATTCTTCAATCTCTCATTTTTTTATTCCTCCCCTGGGTGGTTGGTGGATAAAGAGGAAGTTGTGGGCTCGTGCCCCTAGCATTCTGCTAGATTCTTTTTCTTCTGCTCACAACAGTGAGCTTTCCCACAGAGGGGTTGCGTTACAACTGGGTGTGCAGTAGATTTGTAGCTGACATCGGTTGACGATGCTCTGCTAGGGAGTTTGGACGTGATCAGATGTGTCCAGACAAGGGGGTGGAGTATCTTGATCCAATCCAGTTCATGCCTCGCACTTGGCTTGATACCTCGCTGCTCAGAGGATGAGATAGCTTTCGGCACTTTGCTGTTAGCTCCAATTGTGCCCTTTTCTGGCAGGTAGAATGCCCTTTCTGGCAAGTATGTTGACAATAGGGAAAAGACAGAACACCTGACTCAACTGTGCCCCTAATTCATCATTTTGACAATTTTTGTTTTGGCTTTCTACTAAAACAATTTTGACCAATATGAGAGTTAGATTAACATACTTGTTCAATTTTTGATTTGAAATCATGCTAGTTAGGCTATGAGCACTGAAAATTTTCATTTTTCGGGTCCAAGAAAAGGTCCAGTTTTGGAAAAATGGAATAATTTTCGAGAAAATTAGTCAACTTCAGTAAAAATTCTCAAAATTTGTTTTTGCAAACGACCACTGCTCAACGAGCACGGAAACTACTCTCGAGATGCACAACCTTGGATCCAAAACAATGGAAAAATTGCCCCTTATCTGAAGGACACTGCATGGCAACAGAAAGTTGCCCCTTGTTTAAATAACACCGCAGCACATTGTATGGCAACGAAAAGTTGCCCCTTGTCTGAATGGCACCGCAGCGCATTGTAAGTAGTCCTTAGAGTGAGGAACACAACCAAACTCTCGGATACAGAGAAGGCAAAGATGATCAAAACCACTACATGGGCACAATCAATTTGGAAGTGTTTGTGGCTGGACTTCAGGATGAAGTTGCCTATGTATCCCAAACATGGGAATCAAGCCTTACGTAGTTCCGGTAAGGTACACTCGTGTATTAACCCTCACCTTTTACGCTCTAACTTTTGCCAAGGCCGCCCTTTCTGGGTTTTCAACCTTGCGAGCTTTGTTTCTTTTCTTTTTATTTCTTCTCATTTCTTCTTTTTTTTCTTTTCATTTCTTTGCATTTTTTCTATTTTTTTTTCTTTTCTTTTTCATTTGCTCTAACGTTTGCCTGGGTCGCCCTTCCGGGTTTTTGGCCTAGCGAGCCTCTCAAGGGTAAAAGTGTAGCTTTGTCCATGTCAAATGGTTTTGAGATCTCGAAGCCATCTAAATCTAGGAGAGTGGCTGTTGTTCGCTGATGATGTAGGAGTCTGTCCGATAGGGGCTGAATTTGCCCCTAGTGTCGTGGATAGGAACTCGATTGTCCTTTAACAAAGCTTTCTTCCTTCCTCCCTTCTAGGATTTGGCATTCTTGCCGATCTTCATTAGTTTGCAGAAAAGACTCATCTTTGGCTCTTCGAGCACATCTGATATTTTTTGCCCCTAGTCCGAGGGGTGCTTTTGATCTAGTTTTGCAAGCTTCTTTTGACGACGTTTGACCTTCTTGATCTGACTCTCTTGCCTCTTGTTCGAGGGCTGCTTCAAATCTGGCCACACGGGCCTCACATTGTGGTTGACCGTTGAACATTCTGAATTGAGGTTCAAGGTTTTGAAAACAAAAGGGGTCGAGTCTCGAGGCTGAGAGCGATCCTAAGCTGCACAATCTCAAGAGCGATTCCACACAGGTCTTCGCAGGACCGCGCAAAACATTTTTTGAAATCTTTTAAGAAAGCGACTAGTCGCTCGCACTGAAGACAATGTGAAACCAATTTGGATCAAGCCAGGATCCTTCTCAGTACTCACGTTGACAAGCATGATCTCATTCATTAAGGGCTTAGCATGCCTTTCTTTCTCTCAATTGATCAAATTTTTGCAAATCCCAAGGAATTCCTTCCTCTTTATTTTCATCACAATGTTCAAAAAGTTTTGAAAAACTTGGGTCAATGCAATGACTTAAAGGCACAGAAAAGTAAGTGAAAAGCACTGCCGTTTCATTCTAGAAATCGCTGGCACAACAGGCTCAAAGTAGCAATAAGCACAAAAACATGACAGCCATAGCTGTTTTATTTAGATTTCCTGGTTGCAACTGGTTCCACAGCGGAGACAGACTCAAAAGAAAGGGAAAAGACAATCATAAAACAAGCAAGTGATGTCCGAGGTAACACCCCTGAAATCACTCGACTCCTATACAAAAGGACTGACTCGATACAGCAAGACAGACCCAACTGAAATAGTAAGAAAAGACTGACTATATTCAGGATAACAAAACTGACTGAATACCCAAGTTAGAAAGTACAAAACTAGCATTCGCAAATGCTCAAAAGTGCGTGCCATACACCACATCTGAAGTAAATCGAGCGCCGCCCGCAGGTAGACCAACCCTTGATCACATACTTGTATTATCCTTGAAGTCCACCAACCCGGTGATGACAGACTTTACTGAGCTCGGTGGGAGAATGACCCCGTCATCAAACAGATCCTGTACTTCGTGGCGAAGTCGGAAGCAGTTGTCGGTGGTGTGACCAGTCTGTTAATGGTACGCGCTGTACTGAGTAGCATCATGTGAGAGAGGGAGGTTACTTGGGAGAGGCCGAGGCTCAAGAGGTTTGAGATGACCTTTTTCAGTGAGGATTCGAAGAGCCTTGGACAAAGGCATGTAGAGGGCATGAAAGACCCTATGACCTCTAGGTAGATACTTCGAAGTCTGTGGACCTTTGCTGGGCGCACTAGCAAAAGGATCGGTAGGTGTTGCCTTGGCTCTCTGATCTTTTCCAGGTGCAGGGTTAGGATTGGAAGGAACTGTTCTGGTACGACGATCCCTATCCCGATTTTCCCTTTAGCTTGAACTGCTCTCGGTCTGAGCAGGGAAAATGTCATCCACAGTCTTAGCCACAACTACGAGTACTTGTTGCTTATTCAA
The DNA here is from genome assembly GCA_030407325.1 of Camellia japonica. Lineage (NCBI taxonomy): Eukaryota > Viridiplantae > Streptophyta > Magnoliopsida > Ericales > Theaceae > Camellia > Camellia japonica. The sequence continues at coordinate 73,885,293 of JAPPVO010000007.1, read as the reverse complement.
CCCTCCGGCTTTCAGAGCCTCAACAGCCTGTTGGAGTTGTTCATAGGGATCAGTGTCCACCTCCATCTTGTTCTTTCCATTAGCCTCAGCTTAGTAGACGGTTTGGGTTGCCTGATCAGAGTGGGGCCTTGTTGTTGTCGACATATCATTGTCGGAGCTTGAGACAGCTTCAGGTTGGCTGAGCTCAATTACAATTTGTCCCAATAGCGGGGGCTCCTCGGGCATGAAGTTCCCGGCGTATGATGTGGCTGGTGGCGGAGCCGACATTCCATAGGCTAGATCTGCCACAGATCTCTGAAGGTCGCCAATCATTCCCATTAACTCAAATGTGGTGGGCTCACGAGCTTGAAACAACTGGGGTTCCCAGATTGGGTGTGCGGCAGGCGACCTGGGTGGGTGTGGTACTTCAACGTCGGTCTCACCCTGCAAGATGATTCTTTGATTTAATGCGGCTGCCATAACCACAATTTCCTCTGAATTTTGTGCCATCATAAGTCCGCTGAACTGAACAGAGGTGATGTGACCAGTGACTGACGGATCAGATGTCTGCCTTGCTTCAACGAAGGAGAACACTGGCTATTCTGAACTAAATCTCTAAACCCCTAAAGAGAAAACAGGTAGCGTTTTAGCCTAATTTCACCAGAACAGACAGAAGCATAGCTGAATAACTGTATTCGACTACTGATCACTGTTCCCTAAATTACTGTCCCAAAACTGAATCTGATAGCCACAGATATAACTGATTCTCAAAATATTGATGCCTGCAGGCCTGATACCCAAACTTGCAGACTGATACGTGCATACCTGTAGAGGTCAACTCAGAAAGCACATAACAAGCAAGTAACGGCCAAAACACCCCTTTGTTGGGGTAGGGTTTCCCTATCCTATTGTCAGGAGCTAGGGTTTCACTACGCACACAGCGGTTTTCAAACAACCTACAATCGGGTAAGCAACCTGTCCTAGATTGGAATAGTTACTATAGATTCCGATATGCACTGGGTCGAATGGTCAAAAAGGGTGCCCCGGTAACAACTGGGGTTTGTGTTCCTGTCGCAGCAGAGCCCGCAACCGGTCAGCCTTATGGCATGCTTTTCAAAGCAAGCCTCTGGCAAACCGTTCAGGAATAGCATACGGTAAACAAGGTGTCCTAGGCACGTCAATGCACATGCAATGCAAAGAAACACATAAGTGTAATCAAAACAAAATATCATGGGTTCAAGTCAAGTTCTTTAAATCCCCAACAGAGTCGCCATAAACTGTAGGCGTGCCCTCGGGCTTTGCTTCTACAGTTCGGACTCAAATGTCACGGTTTTGAATCTAATCCCGTAAAGTGCAATGCGAGACCGATAAATCACCAAAGAGTCCAAATCCGGCAAATCGTTTTGGAAAACTGATTTTTAAGAAAGAAGTGCCAAACATGGACTGCTTTTCCAGATACAGAGTCGCCACCTAAATGTTTTATTTTGGGGAAATTTAGGAAACCCAGACTCGTTGCTTGAGGCCATGTGTCTGTCATCACCAAACTTGCCTCAGCTCGGGAACTTGGGCACGATTGGGGAAGGTCATCTATGAGCACCCCCGCTCGCCCGATCAAAGATTGGCCTGCACTAAACATGATATTTTGTTTGGAAAACATATGCGTTCTTATTCCGGTTAATTAGCTAGAATTACTAGGTGATGCGCAAAACACAACAAGTATAGACTAGATCACCTAACTTGGAACACAGCATCGCATATCCGTTGGTTTGGAAATGGTTTTAAATTTTGCTACTCGCAAGTAGGCTAAAACACGGATTTCGATGAATTATTCCAATTCAAGCAATCCGACCTTCCTCCACAGGCATTCAGGTAGTTATATCACATAAGCAATTAACCTCATGGAAAACATGCTGTCATGGAAAAACTCACACACATGCAAGATGCTAAAGCATAAACACTCACAGTGTACTCCGAGCCAAAACAAAGAACATGTTAGTAATCAAATGTATGATCTAAGTCCATGTTAAGATGGCTAATGCATCGCATGCAAAAATGTAACTAGAGATAGGCTCTGCTATTCTAAAATGCAACACTTGATACATGTATTCAAATAGGAATTGAAATACAATGCAGTTTGTACGATGCCCCGAGCCCGATGCATCAATACAGATGAATGATGCAAACATGCATAGCATAAGGATGCTAATTGAAACGTGCCCTAGAACTAACCATCGTAAGCGGTTAAGTAAAAGGGAGAAAGAAGTGGAGGTTGGAAGACATGCATCACACACACGCACGCTTATTACACAATTGCGCCCTCTCGACTGAGGGACCAAAAGAATAATACAAATTGACTAATTAACTAACTAACTAGCTAATTAATTATTACACAACACCTAACTAATTAAACAAATTAATTAAGCTACTAAAGCAGTAAAGAGGCCTCGGGAAGAGGGACAAATGCTTGCATGCTCGGCTCCGCTCGGAAATCTATCGCCATGCTCATGCTGCCTCTGTTTACACTGCTCTGCACCTCTGAAAACTGCACAAGTCTCAAGGATGCTTCTAAATCACCTTTTGGGTGCAGTGAGAGTCCATCGGCCAAGGGGAACTAGTCATCGACCAAAAATGAAGCTCTTGTCCAACAATACTTAGCCGATCGGCACTGCAGATAGCCGATCGGCCATCTTTTCCTACAGAATGCTGTTTTGCTGCAGTAGAGGACAAACAGAGCATGGCAATGCATTTACAAGACAATGTATACACGTCCACCCTTCTTATCATGTTTGAGACTCAAAGGAGTATGGTTCTCGATCCTCTGGCCATCAATCACGCATTTCAATGCATGATGGCCAAAGGAGCCAAGTGTGCATTTTTAATTGTCAAATGAAATGCACACAAAACACATAAAGGACCCCAACCTCTATCATGGTTTATCAAGAGGCAAGGGATGCACGCACAATGCTATGCAACCTAAGCATGCAAGCAACAATGCTATACAAGGCAATTAGCATATAACAATATGGAAAGACAAGCATGCAAACAAGCATGTAACTTGACAAGCATGCAAACATGCAAGGCATGTGACGACATTCAAGCATGTAACAGCATGTGAGGCAAACATGTGACAACATGTTAAGCAACTTAAAAAAAGAGAATGCATGCCAAATGCATTACGACTTAAGCATGCAACAACGTGTCATGGACCAAGTATACAATAAGGCACAATTGAACTAGCATGCTACAACATGGAATTTACCAAATATGCAACAAGCATGTGACAACATGCAAGGCAAGCATGCAACAACATGCGGGGATGGTCTTAAACCAAAATGGACAGCTCTCGAATAAGCCCAAATCAGTGGCCAAGATGCAATGGAAATGAGGACAAATGCACATACAAACATACATGCCAATTGGCCTAAAGACTAAGGCATAAAAGGCAACTTTTAAGCGCACTTAAAAGAGGCGAAAAGCATGCAAATGTGACAACATTACATGCTCTGAAATGATGCTAGGGGTGATGCCAAATCACATATACAAATCAAGCATAGCATGCATAAGGCTCAAAGCCTAAGATTTGTGAAGGGACTTGAACCAAAGCCACACAAAACAAGGAGCATATGGCAAACATAACCCAAAACAGTCCTAAATCATGTCAAGATGATCCTAAAACATGCAAGGAATGAAGCAAAAACATGCTAGAACAAAGGATCAAAAGCATGAAGCAAACAAGGCCACAAAAGAGGTGTTACACTACACCTATCAAAGCCAAACATGGCATGACTTAAGCAACCAAAAACAGAGTTATGGTATGTCAAAGTAAGCCCAAAAACTCACTTAGATGGCATCCTAAAGACCTATGCATGGTGGCATACACAATGACACATTCATGAGGCATAAAGCACAAACCCTTTAAAGCAACAGAGGAGAGTGCAAGTACATGAGCATACTATATGGACTGAAATAACATTACAAATGATGCCAAACCACTGAAATGGTCGAAATAGAGCATACTAATGACTCAAACACCCAAAGCTAACAAGCTAGATTACACGGTAGCTATACAAAGCAAGTCATGGATGACCAAGACAACCAAAATCAAACCTCAAGCATACCAAAACACGGATAAAAACTTCTTGAAGTCGAGCCAAAATCATGCTAGAAAGACATATTACAACATGATGCATGTTAGGCTATTTCATGGGATTGTGCGGCAAGTGTATAAAGCACGCAAAGGCTAATCAAACCAAACCTAAACAAAGGTATGACATGATAAATCAACACCAAATACACACTGAAATGGAAAGAAAACAAGCTAGAATGACATGTCAAAGCATGAAGCATACAAAGCTAATTTAAGGGATTTACACTACAAGTGTATAAGGCATACAAGAGCCAACCAAACCAAGCCAAAACAGATCTAAGGCATGTTAAAACATCACCAAAAACCCACTGAGATGGCTCGAAAACAAGCTAGAAACACATGCTCAAACATGAGCCATACGAAGCATGTATTGAAGACGCAAAGGAGATGTGATGGCCCTCTCCTTCTTAGGACCTTAAAGCATCATCCCTACCACTGAAATCCCTCTGGATTTCAATGGTGAGAAGGCCAATACAAGGTGGTCCCGAAGCTCACAAAAAGGCACAAAAAAAAAAAAAAAGAGGCCAAATAAGGCCTAAGAGGGGGTAAACAACCCCAAACACCAAAGTGATCTTAAACAACTATTTTAAGCACTTAAAAACAGAACTTTTATCAGTTATAAGTTAAGCTTAAAAACAGATGCAAGATAGGCTAAAAGCTTAAGCAAGAAAAGGATATTTAAAGGTAAGAAGCTCACCCTTGTAGAACCTCTTCAAGAACAAAGCTCCAGCAGGTTTTCTGAGTTTAAACCAACCCAAGAACATTGAAATCAACCTCCTAGCACCTCAGCAACCAAGGATGGTGTTCTAGTGTGTGTTTGTGTACAATAGTAAGACAATACTACACTTTTGTATACAAAATAAGGCTAAACCAAGAGATATAGATACAAGGGTATATCTATTCTCTCAAGAACAGATCTTCTGAACCCTTGAGGAAGGAGGAGGAGCTCCCTCTTTATAGAGGTTCAATTCTAAAGCTTCCAAGAGAAGCTAAGCAAAGAGGCCAATCCCTCCATACATGTGTATGGAAGGGGTAAATTGTGGATGCCAGCTGCACCAGCTGGCACAAAATATCTGCATAAAGCAGATGAACAGGGTTCGGCCAGCAAAAATGGCCATTCGACCAACACAATGGCCGGCCGACGAAATACAGTGCCGATCGGCCAACACTCTTGGCTAATGGGAAGAAAAAGGGGCCGATGGATTCAATCCTTGGCCGGTGGGTTTGAGGAAATGGCCAACAAGCCATCCTCTTCCCTAAGACGCAAAACCACAAGTGCTTGGCCCACAACCAAGCACAAAATAGACACGTCAAGAGATCTTGAGGCAAGGCGCATAGTCGAGACCTCCGAGAACTCAAAACGAACACGAACATAGATGATCATCGAGTGTTCAAACGATGACATCCAAGTCTTGAGGACGGTCAAAAATGGGGTGTCTACAGCAACCTGAGATAAATTCCAAACACGTTGAAATCGTGTGAGGAAAAGAACACTCTAATCACGCTGAAATCGTGAGAAAAGGCCCGAAAACAACCGCCTAGGTGCGCGCACGACGCAACCTGAGATAAATTCCAAACATGCTGAAATCGTGTGAGGAAAGGGACACTCTAACCACGCCGAAATCGTGAGAAGAGGTTCGAAAACAAACCGCCCAGGTGCGCGCACGACGCAACCTGAGATGAATTCCAAACACGCCGAAATCGTGTGAGGAAAGGGACACTCTAACCACGCCGAAATCGTGAGAAGAGGTCCGAAAACAAACCGCCCAGGTGCGCGCACGACGCAACCTGAGATAAATTCCAAACACACTGAAATCGTGTGAGGAAAGGGAAACTCTAACCATGCCGAAATCGTAAGAAGAGGTAAAAAATCGCTCGGGCTCGCGCTTTACGCGTCCCAAGATACAACCTGCCTAGGGCCGTGCTTCACACGTCCTGAAATAAATTCCAAACACGCTGAAATCGTGTGAGGAAAGGAACACTCTAACCACGCTGAAATCGTGAGAAGAGGTCCGAAAACAAACAATCAGGAGCGTGTTCTACGCAACCTGAAAAAGCCTCGAGGGACAACGATCCTAAACGCTGCTCAGCGTAAAAGGATAAATGATCTGAGATAACACAAGATGCAGATAAATGTAATAAGTGCGATGAAACGATACAAGCGATGCAGTGCATGATGCTCAGGGAACGCAATAATCAAACAAAGCGGCGCTTTAGCAAGCACCTCACGGGGTGAGTGGCGATGAACCGCTCTACTCTGACGGGGATCTCCCCCTTTGTGTTCTTCAAACTCTTACCTTCAACTCACAGTACAAAGGTCCTGAAATGCTGACAAGGGGTAACTTCTGCATGTAGAAACCACAAATGCCGTTTTCCTTCCTGATCATATTCACAACTTTCCCTATTCTCCAATGGGGTGACAGACTAGGTTGGTTCAGTATCCAGAATTAAGGCGCATACACATGCTATCTCAATCTATGGGGCTACCATACAGATTTCAAGCCGATGATACACCCCTGGGTATTTAAACCAGACTTTTGTCTCAGAAATTCCAAACCTTTGTATTCTAGGCATTAGCTATTCGAACTCTAGTTTCCATCGTCGCAGTTGATCTCCTAGGAACTCATTGCAAACACAGCCAAGATAACTCTGGCGGGGAACGGTACTCAGGGAGAGCACTTCTGATTGCCATTCTGGCTTGAAGCAAACTTGGTCTTGAGCTTGAGGTGGAGGTACACTCATACTTCAAAGCATTGACAAGGCCTGAAAAGGTACATTCGGAACGCAATCTCGGAATTTTCTGAAGTTGAAACAAACTCAGATGCTTCAATTTTCCCTCTTTTCTTTTGCTTTGCAGTCTGGAACCTATGACTTCAAATAGGTCCTTGTTTTACTGTTCTCACATGACCTGGGTTGAACCCTGCAGTTTTATGAAAGAACAAATCCTGTTTTGCACATATGTGGAGAATGGCACAGCACTCTGAGCACAAAACGATTCTTTTTTGACATTGAGAAATGAGTTCTTAACCGGGTATTGAGCCTACAACTGACCACAGTCAAAACGACTCAACAAAGAGAAAATGAAGGTAAAACAACCTAAACACATTTATTGACACTCGAAACGACTCAAAACAAGAATCGAGACAAACAAAAACAACAGACACGACACTCAGACGTGTTCCAACGATGAGAGACCTCTCGGTTCACAAGGAGCCCACAGCTTCTTCGGATATTGTTTCCCACCCTTTCTGATTTGTGATCCTCACATCACTCTGGCACTTAATCTCTTATTTTCTGAAAAAGTCTTTTTCTCACTTTTTCTCTTAACGCACATCTCTCTATTCTTCAATCTCTCATTTTTTATCCCTCCCCTGGGTGGTTGATGGATAAGTAGGAAGTTGCAGGCTCTTGCCCCTAGCATTCTGCTAGATGCTCATTCTTCCGCTCAGAACAGTGAGCTTCTCCCGCAGAGGGGTTGTGGTGCGACTGGATGTGCAGCAAATCAGCAACTGACATCGGTTAACGATGCACTTGGCCAGCTCGGATGTGATCAGACCTATCCAGACGAGGGAGTGGAATATCTTGATCCATTCCACTTCGTGCTTCGCACTTGACTTGATACCTCGCTGTTCGGAGAATGAGAGAGCTTTCAGCCCTTTGTTGTTAGCTTCAGTTGTGCCCTTTCCGGCAAGTATGGTGCCCTTTCTGGCAAATGCATCGACAACGGGGGAAAGACAGGAAGCCTGACTCAACTGTGCCCCTAGTTCATCATTTTGACCATTTTTTTGTTTCGGTTTTCTACTAAAACAATTTTCATCAAAATGAGAGTTAGATTAACATGCTTATTCGATTTTTTGATTTGAAATCATGCAAGTCAGGCTATGAGCACTGAAAATTTTCCTTTTTTGGGTCCAAGAAATGGTCCAGTTTTGGAAAATGGAATAATTTTTGAGAAAATTAGTCAACTTCATTAAAAATTCTTGAAAACTGTTTTTACAAATGGCCACTGCTCGACCAACATAGAATTTACTCTTGAGATGCGCAACCTCAGAAAATGGAAAATTACCCCTTGTCTAAATGGCACTGCACAGCAACGGAAAGTTGCCCATTGTCTGAATGGCACCACAACGCACTGTATGGCAACGGAAAGTTGCCCCTTGTTTGAATAGCATCGCAGAGCACTGTAACCAGTTCTCATAGTGAAGATCACAACCGAACTCTTGGATACAGAAATAACAAAGATGATCAGAACCATTACATGGACACAATCGATTTGGAAGTGTTTATGGCTGGACTTCAGAATGAAGTTGCCTACGCATCCCAAAGATGGGAATCAAGCCTGACGTAGTTCCAGGTTAAGGTACACTCGGGTATTAACCTCTCCTTTTGCGCTCTAACTTTTGCCAAGGCCGCCCTTTTGGGTTTTCAACCTTGCGAGCTCTGTTTTTCTTTTTTGTTCATTTCTTTTCTTCTTTTGAATTCTTTTCTTCTTTTCTTTTTTTTCATTTCTTTTCTTCTTTTTGCTTTTTCTTGCTCTAACTTTTGCCTGGGTCGCCCTTTCGGGTTTTTGGCCCAGCGGGCCTCTCAAGGGTAAAAGTGTAGCTTTGTCCATGTCGAATGGTTTTGAGATCTCGAAGCCATCTGAATCCAGGAGAATGGCTGTTGTTCACTGATGATGTAGAAGTCCATCCAATGGGGGCTGAAGTACCTCCAGTGTTGTGGATAGGAACTCAGTTGTCCTTCAGCAATACTTTCTTCTTTCCTCCCTTCTGGGATTTGGCATTCTTGCCGATCTTCATTAGCTTGAGAAATGTCCCAATTTTTGACTCTTCGAGCACATCTGACATTTTTATTAAATTTTTTTTTGCCCCTAGTTCAAGGGCTGCTTCCCATCTAGCTTCGCAAGCTTCCTTTTGATCATATCTGACCTTCTTGCTCTGACTTTCTTGCCCCCAATTCAAGGGTTACTTCAAATCTGGCCATACAAGCCTCACATTGTGGTTGACCGTTGAACATTCTGAATCCAAGTTCAAGGTTTGAAAGCAAAGGGGTTGAGTCTTGAGGCTGAAAGCGATCCTATGCTGTACAATCTCAAGAGCGATTCCACACAAGTCTTCCCGGGACCACGCAAAATATTTTTTGAAATCTTTTAAGAAAGCGACTAGTCGCTCGCGTTGAAGACAATGTAGAACCAATCTAGATCAAGCCAGGATCCTTCTCAATACTCACATTAACAAACATGATTTCATTCATTAAGGGCTTAGCCCGCCTCTCTTTCTCTCAGTTTGATCAAATTTTGCAAATCCCGAGGAATTCCTTCCTCTTCGTTTTCATCACAGTGTTCAAAAAGTTTTGAAAAACTTAGGTCAATGTAATGATTTGAAGGCACAAAAAAGTAAGTGAAAAGCACTGCCGTTTCATTCAGATTTTCTGGCACAACTGGCTCCAAGATAGAAACAAATGCAAAAAGAGTGAAAACCACTGCTGTTTCATTCAAATCTGTTGGCACAACTGGCTCTAAGGCAGAAACAGACTCAAAGGAAAGCGAAAAGACAAACACAAAACAAGCAAGTGATGTCTGAGGTAACACCCCCGAAATCACCCAACTCCAACACAACATGACTGACTCGATACAACAAGATAGACTTGACTGACTCAGTACAAAAAGACTGACTCAATACAACATAACAAGACTGACCCAATACCCAAGTCAGAAAGTACAAAAACTAGCATTTACACAATGCTCAAAACAGTGTGGGCCATCCGTCACATCTGGAGTAAACTAGGTGCCATCTGCAGGTGGTTTATCCCCCTGATCATATCACATTATCCCCCAAGCTCATCGATCCAGTACCGATAAACTTTGTAGGACCTAGTGCAACAATGGCCTCATTGTCAATCAAATCTTGTACTTCGTGGCGAAGATGAAAGCAACTGTCAGTGCTATGACTGGTTTGTTGATGGAAGGCATAGTACTTAGCCGAGTCATGTGAGAGAGGGAGGTTATTCGGGAGAGGCTGTGGCTCAAGGGGTTTGAGATGGCCTTTCTTGATCAAGACCTTCAGGGCCGCTGACAGAGACATGTACAGTGGGGTGAACACCTTTTGGCCTTGAGGTGGGTATTTGGCAGGTTGTGAGCTGGTTGTGTTGGATGTACTAGCAAAAGGGTCGGCAGGTGCTGACTTTTAATGATCTCTTCCCAGTGTAGGATTGAAGCTGAAAGGGGTGTTTCTGGTACGACATCCCTTGTCTCGGCTTGCCCCTTGATTCAGACTGCCCTCAACTTGAGTGACAAAAGTGTCATCCATAGTCTTCGCAACAACTGTGAGAAATTGCTATTTGTTCATTCCTTCGGCTTTCAAAGCCTCAACAGCCCACTGAAGATGTTCATAGGGACCGATTCCTACCCTAGCCTTTCTCTTTCCATTTGCCTCCACTTTACCAAGGGATTGGGTCGCTATATCAGAGCGGAGCCCGGTTGTTGCTGACATGACACCACCTAGATTTGAGATGGCTTCAGGTTGATCCTTTTCAATTGCAGCTTGCCCCAAGATTGAGGAGTCTTTTGGATTGAAACTGCTGGCCCGTGATGTGGTCGATGATGGAGCCAAAATTCCAAAGGCTAGATCTGCCACAGTTCTTTGAAGATCTTCAATCATTTTCATCAGCTCAGAAGTAGTGGGTTCAGGTGTACCCATCATGCATAAGTCCATGCTGACTGGAATGAACACCTTAGGCTTGGATAGATGGGCTGGGGTGATATATATATTGGGGTCAAATAGGTTGGCCGTTATTTGGATGAAGTTTACCTGTCTAGTTGGAGGGTTTTGATTGGCGTTTGGTTTTTCTGGAGGTGCTATTACCTTGTTGTCAATGAGATCTTGAATCTCATGACGTAGTCTGAGGCAAAAGTCGGTATCATGACCTTGCTGCTGATGGAAAGCACAATATTTAGCCGGGTCATGCTTTGGAGGGAGAGGATCGGGTAGAGGCCGTTGTTCTAATGGTTTCAGATGTCCTTTCCTGAGTAGGACCCCTAGAGCTTTAGACAAAGGCATATAGAGTGGGGTGAAAACCCTCTTGCCTCGAGGTAGATAGTTCGAAGTTTGGGGGTTTGGATTGGACGTACCAACAAAGGGGGTGGCTGTTTTTGGAGTGGTGGCGACCATTCCAATTTTAGAAGATCTTGCAGCCGCATCACCACTGGTGGTTGCATTCGAACTGCGTGTAAATGCCCACTTGGGCTGCTCTCTCTCGTGGTTGATCAGACCCTGCTTCATGGCATCCTCAATCTGTACCCCGATCTCGTGTAAATCAGCAAAGGTAGGGAGGGGTAAGACGATCATCTTTTGCATTAGTTTGGGTTGGAGGTTGCTCATAACCATCCGTATTTGATCCTTCTCGACCGGCCTGGTGGTCATTATAGAAGCTTTGGCTCTCCAATGGGTTACAAAGTCAGAGAAGCCCTCATTCGGCTCCTGTTTGGTTGTCTCAAGATCACGAGTTGTGATCTCGATCTGTGTGCTGTAGGAGTATTGAGCTATAAAGGCCTCAGCCATCTCCTTCCAGCTTCTCTTGACAGAGTCCTCCAGCTTTGCGTACCAAATAGCCGCAACACACGACAGGGTCCGGTCGAAGAGGGAAAGCTTTTGCAATCTGGAGAGGCCCATTGGCCTGAGGATATCTGAGAACAACCACAGGTGTACCATGGGGTTCCCAGAACCATCAAAACGGTCTATGTGTGGCATCTTGAACCGGTCCGGCAAAGTCACCGCCGAATCGGTGTATCCATCCTCTATGTCCGGAATGGAATTAACGCCTTGAGCCTTCTTAAACAGCTTTTCTAACTTGCTCACTTTCAGCGCTGTTAGATCCACCTCAAATTCAAACGGTGTGTCCACTGGATTAGCCGGTGCTTTGGACAGCTGGGGTAGAATTGGGGATGGAACTGGCCCCGTTGGGAAGTCTGTATTTTCCTAGACGTTTGCAGCCTCCTCGAGTGTTGGAACTCTAAGTGGGGGTTGGAGTGGATGCGAAGCAGATGCTCCAGCTTATTGTGGTTGCTGCTGCTGCTGAAGTCTGGCAATCAGCTCTATCTATTAAGCCACAACCTCTGCCTGATGCGCGGCAAACTCTGCCTGGCGAGCAGCATCCCGTTGCATGGCTTGCATGGTTTCTTAGAGCTGACGCATCATGTCCTCCATGTTAACTGAAAACTGCAGATCTGACTGAACAGGTGTGTATTCCCTCTCTGAGGTGGAAGCAAATATCTCAGCCCAACTATGCACAGCTGAGGTGGATAATGACCGCTGATCTGGAGACTGTTGAATTGGTGATCTGTGCCTGACTGGCCTTTTCTTGCCTTACCACTGGCAAAAGAAACACTGGTTGCTCTGTTGCATTGAATCTTTGACCTGACAAAGTCTATCAACACAAGTCCGGTGTACCCGGGGGATATCGACGCCTTCTGAAGCAATGGTTCCAGGACTACCCTGCAAAAGAGAAAACATGCAGTATCTCAACCCAACTTCACCAGAACAGTTTTGAGTATGGCTGAATGACTGTGCTCTCTACTGAATTCTGCCCAAAATTAGAACCAAACTAATACCCTCAGGCCGATACTCAAACTTGCAACTGATACATACATCCCTGTAGAGACGCACTCTGACAGCATATATCAAGCAAGTGAGAGCCAAAACACCCCTATGGTGGGGTATGGTTTCCCTGTCCTATTTTGTCAGGAGCTAGGGTTTCACTATGCATGCAGTGGTTTCAAACAACCTACAATCGGGTAAGCAACCTCTATAGTTTGGAATAGTCACTATGGATTCCGATATGCACTAGGTCGAATGGTCAAAAAGGGTGCCCCGATAAAAACCAAGGTTTGTGTTCCCATCGTGGTAGAGCCCGCAACCGGTCAGCCTTATGGTACGCTTTTCTAAGCAAGCCTCCGGCAAACCGTTCAGGAATAGCAGACGGCAAACACAGTGTCCTAGGGGCACCAATGCAAATGCAATGCAAAGAAACACATAAGTGTAGATAAAACAACATATCATGAGTTCGAGTCAAGTTCTCTAAATCCCCAGCAGAGTCACCAGAAACTGTAGACCACTCGAAACTCTACTCCGCGCGCAAGGGCGCGAATTGTAGTTCTAGCTACTACAGTTCGGACTCTTGTCACGGTTCTGAATCTAATCTCACGAAGTGGAATGTAAGACTGATAAATCACCAAAGAGTCCAAATCTGGCAAATCGTTTTGGAAAATCGATTTTAATCAAAAAGCGCCAAACATGGACTGCTTTGCCAGATTTCAAAGTCGCCACCTAAATATTTTGTTTTGGAAAATTTAGGAAACCCTGACTCGTGCCTAACGCCACGTGTCCGTCATCACTAAAGTTGCCTCGGCTCGGGAACTTGGGCATGAGAGGGGAAGGTCCTGAAATGAGCACCCTCGCTCGCCCGATCAAAGATCGGCCTCTACTAACATGATATGTTGTTTTTGAAAATACATGTGTTCTTATTCTGGTTTATTAGCTAACCTTACTATATCATGCGCACAGCATACAAGTATAGACTAAATCACTCAATTTGGAACGAAACATCTCATGTTTGTTTTTCGAAAATGGTTTGAAAGTGCTACTCGCAAGTAAGCTAAGACGCGGATTTGCCACCCTCAAGTGGGCTTAGAAAACGATGATTTGCAACTCCAAGTGGGCTTAAAACTCACATTTGATGAATTGTTCCAATTCAAGCAATGAAGCCTTCATCCACAGGCATTCATGCAGTTATAGCAGTTAAGCAAATAGCCTCATGGCAAGCATGTTGTCATGGCAACACTCACACACATGCAAGTATGCTAAAGCATAAATACTCAGAGTGTACTCCGAGCCAAAAAAGAAGCTAGTTAGAAATCATGCATGATCCTAGCTTATGTTAAGATGCCTAATGCAACACATGCAAAAATGCAACTAAAATAGGCTCGACTATCTAATCATGGCATATGAATGTGACAATTTGATACATGTATTCAAATAAGAATTGAAATACAATGCAGTTTGAATGATGCGCTGAGCCCGGTGCAAGCAAGACAGATGAATGAATGCAAACATGCGAAGCATGAGTATGCTAATTGAAACATGCCCTAAAACTAACCATCAAAAGCTGATAAGTAAAAGGGAGAAAGAAATGGGGTTGGAAGACATGCATCACACACACGCACACTTATTACAAAATTTGCCCCTCGGCGGAGGGTCCGAATAATAAGCTAACTAGCTAATCTAAGCTAATTAAACTAATTATTACAAAACGAAGTTAATTAACTAACAAGTTAACTAATTACAAACACAAATGAATAGCTAAGTGCATTAACTACTTAAGTACAGAACCAAATAGCTAACTAAGCAAAGCAGCTAAGTAAAGTAGTAAAAAGAGGTCCTCGAGGCGAGAAGTTCATGCATGCTCGGTCACCTCGTTCGGAAATCCATTACGATGCCCCAACTTGCCTCTGTTTGCATTTGATTTCAGAACACTGCACAAACCTCCAGATAGCTTCTACTCCAACTTGGAGACCTCCAGGAAGGTTGCCGACCACTTAATGGTGTTGTAGACCACCTGTAGACAACTTACATTTGCTGCAAACTAGAAAAACTTGTCGGCCAGCCACTTTTACTGGTCTGTCGACCAGAAATTGCTGCCCAACTCCATTTTGCTGCAACAGAGAACAAAAAGGAGCACGACAGTGTATTTGCAAGATATGTGTGCACAACCACCCTCCCTATCATTTCTTAAGCTCAAGGGAGCGAGGTTCTCATCTCTCGGGCCACCAACCAAGCATCGTAATGCACAATGGCCGAGAAGCCAAGATTACACAAATCAATGTGGATGAATGCACACATAACACATAAGGGCCTTAACATCTATCATGCATGATCAAGAGGGTCGACGACCGAGAAATGAGGCACGTTTCATCGCTTCAAGTATGAAACTTCCCTCGTTTCTCGTGTTTGGATTAACACTCAACCCAAACACATGCAATGCAACATGATCAACTTATCAAAGCTAAAGGCATGCAAACATAATGCAATGCAACAAGCATGCAAACACAATGCAAACAACAACATTCAAACAACATGCTCAATGGACTTAAACCGAATATGGACAGACCTCAATCATTCCCAAAACAGTGGCCAAAACACTCTTAAAAGATGGCATGAAAGGCTAGAAAATGCATGCTCATGCATTGACTCACCAATTAAGCATAAGAGCACAACTCTCAAAAGTGCTCAAGGAGTGACAAATGTGGAAGTGTGACAACACTATATGCTCTGAAATCATGTAAGAAATGATGCCAAATCATCCAAACAACACAAGCATGGCATGGTAGAAGGCTTAAAACTTGAAACTAGCATAGGCACTTGCACTATAGCTATGCAATACATGAACCATATGGCCAAGACAACCCAAAAAAGTCCTAGAGCATGTCAAAATGATGCTAAAACATGCATGGAGCAAAGCCAAAACAAGCTAGCATGAAGGACCAAAATATCAAGTAAGCAAGGCCAATGAGGAGGAATACACTACACCTACCACAACCAAGCATGAGATGACTTCGCCAACAAAAATCAAAGTTGTATTATGGCAGAATAAGACCAAAAACACACTAATATGGAAACCCAAAAGCTTAGGCAAGATAGCATGCATAATGGCTCATATTCAAGGCATAAAGCACAAACCCTTCGAAGCATTGAAAGAGTGAAAGATGTGAGGGCATGACCACACTACATGCACTGAAACCACATATCAAATGATGCCAAATCATGTGAATAGCCCAAGTAATGCATGCTAGTGGCTTGGAAACTCAAAGCTAGTGAGCTAGAATGCACTATGGCTATACAAAGCAAGGCATGCGTGACCAAAACAACATAAATCAGAGCTTAAGGATGGTAAAACATGGCCAAAATCTTGCTGGAGTGGAGCCAAAATCATGCTAGAATGATGGTCTGAAGCATGATGCATGTTAGGCTAGTTTGTAGAAATGCACTACAAGTGTAGACTGCATGCAAGGGTGGCCTAAACTAAGCCAAAATAGAGGTATGCCACATTGAAATAAGGCCAAAAATAGGCTGAGATGGAGCCAACATATACTAGATAAACATGCTCAAACATGAGGCCAACAAAGCAAATAACCAAGATACAAGGAGAGGGGATGACCCCCTCCTATTTGGGACCTCAAAACATACTTTCTACCACTGAAATTCCTCTGAGTTTCAGTGGTGAGAAGGCCAAAAGAAGGTGGTCCCAATAGCTTAAAAGGATAGCACAAAACAAGGCCAAACAAGGCACAAGAGGGGATAGACCACCCCGAACACCAACAAAGCCTTAAACAAACATGTTAAACACTTAAAATCAGAGCTTTTTTTAGTTTAAAGTTAGGCCTAAATCAGCATGCAAATAGGGCCAAAAGCTTAAACAAAAACCAAGTTTTAAGGGGTTAAAAACTTACCCTTGTAGAACAACTTCAAGGAAGCAACTCCAGCAACCTTTTTGGATCAAAAGCAGTCCAAAAACTCCAAAAACAGCCTCAAGGTGCCTCAGCGACAAGAGTGTGGTGTTTCACTAGGTGTTTGTGTGCAAAAATGTGAAGAAAAGGCACTTTTGGGCACAAATATGAAGAGAGAGGAGCAATATAGAGATAGGTGTGTATGTATAGCTCCAAGCCAAAATTCCGAACCTAAAGCAAGAGGGAGGAGGTTCCCTCTTATAGAAGATCAAAGTTCAAGCTTGTTGAACAAGCTAGGAGCTCCAAGCAATCCCTCCATACACGTGTATGGAGGATGCTTTCTGTGCCCAACAGCTGGCACAGCTGGCAAGAAAATATTTGTAGAAAATTACAGGAAAACTGGCGACTAGTGGAAGTGGTCGGCCAGCTACTTGCACTGGTCGGCCGACCAGTGAAAGTGGTTTGCAAGAATGGAAGGTGGTCGGCAAGGGAGGTGGGTGGTATGCACCAAGAAAGCAAGGTAGTAGCATAGCTGCCGACCACTTTTGGTGGTCCAAAGACCACCAAGACCAGTTGGCCGACCAGAAAACTGGCTGGCAGGCAGCAAAAGTGGTTTTCAGGGAGAGAAACTGGTCTACAACCCCTATTCCACACTCCTAGCAAGGAAAACAAGGTTTGTGCAAAAAACAAACCAAAAAGGATGCAAGACAAGAGTTCGCGGGTCAAGGCATGCAGCCGAAAACTTCGAAAACTAGTCTACGGGCACCAAAAGTGGTCTATGGGAGGGAAAAGTGGCCTACGGCCACAAAAGATGGTCTACAAGACCTCTGTGACTCTCTAGGTAGAGGCAACAAGGCATGGTTCAAAAACCAAGCTAAGAGGAGAACGTTAAGCGGTCCCGAGATAAGGCACGCGGCCGAAGACTCCGGAAATCGAAAACTAGCCTACAAGATGGAAAAGTGGTCTACGACCACAAAAGGTGGTCTACAAACCTCTCTCTCCCTCCAGGCAAGGTCAACAAGGCTTGGTCCACAAACCGAGCCAAGACACAAAGAGTTCAAAGGCCCGGAGGCAAGGCACTCAGCTGAAAACTCCAGAAACTCGAAACGAGCACAAACAAGCACGATCACCGAGTGCTCAATCGATGACGTCTGAGTCTTAAGGTCAGTCAAAAATGGGGTGTCTACACCACCCAATCTGTACGCTACCCACATCCTCTTCTTCGAACAAGTAGAGGTTCTCCAGATCTTTCTTTAGTTCTGCCAAGTCTTCTTCTAATTCTTCTAGGTCATTAAGACCTTGGTCAGGCCAATCATCAGATTTTGCCCTTGCTTATCTTCTCCAATGGCGTTGATGCTGAACGAATCTGCCAATATGATCACAGGCTTTGGCTAGTCAACATCCACAATGTACTGGTTGGGGTCATACTTTTCTGCGAGTAGGGCTCCCTTCCCTATAACTTGGGTGACAGGCAACCCCTCCTCTAGTGCATTCTTTTTTTCTTTCATTTCCGCCACCACGGGCCCAGATTAGGTTTTGGGTGTTATAACTATCGCGCACATATTCACGCTTTCTAGAATAATCACCTCAGGCTTAGGCAGATGGGATGGGGTGATATATGCACTGGGGTTAAAGGTGGGCGGTAGTGTATGGATAAGGTTGATGTTTCCAGGTGGGGGGACTCGCTTGTGGGCAGGAAGTAGGTTTGTGGTCACATTTGGTTTGGCGGGTGGGGCTATGATTTTATTGTTGATGAGATCCTGGATCTCATGACGCAGGAGATAGTAATGATTGGTGGGGTGACCGTGCTGTTGATGGAAAATACAGTATTGGGTGGGATCATGTCTAGGTGGGAGCGGGTCAGGGAGAGGTCAAGGATCGAGGGGCTTGAGGTGTCCCATTTCTATTGGCAATTTAAGAGCATGGGCTAGGCTCATGTAAAGGGAGGTAAAGGTCCTTTGGTTTCGGTTTGGGGGGCCTGTGGGTTATGAGGTTGCACAGGCGAAAGGATTTGCCATTTTGGATGCTGTGGCGATGGTACTAATCTCAGCAGGCCGAGGAATAGTGCTATTGCTAGCATTGGTATTCTGGGTAAATGACCTTTTTGCTAGCTCTGAATGATGCATTTCTTAAATGCACTTTCAATTTGAACCCCCAACTCGTGCAGAGAAGTAAATGTAGACAGTGGCGCTACTATCATTCTTTGTAACATGTCTGGCTCGAGATTCTGAACTACTGTAGACACCCCGTTTTTGACCGTCTTGACTTGGACGTCACCGCTGGAACACTCGGTGATTACTCATGTTCGTGTTTCGTTTTGAGTTCCCGGAGGTCTCGGCCATGCGCCTTGCCTCAGGACCTCTCAACTCGACTGTTCTGTGTTCGGTTTTGCACCAAACACTTGTGTTTTTATTTCTGAGGGTATAGAGTAGCTTGTTAGCTACCCCTGACACCCACCGGCCATGTTTTGAGGCTACCGGCCATAGTTTCTTGATACCAATGGCCGGTCGGCATTTAGTGTGGCCGGCCGGCCATATGTTTGGCTGGTGACCTCTTTTGCTGGCCGGTATGCCCCTTTTGCACCCTTCAGGTATGGTGCATGCCAGCTGTGCCAGCTGGAATGCACCAGCACTCTCCCCCGTGCATAATGTGGCTGTTTTGAGCCTTTGCACCCCTTTTCCTTCTAGAAGGTTGAACCCTTTGGTCAAGCTTCTTGAGGAAGCTTGACCCTTTGTCATGGCTTCCTCAAGAAGCCTTGACCTTCTTGCCCCCTTTGCTCCTTTCTTATTTAGCTTCTTTGAGAAGCTTCAAGCTTTTGCATTGCCTATATAAGAACTTCTCCTCCTCCATTGTTAAAGGTTGTTGATGTTGAACAAAAAACCAGAGCTTACACATATATATCTGTTAGATACATCTTCTCTCTCTATATTTCTCTTTCTCTCTCCTCTTTTGTGTGTGTTTTGGGGCCTAAAAAGTGTGTTTTGACCTTAGTTTTGCACTAAGACACACACCATCACACCTTGCTTCAACCTTGAGAGGCTTGGAGGGTTTGTTCTTGAGTTTTTGGACTGGTTTTGACCAAAAGAAGGAGGCTACACCTGCTATTCATCAAGGGTTCTTCAAGGGTAACCTTTTTACTTTAGATTCCCCAATCTTGCACTAGACTTTTGCCTATCTTGCTTATTGTTTTAGACTTTGTGTATAACTAAAAAAAGTCTTACTTTTGCATGCTTAAGATGTTTCATTAAGGTCATTTTGGTGTTGGGGGTCGACCTCCCCCTCTTAGGCCTTGTTTGGTCCCTTTTGTGCTTTCTTTGTTGAGCCTTGGTTACTATTGTGTATTAGCCTTCTCACCACTAAAATCCAGTAGATTTTCAGTAGTGAAGAAGAGGTTTTGAGGTCTTGCTTAGGGGAGGGACACCCCTCTCCCTTGGTCTCTCTTTTGTTTGCATATTTGGCTCAATATGGTAGCATGCATGCCTAGTCTTGTTTGGATTTATTTCAAAGCTTATTTGGTGCTCATTTAGCATGTATTGTCTCTGCCTCATGTTGGTTTTTTGGCCTTTTGCATGTATAATACACTTGCTTTGAAATCCCATCATTTGGCTTAAAGTGTATCATGTTGTAGCATATCATTTGAGCATGATTTTGGTTTGGTCCTAAGAAGGTTTTAGCATTATTTTTCCATGCTTAAGGTCTGTTGGTTACTGATTTGGTCATGCTTGACATGTTTGATATGGTTGCTATGCATTTTGGCTTGTGAGCCCTAAGTGTGTGAGTCATAAACATGCCTTAGTTGGTCTATTTCAATGAGTTGGAGTCATTTGCCATGTCATTTCAGTCCCCAAACCATGCTTGTATGCTTGCATTCATCACCTCTTTCATGCTTTGAAGATGTGTCCTTTTATGCCTTGAAATGAACATTGTGCATGCCTAAGTGTTTGAGCCTTCGGGGCTGCCATATCAGTGGGTTTTAGGACTTATTTCAGTGCACTCAAACTCTATTTTTGGTTGTATAGCTCATGCCATGTTTGCTTGGGGTAGTGGTAGTAGAATACTCCTTTGTTATGCCTTAATCTTGGGCCTATTGTGTATGCTTACATGAGTGTTTGTTCATCATTTTAGGCATCTTTTGTCACTGTTTTGGGGTGGGCTGAGGTTTGCCCCTTTGCATTGCATGATCATGTTGCATTGCTTTGATTTCATGTTTGCCTAGTATCATAATTGCATGCTTGCATATTGTTAGCTAGTTGCATTTCATGTCATAGTTTGCATGATGAGTTACATAGCATTACATCTTGTATGTTTGGCACATTGCATTACTCATGTTGCATCTTTGAGCCAAGTTTATATACATGCATTGCATTGTTTGGTTTGGGGTGTCAAGCCAAACTTGAGGGGTGAGGAGTGTTTGTACTTCAAGTGACAAAACACGTCTCAACCCTCAGTCGCCAATCCCCTTGACCCCAACATGATAGGGTGTTGGCATTCATCTCTTTTTTGTTGCATGCATTTTTACATTAAGTTGCAAACTTGGCTTATTAGGCCATCATGCCTAATTGATGGCCCGAGGGTTGAGGGTCATGCTTCCTTGAGTCCATTGCATGATAGGGAGTGTGGCCATGCTTACATTTGCTTGAAATTCCATGCCATACACTGCTTGTCCTCCATTGCTGTTAAAAAACAGTTTCTGCAGGAAGTTTTGGCCGGCCGGCCATCTCCAGTACCGACCGACCATCCATCTTTGGCCGATAATTCAATCAGTGGCCGGTGGCCATTTCCCATGGCCGGTGGCCATTCCTCCCAGCCGGTGGTGTTCCACAGTGTGCATAGAATCTGTCCTGAGACTTGTGTAGTTTTCAGAGGAGCTAGGTAGTGAAAGCAGAGGTAGCAATGCTATGGCAGCGAGTTTCCGGGCAGTACGAGTCAAGCATGCATCATTCACGTATCCCGAGGTGGGGGCTGTGGCCACCTTCTTCCTGCATTCAATTTGTTGATTAGTTAGAAGTTATGTAATAATTAGTTTAGTATTATTTATTCGGACTGTAATATTCATTCGGACCCTCCAAGCGAGGGCAATTCTGTAATAAGTGTGTGTGAGTGTGTGCATGTCTTCCAACCCCACGTCTTCCCTTTTATTTACTAGCTTTCGATGGTTAGATTAGGGCATGTTTCAATTAGCATACAGTATGATAGCATGTTTGCATCCATTCATTCGTTTTGCACGCACCGGGCTCGGCGCATCATTCTAACTGCATTTGTATTTCAATTCCAAATTGAATACGTGTTATCTGTAGCATCTCACATGCCATTCTTAGATTAGCCGAGCCTATTGTAGTTGCATCTTGCATGTGTTGCATTAGCCATCTCAACATGAACTAGGATCATGCATATGATTACTAACTAGTTTCTGTTTTGGCTCAGAGTACTCTGTAAGCTTTTATGTTTTAGCATACCGCATGCGTGTGAGTGTTGCCATAATAGCATGATTACCATGAGGCTAGCTGCTTATGTGATATAACTGCTTGGATGCCTGTGGATGGAGGTTGAGTTACCTAAATTGGAATAATGCATTAAAACTGTGAGTTTTAAGCCCACTAGATGGTGGCAAAACCATCTTTTCTAAAGCCCACTTGAGGGTGGCAAAATCCGCATTTTAGCCTACTTATGAGTAGCAAACCATTTTTTTCAAAACAAACATGAAATGTTTTGTTCCAATTTAGGCGATTTGGTCTATACTTGTTTGCTGTGCGCATAACATAGTAATTCTAGGCTAATAACCGGAACAAGAACACATAACGTTTTCAAAATAGGATATCATGGTTAGTAGAGGCCGATCTTCGGATCGGGCGAGAGGGGGTGCTCATAGCTGACCTTCCCCAATCGTACCCAAGTTCCCGAGCCGAGGCAACTTTGGTGATGACGGACACGTGGCCTTTGGCAAACGAGTCAGGGTTTCCTATTTCCCCAAAATAAAATATTTAGGTTGCGACTCTGTATCTGGCAAAGCAGTCCATGTTTGGCACTTCTTTAAAAAAAAATCTGTTTCTCAAAATGATTTGCTGGATTTGGACTCTTTGGTTCAGATTTAGAACCGTAACTAAAACGAGTCCGAACTGTGGTAGCATAAGTCCCTCGGGGCGCGTCCACAACTACCAACTGGACTTGTTCTTTTTCTAAGGGTCTGTTCATCATTCTGGCTGGCTTTGTCCTTCATCTTGCAACAAAATCAATGAAGGGTTCCTTAGAATTCTGAGTGGTCGCCTCCAACTCGCTAATTGTTACTTCTATTTGAGTATTGTATGAGTATTGGTTAACAAGCCGCTTTCCCAATTTTGCTTAGTCGAATCCTCTAGTTTGGCATACTAGATAGCTGCCACGTCTGATAGAGTTCTTCCAAACAATGACAGTTTCTGAGCCGAGTCAGGTCTATTGGTCTCAGAACATCTGAGAAAAGATGAACATGTACAATGGGATCCCCACTACCATCAAATCTATCGATGTGGGGCATTTTGAACTTTTAAGGTAACTTAACAGAAGCCTCGGTATAACAATCTTCAATATTCGAGATGGAATTGAAGCCTTGAGATTTCTTGAGTGCCTTCTCTAGCCTAGTGATTTTTATCAGAGCCGGATCAATATCGTTAATGTCAAAGGAAATGAGTCCCCCATGGGCTGTGCTAGAAGCCTAAAAGCTGGAGCCTATGCTAACATCTCTTGAGTATTCGAGATTTCTGGATTTTCAACTGGTGGCGGTAGATCAGGATTTGGCTAGATAGCTGGCACCGGATGTACAGTAGATGCCGATGCCCCAAATGTGCATCGCATTTCAGCAATGGTTTCATCCAGAGCAGCGATTTTGTGATTCAAGGTATCCATGGTTCTTTGAAAAGCTACCATCATAATAGCAACCTCTTCTGGACTTTGTGTCATGACAGGTCTTGGAGAGTTAGCTATTGGCGAGCTGAGTTGGTGAGAACGGACAGGTGATTGCTGAATGAGCTGTGCTGGTGATTATAACTGCCTGCCTCTTCTTCTTCGAGTAATTGGTGGGAGAAAGACTAACGCTGGCTAACCGATCTACAAGATCCTATCAGAGCGAGTCCACAAAACTTGGGGGATATCCGGTCTGTCTAAAGCTATGTTTGCAAACTACCTAGCAAAAGAAAAAGAAAAACCGCAATCAATAATCGCACAACACTTCGGCCCAATTTTCAACAGACATAATCATAACTGAAGTACTGTAT
This sequence comes from Camellia japonica, assembly GCA_030407325.1. Taxonomy (NCBI): domain Eukaryota; kingdom Viridiplantae; phylum Streptophyta; class Magnoliopsida; order Ericales; family Theaceae; genus Camellia; species Camellia japonica. The sequence goes on along the minus strand of JAPPVO010000007.1, from coordinate 73,861,421 downwards.
TTCCCATTGAACTCTGCCCCCAAAATTGATATCAACTTGTACCACTGATATGAACATTCCTGTACAGTTTCACTGTAAAGCACATACCAAGTAAAAGAGAACCAAAACACCCCTATGGGAGGGGTAGGGTTACCCTGTCCTAGATTTTGACATGATCTAGGGTTTTACTACTTCAAGTAAGTAGTTTCACAACATCCTTTATATGGGTGAGCATCCTGTTCGAAGTTGGAATAGTCACTATGGCTTTACTATGTGCTGCTAGGTCGAATGGTTGAAAGAGTACCTCAACAAGATTACCTAATATACCTTTCACACCTAACAACGAGAAGTGAAAAAAGAATCAAGCGGTATGGCGATAATCCAGGTCCGAGGGTTGTGTTTCCAACATGGCAAAGCCCACGATCAGCCAACCTTTTGGCAAGCTTTTTAGGCAAGCCCCCGGCAAGTCGTCCAAGAATGACAGATGAAAAACGCAATGACTTAGAGTAACAATGCAAATGCAATGAAAAAAATATATATCTGTAAATAAAATGTCACATCTTGAAGTTCAAGTCAAGTTCTCTAAGTCCCCAACAGAGTCGCCAGAAACTGTAACTTGCTTTTCGTATTCCTTGGAGGGGTTTAGTCTCGTCGGATACGATAGCCCTACAATTCGGACTCCCGTGGTTCTAAATCTGATTACACAAGTGCAATGTGAAATAGAAAAACACAAATGAGTCCGAATTCGGCAAATCTTTTGGAAAATCAATTTTGAATAAAAAATGCGAAAATATACTGCATTGCTAGATTTCAGAGTCGCCACCTAAATATTTTTGAGAAATTTAGAAAACCCGTGACTTGTGCCAAAGGCGACTTGTGCCAAAGGCCACTTGTCTGTCGTCACCAAAGTATCTCGGCTCAGGAACTTAGGTATGAGAGAGAAATGTCATGAATTGAGCATCCCACTCACCCAATCAAAGATCAGCCTCTACTAATCATGACGTGATTTTTATGTACAGTATATGCTCTTGTTTCGATTATTATGCTATCTTTGCTATGTGATGCACACAAATATAGACTAATTCGCCGAAATTGGAACGCCTTGATTTCAGGTTTGTTTGAAAATTGTTTCGAATATGTACTACTTGAAAAAGTGATCTCATATGTACACTAATCAAATCATTCCAATTTAAGCAAAAAACCATCATCCATAGACATTCAAGAGATATATCACCTAAGCACTTAGCCTCATGGTAAACATGCTTTTTATGGCAACAATCACACGCATGCAATATGCTAAAGCAAAACCGCTCATTTGTTACTCCAAGGCAAGCCAAAGAAAACAAAAATAAATAGAAAAATGCATAATCCTAAGCAATGCAACATGACTAATGCAACACATACAAAATGTAACTATCGAATTCAACTTCCTAACATAACATATGGATAAATTTCAAGGCATATGATAGCGCATGTATTCAAACAAGGAATTTGAAATTGACATTCGATTAGTATGATGAGTCGAACACTTATGTATGCAAAAGTGGATATAAGTCATGGAGAATGCTAAGGAAAACATGATGCTACATGCTATCCATCATAAGCAAGCAAATAAAAGGGGGAAAGAAATAGGGGTTGGAAGACATACACAAATTATTACATATTTGCCCTCGCGCAGGAGGGTCTGAATGAATATCCTAATTTAGCTAATTATTACAACACCAAATTACTTAACTATTTAACTTGCTATTACAAATTCAAAGGAATTTAACTAATTAATGAACTAGCTATTACAAGCTTCAAATAAATCCACTAATTAGCATTAATTTCATGAGCCATGGGAAATAGAGAAGAGCGTATGCATGAATGGGAATATCCTCCCGAAAACACCTCTGTTTTGCTGCCAGAACTATTCTGTTTTGCAATCAGAAAAATGATTTGTTTTAGCCTCAGCCTCTGCTTTGTTTTGCCATGAAAATGGTACTGTCTGCATAAAATAAAGTGGCTAGCCGGCCTTGAAAAGTGGTTGGGCAAATGGACAGGTGGCCGGCCGGCCACTGTTTTGGGGGTCTGCGCTGCTGTAACAGAAAAGAAACAGAGCACAAACAGAATGTTTCTAGGGGATGTTTGTCCTCTCTCTCTCTCCCTATCATGAAACAGATCAAGGGAGGGGTAGACTCGATTCGCAAACCATCAATTGATGCAAAGTCATTGCGTGATGATCTATGAATTGATGGGACAAAGTCTCAATAAATGGAAATAAAACAACGAAACCTCCTCCCTATCATGAAGTTACTACAAGGGAAGTGGTAGACATTGATTCTTGAGCCATTATGAAATGACTCAAGACTAAATGAGTGCAATTACCGTCCAATTGAACCCGACTTGATTTTATTCTCTTGCTTCTTTTAGTTCCAATTTTATTAGCCCTTTTTAATTACCTTTCCATTCTTTAATCATTTTAGTCAAAAAATAAGAGTTATGTCCTCTAATAAAGAGAAGTGTCAAACAAGAAGTTGTTCTTGGCATGAGAAAGATGTAATGCCTTGGTAATGAACCTCTAAGGAGATTAAACCATTAAGCATGAAAGGTCTCTTTCGTATGCCTTAAACAACACTCGTTTGAAACGATTCTCAAACAAAGAAAACCAAGAAATGAGGGAGGGTGCAGAGGTGATTATTACAAGTGTAAGTACATGCGTGAAAGCTATGAAAATAAAAGCTATCACCTCAAATAGGTTGGTGTCTAAGGCCTAAACCACCAAACCCATGAGGACTACAACACTACAAGCGTACTATGCAAAGCATAAATGAAATAAACACACTAAAACAATCCTAAAATGAGTAAAAAATAGTGATGGAATTAGTATAAAAAAAGCTAGAAAAAGTGAGCTAAAATAGGAGAGAAATAAAGCTAGTAAGTAAGCCAAAGAAAGAGGTGGCTAACCCCTCCATTTTTGGACCTCAAAACCACATATTTTAGCCTTTTAAAACTCTAAAAATCAGTGACCAAAAGTTGAGAAAGAAATGGGAAACACAAGGATAAAAGCTTGTAGAATAAGGTTCAAAGAAAGGTGGTTAACCCCTCCACGTTTGGTATCTTTAAGTCACAAGTTTCAGCCCATAAAAACAGTTGAAAAATAATAGAAAAACAATAAGAAAAGAGAGGGAAGAAGTAGTGTAAAGATGGCCAAAGTTATACCTCTCGAAGAGAGGTTACTCTTTGATTCACAAACTAATAAGTGATCACCCTCAAGAGCTGAAATTTTAGCTCAAGAACCTCAGCAAGGAGCCACAAATTTTTGGTTTAGGAAGTGTTGGTGTAGTGTATGTGTGTTGCAAGAGATATATATATATATATATATATATATATAGAGAGAGAGAGAGAGAGAGAGAGAGAGAGAGAGTATTTTTCAAGAATTTGAGCTTTGGTAATTTTTTCTAACCTGAAAAGATAAGGTATGGTCAAGTATATATTGAAAAACTGGTTACTATCTCGGAAATATCTGTATTGAGCAAGCTGGTGCAGTGCATGCACATGGGGGGATAGCTGGAAACAAATATCTATTCTGCTGGGAAACATGGCCTACTGGCCAGGTAGGGGATGGCTGACCACCATTTTTTGGCCAGCCGACCACCTGTTGGCCAGCAGACTTCTGGGTGGTCAAGTGTGGAAAAATTAGGTTTTGGCTGAAAGGGGGTGCAAGGTTTTTAGGCTATGAAATTGAAAACGAGGTTCCTTGCAGAAGAAATCGACATTTACACAGTGTAGTAATTCATCATCGAGTGATCAACCTGAGGCACCCAAGTCTTAAGGGCAGTAAAAAATGGGATGTTTACACACTGTAGCAACCAAAAGACCACTCGAGCAGTCTTAACCTAAAAGTGAGACTAGGATTACCAAAACGTTGGCCAACCTTCTCGGTTCCTCTCCAACACCCAAAAGTGCAAGATGAACTCTCGGAATACCCAAGGATGTACCTTATGGAACAACCGCAAGGGAGAATGGATAACAACACAAGCTTCAAAAGGTTTAACAATGAAGATGACACACTGTGGTGGCCGAATATAAAAGCTACAATTTGGAGCCAAATGCAAGTCGGCTCTTACCAGCTGACTAACTTGGTTCGTTTCGGCCGAGTAAGCTTACTTTTATAGTCGAGTATGTTGCGGATCATACGGCGTAAATGAGGGCCCAATTATGGGTAGAGTTTCCATAAATCAAAAGGTAGGCCCTAGAAGAGTATTATAAAAGGAGGAACATCAGCCATAAGAAAGGTATTTGAGAATAGAGGAAGTAGCTTGAAATAGAAGTAAACTAGAAAGAATACTAACTTGTCCGTCGGAGTGCTAATTTCGGCACCCCCGACTGGAGTGGTCATCTCCTTTTCAGGTAGCAATCAGAGGATCAGCGACGTCTGTGGGAATACTCAAGTGCATCCATGGCGAGTATAACAGATGATCCTTCGGTAGTTGCTGATAACGTTACGCCAAGAGATGACATCACTCCAAGAAACATGCTTGGAGTAGAGAATATCACCGTGCGACGGGCCCTGAACTTTGACCCAGTAGCTCAAACGTCACCCTCAATTTCTATGCAAGAGACTATGCAGACGATCATGGATTAAGCAAAGCGAAATGAAAAGCATCTGGAAGATATGATGGCTAAAAATGAGCACTTGCATAAGGAATTGGCCCTGGAGCTAGCCAAATCCCAATAGGCCTCACACCATGACCGGGGTTGATCCCCATAAAAGAAGGATGATCGACGACTTCGACTTCGGAAACATGATAATGGCAGTGATTCTGACTCACCATCCTAGGAACCCAGAAAGAAGGGACAAGTCGATGAATCTAGCTCATCCAAAGGAAGTCCATATGTATGGCACAGACGAGGGAAAGACAGTGATGACTTGGATGAAGAAGATAGGCACAACCCTTTCGTACGGCACATTGTAAGGGTCGTGCTGCCTAAAAAGTTCAAAGCACCGATGTTCACCCCGTATGATGAAAAATCAAATCCCACTGACTATATTCGTCATTATAAACAAGCGACGACGTTGCATGTTGATGATGAAGCCCTCATGTGTCGAATGTTTCCAAGTAGCCTAGGACCGTTGACCATCAGATGGTACTATAAACTGGAGCCAGCATCAATATGAAGCTTTCATCAACTCCAAAAATTCTTCAGGGCAAGATTCATCACCAACGAAGTCCAGCCAAAGCAAGCCGACTCTCTTTGGGCAATGCAAATTAAACCAGAAGAGACCCTCCGTCAGTATTCAATGCGCTATTAGGAATGTTTCAACCTGGTGGATAATACCTGCAATGATTCCATGGCCATTACCGCCGTTAAGATGGGATTACATCCTAATAGTCCTCTCCGCAGCTCACTGACTAGACGGCCACCCAAAACAATTTGGGCGCTAATAAAGAAAGTTGAGGAATACAGTAAGGTGGAAGATGTTGTCCTGTGTGTCAAGGCTGGATAGAAAGTCATTAAGTTGACTACATCTGGTCTAGTTCAGCCGATAAGCTCCGTGCCATCAAGGAGCCCCAAACCTCGGACTCGGGTTAAACGAGATAAAAGGCGTGATTCGAGCCGTTCAAGCGATCTGTGTTCGCACCGTTCAAACGAACAATATCAAGTTGATAGCAGGCGCACAAGACGTTCGGACAAGAAATATACGGAATTGGAAGAGCCAATCAGTAAGATCCTGTCCAAAGTCCAACATTTTTTGTTCTTTAAGTGGTTGTCCAAGATGATGGGACCTCCTGATACAATGAGAAGGAATAAGCGGTACGAACATCACAAGGACCATGGCCATGCTACTGACAGCTGTTATGCACTAAAGGACCACCTGGAGGAATTAGTACAAGATGGCCGGCTGGCGCAACACGTCCGAAAGAACAATCCATCGAACACAGTAGCCCTACGGCCGAATTCACCTCCACTTGGTGTAATTCACATGATATATAGCCTACCGTCATCAGTCGAGGTACATACAATTCAGTTGCAACCTAGCCTGCCCAAGCCAATCACACCAGCCAAACAGCCCCATGAAACTGAGAGGATTAGGTTTGATAACACCGACTTAGATGGAGTAACTCTCCCCCACGCCGATCCCCTCGTCGTCGAGCTATGCGTGAACAGATTCATAGTCGAACGTGTTCTCATCGATCAGGGAAGCACTTCGAAAATAATGTATTACAAGATGTTTGTTAAACTTGGCTTCACTGACTCGGATTTGTTGCCGGCCGATTACCCATTGTTCAGTTTCAACGCTAACCCCGAGTATCCCTTGGGTAAGATCACACTACCAGTACGGGCAGGCACCAGATTAGTGGATATAGAATTTTTGGTCATCAAGCTTCCGTCACCATACAATCTCATCATGGGAAGGACTTGGTTGCATACTATACAGGCTATGCCGAGCACCTACCATCAACTACTCCACTTTCCAACTGAGTATGGCATTAAGCAAATTCGGGGTTCTCAGAAATCGGCACAGGCATGCTACCATATTACTGCTACAAAGAGGCCAAAGGAACTAGAAGTGAATTCGATTGAAGTAGCGGATCGGGAGAGCCTCAAGGACATTGGGAAAATCCCCAGCAAAAAGGCAAATGAAGACCTTGATCGGATCAAAATCAATGGGAGTCTTGACAAATTCTTCATGATCGACACTTCCCTAAGCGAAGTTAACAGACGCGAGCTGGTATCCTTCTTAGTCGACAACCTCGACGTGTTTGCATGGACACCATACAAGATGCCGAGGGTGGATCCAGTTGTGGGCCAGCATTGTTTAAACGTTGATCCAAAATGGAAGCCAATCATTCAAAAGAGTTGGCGGTCAGCCTCAGAGCATGCTTCGGCCGTTGTTGAAGAAGTTGGCAGATTGCTTGATGCCGGGGCAATTCGCGAGGTAACTTACCCCACATGGTTATCCAATACCGTGGTTGTAAAGAAGAAGAATGGATCTTGGCGCGTTTGTGTGGATTTCGCGGATTTGAACAAAGCTTGTCCTGAGGATTGTTTTCCCCTTCCCAGAATTGACCAACTCGTAGATGCAACAGCACATCATCAACGCATGAGCTTCTTAGATGCCTACAGAGGTTGTCGCCAAATTGCCATGCATCCGAAGGACTAAGAAAAGACCGCATTCCTCACCCCAAGAGGAACCTATTGCTATAAGGTCATGCCTTTCAGGTTGAAGAATGCGGGGGCAACTTACTAGAGACTGGTTACTGCTATGTTCAAGGAACAGCTCGACGGCACCATGGAGGTATACATCGATGACATGGTGGTGAAATCAGAGGAAAAGCACGCCCATCTAGCCGATTTGGTAGAGACCTTCAGCATTCTACGAAAGTACAAGATGAAACTGAACGCCTTGAAATGTGCATTTGGCATTGGATCCGGCAAGTTTCTCGGCTACATTGTCAACCATCATAGAATAGAGGCCAACCCGAGGAAGATCACAGCAATTCTAGAACTTGGCTCTCCTCAGTTGGTCAAAGAAGTTTAGAAGCTGATGGGAATGGCCACCGCACTCAACAGGTTTATCAGTCGTTCCGCAAATCATTGCCGATAATTCTATCACACACTTCAGCAGGGCAAAGCTTTTGAATGGACCTCGGAGTTCCAGGTCACGCTGGACGGCTTGAAAAATTATCTCCGATCAGTACCACTCTTGGTAACCGCATCGGCAGGCGATCCGCTCACTTTGTATCTAGTGGTATCCAACCGGGCGGTTAGCGTCATACTATTAAGGGAATAACTTGTGGAGCAACGACCAGTTTACTATGTAAGTAAGGCAATGGTTGACGCCGAAACACGATATCTACCAATGGAAAAGCTCATCCTTGCTCTCGTGATGGCTGCAAGAAAATTGATGCATTATTTTCAGGCTTATAACATAGGGGTACTAACGGACTATCCCCTCCAGTCAGCGCTCTGTACCGCGGAAGCATCAGGATGAGTTTCGAAATAGGCTTTGGAACTCGGCTAGTATCATAACCAGTTTTTGCCTAGAATTGCCATCAAGGGGCAAGTGCTAGCCAACTTTTTAGCTAAATTCACGGGATGCCATGCCGACTTCAAGTCCGATCAGGTGCAACCAAAACCCAATTGGCAAATATATGTTGGAGACATTTGGTAGATGTACTATGACGAATCTTCCAACCAACGCAGCAGCGGCAAAGGCATAGTAATCATGACCCCCGACGGGACAATAATCAAGCAGACAATCAAACTCGGCTTTGATGCATCAAATAACAAAGCCGAATATGTAGCATTGCTAACCGACCTTCGTAACGCACTTCACCTTGGTGCACAACGGTTACTTGTCTTCTGTGACTTGAAGTTAGTCATCAACCAATTGAAAGGGGAATATGCGGCTAAAAATGACCGCATGGCAGCCTACGTGAAAACGACGAATTCCCTGCTCACAAAATTCGACCACCACAAGTTGAATCAAATAACCCGGGATCAGAACACACATGCGGATGCCCTTGCTTTCCTAGCCTCCACCATTAACTCAGAGGTCAAACGAACAATTGAAGTAAGATACATCCTAGAGCCGAGCATTACTACTGAACCAGTTCAGATTAACATCATTGAACCAGGACCAAGTTGGATGGACCCAATTGCTGCATTTCTTTCCTTAGAACAACTCTCAACGGATAAGAAAGCGACCCACAAGCTGCGAAATAAAGCCCTGCGATATTATTGGATTCGCAGGGGAAAATTTACAAAAAATTGCTCTCTCGGCCATACCTGGAGCACCCAGGCAAAATTGAAGAACTCTTGGCCAAAATACATGAAGGTAGTTGTGGTGCCCACTCTAGAGGACGCTCATTAGCCCACCGACCCATAACGCAGGAGTATTATTAGCCGACTATGCGAACAGATGCTGAAGGCTACGTAAAGAAGTGAGAACTATGCCAAAAATTTTCCCCACAAACTCATCTGCATGCTGAAGAATTAAATTCCATCACTAGTCCTTGGCTGTTCGCTCAATGGGGACTTGATATCGTCAGACCATTACCACAGGCTCCAAGGAACAAGCGATTCCTAATCGTCGCAACATATTATTTTACAAAGTGGGTTGAAGCAGAGGCATTAACACATATTTGAGTTGTCGATGTTAAACGTTTTGTGTGGAAAAACATTATAACATGATTCGACATACCGAGGGTACTTGTCTCCGACAACGACACTCAATTTGATTGTGGCATCTATTGGAAATTATGCAACACGTATGGTATCTGGCCCTACTTTTCCTCGCTAGCATGTCCACAAACCAACGGTCAGGCTGAGGCCTCCAATAAAGTGATCCTAAGTTGCATCAAGAAACAATTGGAAAAGGCCAAGGGTAGGTGGGTTGAAGAATTGCCTAGTGTGTTGTGGGCTCATCGTAACACCCCAAGGAGATCTACTAGAGAAACTCCATTCGCCTTGTGCTTTGGGACACACGCTATTATCCCTCTTGAAATCGGCTTGCCCACACTGAAGTCCAAGGTTTTTGACATGGGTCGTAATGACATGATGTTGGCCTTAGATCTGACTTTGATTGAAGAACGCCGAGATCGTGCTCTTGCGTTTATGGTGAGGTATCAGCAGCAGCTCGCCAAATAATATAACCAGCGCGCACAGTTGCATCGTTATACACCTGGAGAGTTGGTCCACAAGAAAGTGCTTCCTAATGCTAAGAATCTGGTAGACGGTAAATTAGGCCCCAACTAGGACGGTCCTTATTAGATTGATTCGATTACCAGAACAGGGGCTTATCGGCTTTCAGACATGACTGGCAGAAGTCTGCCAAGCCCCTGGAATTCCACACATCTGGGTAAATTTTATCATTAAGCCAACTTATACGGCGTGCTAGTTTCTAATTTTTGTTGTTCTACTAGCATGTAAACATCTACGAATTCCATAATGCAATGCCCTTTTTCTTATCGTCATCTCATTAGTAATGGTTGAATAATGAAAAAGCCAACGAATTCGGAGCGCCCTTCATAGATATCACGATTGGCCAATGCAAAAAGCCTCCGAATTCGGAGCACCCTCCGTGCATGATCACGTTTGGGCTGAATAAGCCTTCGAATTCGGAGCACCCTTTGTGGATATCATGATTAGCCAATGCAAAAAGCCTCTGAATTCAGAGCGCCCTCCGTGCATGATCACGTTTGGGCCAAATAAGCCTCCGAACTTGGAGTACCCTTCGTGGATATCATGATTGGCCAATACAAAAAAAAGACTCTGAATTCGGAGCCCCTTCATGCATGTTCACGTTTGGGCTGAATAATCCTCCGAATTTAAAGCGCCCTTTGTGGATATCACGATTGGCCAATGGAAAAAGCCTCCGAATTCTGAGCACCCTTCGTGCATGATCACGTTTGGGCCGAATAAGCATTTGAATTCAGAGCGCCCTTCGTGGATATCATGATTGGCCAATACAAAAAAAAGCCTCCAGATTCGGAGCGCCCTCCGTGCATGATCGCTTTTGGGTTGAATAAGCCTTCGAATTCAGAGCGCCTTTCGTGGATATCACGATTGGCCAATACAAAAAACAACCTCCGAATTTGGAGCCCCTTCGTGCATGTTCACGTTTGGGCTGAATAATCCTCTGAATTCGGAGCATCCTTCATGGATATCACGATTGGCCAGTGCAAAAAGCCTCTGAATTCAGAGCACCCTCTGTGCATGATCACGTTTGGGCCGAATAAGCCTTCGAATTTGGTGCCCCCTTCGTGGATATCACGATTGACCAATACAAAAAAGAGCCTCTAGATTCAGAGCACCCTTCGTGCATGATCACGTTTGGGCCGCATAAGCCTCCGAATTTGGAGCGCCCTTTGTGGATATCATGATTAGCCAATACAAAAAAAGGCCTCCGAATTCGGAGCCCCTTCGTGCATGTTCACATTTGGGCCGAATAATCCTCCGAATTTAGAGCGCCATTCGTGGATATCATGATTGGCCAATGCAAAAAGCCTCCAAATTCGGAGTGCACTCCATGCATGGTCACGTTTGGGCCGAATAAGCCTCCGAATTTGGAGTGCTCTTCGTGGATATCACGATTGGCCAATACAAAAAAAGCCTCCGAATTCAGAGCCCCTTCGTGCATGTTCACGTTTGGGCTGAATAATCCTCCAAATTTGAAGCGCCCTTCATGGATATCACGATTGGTCAATACAAAGAAGCCTCTGAATTCGGAGCACCCCTCGTGCATGTTCATGTTTGGGCTGAATAAGCCCCCAAATTTGGAGCGACCTTCGTGGATGTCATGAGCGGCCAACAAGACTCCGAACTCGGAACGCCCTTCGTGTATAACCATGAATGACCAAGTAATCCTCCGAATTCAGAGCACTCTTTGTATTTAGTAATACAGCCGCGTGGGCTAACATGCAATTTTCACATAAGTATATAGAAACATTAAACAAACCAATATGACAAATATTTATTTATTTCATAAAAAAGGTACAAATACACGGCTCCCGACAGATTAACAAATACAATAACATGTCTTAATATCCAAGTCTTTTCAGGCTCGTCACTCTCTTCGTTGTCGGTTTTTTCGGCGTTGTAAGCTTCGAAGGGAAACTTGTAATTAAGGAATAGAGGTGACGCCGAATCGACACCCGTGGCTTGTAGAGCCTTGGTCCATCCATGCTTGAAACCACGATTCTCGCATCGGCAGACATCATCCGCCAATTTTTCCCTAGTCTTTTGGATACCGATCTTCCTGCCATAAAAAAAGCCATCATTATAGGCCCGCGTTCTTATCGCCTCTTGTGTGAACATGCTTATTGTATCTCAATCGGATGGCATGATCAAGCAAGAGTTGGTTTACTCTGTCCATCACAACCGGGTTCGTATGGCCTGCCGATTGAGACTTGGCTGCCTTGGCTTTTTTCAGCTCATTCTTCGCCTTCTCTACGCAGCACTCCAAGTCCTGAATGTGACCATCTTTCTATTCGATCTCCCTTCGCACAGTACGAAGGCGCATGCCAATCTCATAGAAAGTGTAAAGTCCTTTCATTGCTCCATGGACGTCATCTCGAAAATTTCATAATCAGGCCGATCGACCATTGATTGTTGGACTTCGGGCGAAAAAATTTGTTGAGTGAACTCTACCGCCACGTTTGGATCACGAATAATCAAGTCCGCTTCAGTCATCGGTTTATTCCCAACAAAAACTAAAAAACTCAGTGGGCGAGGTGACCTCCTGGTTTCGTTTCGCGGTAGGGCACGTTCACTCCCAGTCCTGGAGCTCCCTCATTGCTAAGTCCTTGCTAGATGAGATCATTACTGTTAATGTGGGTATTGAGAAGGATCCTGGCTCAGTGTAGATTGGTTATACATTTTCTTTAGAGGAGCAAGAGGGACTAGTTGCTTTATTAAAATATTTCAAAAAAAAAATTTCGTGGCTGTACGAAGACATGCCTAGAATTGATCTTGAGATTGTACAGCATAGGATCACTCTTGACCATGGGACCGGACCCCTTTGGCTTTCAAACCTTGATTTAAAATGTTCAATAATCAACCAAAGTGTGAAGCTTGTATAGCCGAATTGGAAGCAACCCTTGAACTAGGGGCAATAAGATCATATGTGATCGAAGATTCAAACTGGATCATTTCTCAAGCCAATGGAGACTGGAAAGACTGTCAAATCCCAGAATCTGGGAGAAGGAGACTTAGTGCTGAAGGATAATCAAGTTCTTATCCATGACCCTAGGGGCAAATTCACACCCAATTAGATGGGTTTCTAAATCATCAAGTCTATCTAGTTAGGAGGAACAGTCATTCCCATGGATTTAGACGGCCAAGAGCTCTCATAACCAATCAACATGGACGAGCTACAAAATTTTCTATCCGTGAAAGGCTCGCTTGGCTGAAAACCCAGAAGGGTGACCCAGGCAAATGTTAGAGCAAAAAAAAAAAAAAAAAAAAAGCAAAAATGAAAAAAAAATGAAGAAATAGAAAAATAAAAATAAAAAAATTGAAAAAAAGCTCGCAATGTCGAAAACCTGGAAGGATGGCTTTGACAAAAGTTAGAGCGCAAAAGGAGAGTGATAACACCCCGAGTGACCCATATCCCCGGAACTACATAAGGCCTGATTCCTATCTTTAGGATACGTAGACAGCTTCATCTTAAAGTTTGGCCTTAACCATTTTCAACTCACTCATCCCGTCCATGTTTGATTGATGTATCTTTACTTGACTCGGCTGCATTATCCATGTTCAATCCGTTCATCTTCGTTCAATCCAGTTATCATATCTCTTCTTTACGACAGATTCATCTACAAGACAAATAAAGCTCGGGTTGTTTGTGCATCTTAAGGGTTGATTCCATGTTGGTCGGGTAACGGCCATCTGCAAAAATAGATTTTGAGGACTTTTAATGAAGTTGACTAATTTTCTCAAAATTATTTCATTTTTGCAAAACAAGACCATTTTCTTGGACCCAAAAAAGAAAATTTTCAGTGCTCGCAACCTGACTTACATGATTTCAAAACAAAGAGTGGACCAAGCATATTAATCTACTCTCATGTTGGTCAAAAAAATTTAGCAGAAAATCGATAAATAGTCAAAGCAATGAATTAGGGCATAGTCGAGTCTGGAATTTTGTCTTCTCCTCGCACTCTCGAGTCTCATGTTTATATTTGAGGCGGTCGACTAATCGTTCATACGGCTGTCCAAGTTTTGAGTTGACTCAAGGTGTGCTTCTCGATTATTTCAGTCGGCTGGCCACTTGTTTAGCCAGCCGGCCATTTGTTTGGCTAGTTCATCAGTTCGTTCAGTTAAGCGGCTTATGAATCAGCGAGCCCATCAATTTTTCAACTGGTTTGACAACTAATCAGCCAGTGCCAACTTTTGCATCCAGAATGAAAAACTGCAGAAGTTGTGTAAGCTCAATGGTTTGTCCTTTCGAGTCATGTTTTGAGTATCTTTCATTCCAACAAGGGTAAATAGGTGTGTTTGGATTGATTTTGCTTTGTTTTTCTTTCATTGCGTCATTTTTTGATTTGTGATCAATTAAAGGCTCACTGTCCAATTCTGAACTCATTGAAATCTAATCATTCTCATATTCAAATTCAAAATAAAATGTCTCTAATAAAATGTCTCCCCACCTAATGTTTTGTGCTCTAATTTTTCAAAGAGTTCACATCTCTTCCATTTATCTCCACTTTGTCCTTACTCGATTTACCGAAAAGTGCAATTTTAACGAAATGCGAGCCTCGGAGCATCGTAGAAACATTTGGTAAAAGTATTTTGAAAGTGAGGGTTTTAAGGTCTAAAATAGTTTTGGTTCAAAATTGTTTTGGTCAAAAATGGGGTGTTAGGTTGGGATCAGAGCTTTCTACTGAAGAAATTGAGTGATTGCAAAGCGTAACTTTCATTATCGAGTGATCAATTAGTGGCGCCCAAGTCTTAAGGGCGGTCAAAAATGGGGTGTCTACATAGTGCCTCAACTTCCTGGTAGCCTATACCAAGGCTAGGCAAGCTTTCTCTATGGGAGTGTAACGGGTCTCATAATCTAGCATCTTCTTGTTTAGTTAGTAGATGGCCTTCTCCATCTTGGCTTTAGATTCCTGAGCGAGAATGCACCCCATGGTCGAATTCGTCACTGACAGGTGCAAAATCAGCGGCTTCCCCGATTCTAGTGATGACAACACACGTAGATTCTGCAAGTACTGCTTGACCTGCTCAAAGGCAAACTGACAGCGATCATTCCATTGGAACTTCTTCCCTTTCTTCAAGAGACCAAACAGTGGTTCACAAGTTAAGGTTAATTTCAAAATAAACCATCTTATGAATTGCACTTTACCCAGACAGCCGCGCGCCTCCTTTTTAGTCCTCGGTGGTGGCATTTCTAAGATGGCCTTGATTTTGGAAGGATCTACTTCAATTTCCCTCTGCGTGATCAGAAATCCCAACATTTTTCTTGCAGTCATCCCAAAGGTGCATTTATGTGGGTTCAACTTCAGCCTATACTCTCTGATCAGTTGGAAGAATTTTTTCAGTGCGGTGCAGTGGCCCTCTCAATCCTTAGACTTTACAATCATGTTGTCCACATACACCACAACTTCTTTGGGGATCATGTCATGCAAGATCGTAGTTGCAGCCCTCTAATATGTAGCCCCAGTGTTTTTTAACCCAAAAGGCATGACTCGGTAGCAGTAGGTACCCTATGGCATGGTGAATGTAGTCTTTTCTCTGTTCTCGGGTGCCATCAGGATCTGGTTATACCAGAAAAACCCATCCATAAATGAAAGCAACACATGACTTGCGGTGAACTTTACCAACTCATCAATGAGCAGCAGTAGAAAGTCGTCTTTTGGACTGGCTCTATTCAAATCCCGGAAGTTGACACAGACTCTGATTTTGCCATCCTTCTTTAGAATTGGGACGATATTTGCTAGCCAAGTCGAGTACTCAAATACTAACAAGAAGCCTGCATCAATCTTCTTGTTGACCTATTCCTTGATTTTCAGCGCCTAATTCGGACGAACTCTGTACAATTTCTGCTTGACTGGTCAAGCCTTAGGGTCAAGGGGGATCCGATGCTGTACAATCTTAGGATCGATTCCAGGCATGTCTTCGTAGGACCGCGCGAAAACATCTTTGAAATTTTTTAATAAAGCGATTAAACGCATGCGTTCCTTCGAGGACAACGTGGACCCGATTTGGACCAAGCGGGGATCCTTTCCAGTACCCACATTAATCGCAATGATTTCATCAATACAGGGCCTAACACACCTCTCCTCCTCTTGGTCAACTAAATTTTTCAAAGCCCGAGGAATTTATTTCTCTTCGGTTAAATCAAAATTTTGAAAATCAAGATTAGTACAGCAAACCAAAGAAGTAATTGAAATTCACAGCATTCCCATTCAAAAGGTTCGGATCTTCAGTTACAGTTGACTCAAAAGTGAAACTGAAAGACGACCTAGACAAAACCTTGGTATCCGGGTTACCACTCTTGGAAGTACCAGACTCAGAAAAACTTGAATCTGACTCTGACTCTGACTCCACAGACTTGGTGGAATCAGATCCGGTCTCATTATCTAATTCAGAACTGCTGATAGTACATTTCTCAAACTTCCAGACCAGACGTAGAGCCTCATATGCATCCACGATAAGATTGGAGAAATCCGCTGTTGGTTTATCCCTGATCATTGAGATAGTGAAACTATCGCTCAAGTTGGCAGGCTCAGTTTTAGCATTAGAACTCGCTAGTAGGTCAGCCAGTGCTTTTCCCAACAATTCTTCTTCTTCAAGGTCCACACTTCTAGTCCTACCTTGATCTATATTGATGCTCAAGTATGCCTATTCATCCTCCTCTTTTGGTAACTGGTGCCCGAAGAAGATCTTGAACCCCGGGTACCTGGTCTTCGGTTCCCAGTCATACCAAGGCTCTGGAAATCCATAGAAAAGGAAATCTTCCCCTTGGCAGACTAAGCGTCCGTTCAAGGTTCCCCGTATTGGCTTGTGGACTAACTTATATTGCCTTCCAGTCATCTTTGCCTTGAGTCTTCCTCTTAACTCGTCCCCCTTCTTTTGCCAATCTGCAACGGTAGGTTTGTATCCCAACCCAAAAGCGTAGGGGTTGTGACTTACCTCCTTAGCAACGGCACCTCCCTGCCTGCCACTTCTGCCCAGTCTTGACCCAAGAATATGCCCTTGTTTGTTCATCATATAGATAGACTGGGCACTGACGTAATTCCCATCGTCGTCTGCCATGATGGATTGTGCCAACCAGGCTTATGCTAGAGAGAAGCTGGAGAGGAACACGTCCTCTTCCCCATGTATGATTTCCAACAATGGCGTGGTAGTTCCTTGGGGAGGGTGGATCGTAGAATTACTGTACGTAGTAGTAATCCCGCCTTTGAAGGGGTATTTCACCAGCTGGTGAACTGTTGATGACACTGCCTTCATCTGATGTAGCCAAGGCCTTCCCAGCAGTAGATTGAAAGTGGCTGGTACGTCTATAACATGGAATTCCACCTCATGCTCAGACGGGCTGATTAATATATGGGTTTTGAACATTCCCATAACATTCCCGGCTAGTATGGTCATAACCCTGGACGACTTGGGTTATGGGCGTAAAGTCAGCTGGTCTCAAACCTATTGCATAGGCAGTCCTTGCCGGACATACATTAACAGCCGAGCCGGTATCAACCAGCACCACTGAAATCCACTTTTTTTGACTTTCCAAGGTCACGTATAGGGGTCGGTTGTGGTTGGCACCCTCAAGTGGTAACTCTTTATCTGTAAAAGATATCACTGGTGTAACGTCCCTGGATATGACTAACAACACCGATTGGTCAACGGTGGTGTCAATAGTCAGTTTGGTCCAATTCATTGCCTCTAGCAATGCTTGCCTATGCTTCCGAGAAGCTATTATCAGCCCCCAGATTGATATGTCTGCCTGAATCTTCTTGAGTTGTTTCAAGACTAGGTTTTCTTCAGCATCCTTCTCTTTTCATTTCTCAGCTTCTTTATTGAAGGACTCTCGCTGATCTAAGGCTGTGGGTTTGAAATGTCGATCACTCCAGGTCATGTGGTTAATCTCGTCAATATACCACGTATCATCAGAGGTACCGGCTTCTAACCCTCATCAGTGTATGCATGATTTAGGTCACTGTCTTCCCACCACTCTCCTGCAGTCATGGCTAGGCTATTATAAGGTTTTGTCTGGAGCATGTTCACACCATGCCCCCCATCATCATACCATTCTTTCTCCACCACAGTCTTGGTTTCTGTAATCCAGTACTTCCTTAGCTTTCTTGGCTTTCTCTTCCTGTCACTGGGCTCCCACTCAGGTTTTCTTGTATTTCAAACATTTACCACTGTTGGCTTGGTCTCTGCTTTTCCTTTCCCTCTTTCCTGCTCTAGGGCTATCTTCCTTTGTATCTCCTCTATTCTCTCTTGTTGGAATTGCTCCAATGCCTGTTCTTTCTCAGTCAGAGGTTCAGCCTCAGTCTTGCGGCTACTAGCGGCTACCACCAAAATGGGGTAATTGTGTTGCTGGTGGAAAATGCAATACTAGGTAGGGTCGTGTCTAGGTGGTAGTGGGTCAGGGAGGGGTTAAGGATTAAGGGGCTTGAGATACCCCATTTTCATTAACAATTTGAGGGCGTAGGTTGGGCTCATATGGAGGGGGGTAAAGGTCCTTCGATTTTGGGGTGGACCGGTGGTTTGTGAGGGTTGTGAGGTTGTAACGGCAAAGGGACCTGCCATTTTGGCCCCTGTCACAACAGTACTGACATTTGTAGGTCATGAAATGGTGCTATTACTAGCATTGGTACTCCGGGAGAGTGGCCTTCTTGTAGGTTCACTAGCTCAGTAGATGATGCCCTTTTTGAATGCACTCTCAATCTGGACCCCCAACTTGTGAAGGGAAGAAAATGTGGATAACGATGCCACTATCATTCCCTGCAGCATATCTGGCTCAAAATTCTAGACCACCAACCAGACTTGCTCTCTTTCAGATGGCCTATTTGTCATTCTTGCTTCTTTGGCTCTCCACCTGGAGACAAAATCAATAAAATATTCTTTGGGGTTCTGGTTAGTGGCCTCGAACTCACTGATGGTTAACTCTATCTGGGTGTTATATGAGTATTGGTTAACAAATGCCTCAGATAGCTCCTCCCAATTCCGCTTCGTAGAATCCTCTAGTTTAGCATACTTGATGGCCGTGACATTAGACAAAGTTCTCCCGAACAACGATAGTTTTTGAGCCCGAGATAGGCCCATCGGTCTTAGCACATCTGAAAACAGGCGGACGTGTACAATTGGATCCTCACTCCCATCGAATCTGTCGATGTGGGGCATTTTAAATTTTTTTGGTAATCTGACCAAAGCCTCAGTGTACCCATCTTCAATATATGAAATGGAGTTGAAGCCCTAGGACTTTCTCAGTACTTTCTCTGGCCTGGTAATCTTGATCAGGGCCGGATCAATCTCATTGATGTCAAAGAGAAGGATTCACACGGGGGGTTGCGCCAGAGGCCTATAAGCTGGAGCCGGGGGGAAACATTTCCTGAAGATCTGGGACCTGGGGATTTTCCACTGGTGGAGGTGGATCAGGGTTCAGTTGAGCTATCGGGATTGAATGTACGGCTGATGCAGATGCCCCAGATGTGCATCGTAGATTAGCAATAATTTCATCCTGTGCAGCCACCTTTGGTTCACAGTATCCATGGTACTCTGGAAAGTTTCCATCATGGCAGGAAATTCTTCTTTGTTCTATGCCATTGCTGGACTACGTGAGTTAGATGTTGGTGAACTGATCGAGTGAGAACGGACATGTGTTTGCTGAGTGCTTTGTACTAGTGTTGCTAACTGTCTGTTCCGTCTTCGTCGAACAACTAGCGAAAGTGAGACTAACACTGGCTGAGCACCAACAAGGTCTTGAATGTTGCAAATCCTGCCAAAGCAAGTCCACACAACTTGGGGAATATTGGGTCTTTCTGAAGCTATGATGGTAAACTACCTGGCAAAAGACCAAAAAAAGAAAAGAAAACCCATCGATTAAAACCGGACGGCACTTCGACCCAATTTACACTAAATAAAAAAACACAGCTAAGAACTACAATCCCCACTGAACTTTGTTCTCAAACTGATATTCATCTGTACCACTGATATGAACCATCCTGTACATTTTCACTATAAAAGCACATACCAGATAAAAGAACCAAAATGCCCTATGAGGGGGTAAGGTTACCCTCTCCTAGTTTTGTCATGAACTAGGATTCTATTTCAATCAAAGTGCTTCACAACATCCTACATATGGATAACATCATGTCCTAATTTTGGGATAGTCATTATGGCTTTATTATATGAAGCTAGGTGAAATGGTCAAAAGGGTACCTCGGCAAGACTACCTAATATACCTCTCACACCTAACACTGAGAAGTGAAAAGAGGATCAAGCAATACATGGGTAATCCAGATCCAAAGGTTGTGCTTCCAACATGGCAGAGCCCATGATCGACCAACCTTTTGGAAAGCTTTTAGGGAAGCCTCTGGCAAGCCGTCCAGGAATAGCAGATAGAGAATACAGTGACTTAAAGTAACAATGCAAATGCTATGCAAAGAATATATACATGTAGATAAAATTTCACATCATGAGTTTCAAGTCAAGTTCTCTAAATCTCTAACAGAGTCGCCAAAAACTATAGCTTGCTTTTCGTGCTCCTTTTGGATACGACTAGCCCTACAGTTCGAACTCCCGTGGTTCTGAATCTGATTTTTCAAGTGCAGTGTGAAATAGGAAAAACATAAATGAGTCCAAATCCGGTAATTCGTTTTGAAAATCAATGTTTGAATCAAATGCCAAAAATAGACTGCTTTGCCAGATTTCAAAGTCGCTACCTAAATATTTTTAGAAAATTTAGAAAACTCGTGACTCATGCCAAAAGGGCCATTAGTCCGTCAGCACCAAAGTATCTCAGCTCGGGAACTTAGGTATGAGAGGGGAAGGTCATGAATTAAGCACTCTACTCACTCGATCAAACATCGGCCTCTACTAATCATGATGTGATTCTTATTTACATTATATGCTCTTGTTCCGATTTATTAGGCTATCTTTACTATGTGATGCACACAAATATAGACTAACTTGCAAAAGTTGGAACACTTTCATTTTCTGTTTGTTTGAAAATTGTTTTAAATACAGTCACTTAAAAAGGTGAGTTTGTATATACATTAATCAATGCATCCCAATTTTCGCAATTAGCCTTCATCCATTAGCCTTCATCCATCGGCATTCAAATAGGTATATCAACTAAGCACTTAGCCTCATGGTAATCATGCTCGATTTGGAAACACAAACATATGGTGCGACATGCTAAAACACAAAATACTCACCTAGTACTCCGAGGTAAGCCAAACAAAGCAAAATGATTAGAAAACATGCATGCTCCTAACTAATGCAAAATGACTAATGTGACACATGCAATCATGCAATTACATAGGTTCGGCTACTAGCATGGTAAATGATTCAATTCAAGACATGGGATAAATCACGTATTCGAGTAATGAAGTTGAATGTGACATTGGTTAGTATGATAAGCCGGACCCAAATGTATGTGTGACGAGTGGATGCAAGTCATGAAAGATATGAAGTAAATATGATGCTACCATTATAAGCGAGTAAATAAAAGAGAGAAAGAAATGGGGGTTGGAAGACATACACCGTTATTACACATTTGCCCTCATGCAAGAGGGTTCGAATGAGTGTCCAAATGTCCAGATTAAACTAACTATTACAAACTAAATAAATAAGAAATAAACTAGCTATTTAATGTATTACAACAAGGATAATAATGAGTAATAAACTAGCTATCTAAGTTAATTAGCTATGACAATTACAAACAAACAATAATAATAATTATAACCATATTAACTACAACAATAATAATTAATTACAACAATAATGGGACCATTAATTTACAACGTTGATATAAACAAAGATGCACAAGGATCTCATGCTTGTGACGGTTTTCAGAAGCAGCTCTTTCTGCCCCCTGGGAATCTGCCTTGTTTCACCTTCAATCACTGCCTTTTGTTTCTGGAAAAACACTTTGTTTACCAAACATTGGAGCCCAACAAGCCCCTAATGAGGCCTGGCCGAGTCCAAATGAGGCCGGGTGTGCCATAAATTCAGGCAGAAATCTGCTTCTAGGCTCTGAAGTGAAAACAGTGCAGATAGAGCCTTTCTGAGCTCTGTTTGTCCCTTCTGCTCTTCTCTATCATGGGGAAGCTCTAGAGAAGAACGAATTTGTTTCTGAAACCACCAATAAGCACAAGTTGATGGCTTGATGATTTCGAACACAATTGGACAAAAATCAAGAAATGCAATGAGAGGCAACCACCCGTCCCTCCTATCATGAAGGCTTAAAGAGGGAGGTAGATGCACCTCAAGATCTATCAAAATATCATAAATTGATATGTGACAATTCTTAACACAACGGACTGGGCATGATGTCCGGCCGAATCCAACTATTCTAATTCCTTTTCTTTATGTCGGTTTCATGGATTTTAAGCCCATTTTATTAATCCTTTCCATTCTTTAGTCAATTTGTCCAAAGTGATAGTTAAGT
This sequence comes from Camellia japonica, assembly GCA_030407325.1. Lineage (NCBI taxonomy): Eukaryota > Viridiplantae > Streptophyta > Magnoliopsida > Ericales > Theaceae > Camellia > Camellia japonica. The sequence continues at coordinate 73,839,328 of JAPPVO010000007.1, read as the reverse complement.
CCACTAAATGAGAAGCGATTCTTAGCATGAAAGAGAGACTACACCTTGATGATGAACATCCATAGCGGTTAAGCCATTGAGCATAGGTCTTTTTCCCATGCCGTGAATAACCATCAATCTTTTGAAATAACTCTCAAACAAAAGAAAAGAAGAAAAGAGGGAGGTTGTAGAAATGATTATGCGAGATCGATTATTAGAGTGAGACTCTTGACATGAAAACCAAGCGAAGGAAAGCTATCAACTCAAATGACTCAGTGTCTAAGGCCTAAACAGCCGAAGCCATGAGGACTTACAACACAACAAGTAAACTATTCAAAGCCTAAATGAATTAAATAAATTAAATCAACCCTAAACAGCCCCGAAACATGAAAAAATAGTGGCTAAAAATTATGCTAAGAGCACAAAAAAATAGGTAATAACAAAGAGATACCAAACTAGGAAGCAAGAACAAGGAGAGGTGGCTAACTCCTCCACTTTTGAGGCTTCTAAACCATGTTTTTTTAGCCCTTTTAAACTCTAAAAATCAGTTTATAAGCCAAGAAAAATAGTGATAAAACAAAGGGGATGAGCTATGAAATAAGGTGCAAGAAAGGGTGTCAACCCTCTCTACCTTTGGTAGCTATTCAAACCCAAGTTCTAACACTTGAAATGGATCCAAAATAGCACAAGAGCACAAGAAAAGATAGATATAGGTTGAAATGAAAGCAAAGACAAAGGTGACAAGTTTATACCTCTTGAAGAGAGTAAGCTTTGATTGTTGATCAAACTTGATCCAAAGGCCCACTCAAGTTTGAATTATGATTCAGAAGTCTCAACCAAGGCTCTAAGGCTTTGCTCTAAGGTTGTATATGGTGTATAGGTATGGCGTAAGGATGATAAGCTTGCTCAAAGATAGCTTGCACAAGAAGAAGGAGCCTTCAAATATGTTTTGGCTTCTTTGAAATTTTTCTGACCCTCAACATAGTGGGATCAGCTCGTATTTATAGAATTTGAGCAAAATAGGTCGAAAATATCTTCAAAAATAGACAGCTGGCTAATTCCTGCCTGGAACAGTGTTTTTTGCCAAAGAGGTACGACCAGCTCCCAATGAGGCACAGTCGGGCCCCAATGTGCTCCCCTGTTCCTCTGTTTCAAGCCCAGTGTAGGGTGGCACAAGGTTAAAAAATGAACCTCTAAGGTAAGAATAATGTAAAAATGAAGGGTCTGGGATTGTCTTAGAGCTTGAAATTAAATTCCTTCGTTGAGAATTCGAACCACACAATGCAACTTTCATCATTGAGTGCTTAGGACAAAGCACCTAAGTCTTGCAGGCGGTCAAAAATAAGGTGTCTACACCTGGTCGGCCGGCCACAAGACCTGAATGTCCGGCCACTTGAGTAGCCAGCCGGCCACTCGAGGCAGTTTTGGCGTAGTTTCGAATTTTTACCCCCTTAACTCCTTTAAAACAAAACCAAGGCTCATTTTTCACACACCTTTACATTTGAAATCCTTCTCTCTCTCTCTCTCTCTCTATGTGTTTTCTCTCTCTAGATTTGTGTTTTATTCGTAAAACTCACCCCCCACACAAACTTTATTCGCAAAACACTCGTAACCCTCTACGTTTTGAATTGATTGAAATATGTTTTCGTTGATTTTTTTGGGTATTTCATCACTTTGGGCTTATTTCCCTTGTGTTTTTCTTTGGTTTCGCACTTTTTCTCGGGTTTTGACTTTTTCTCTCTCATAGGGTTTGAGTTTTGACTTTTTCGCCTTTTCTTCCACATTTTTTCCTATTTTACCACATTTTTCCATGGCAGATGAGATCCCACATGGCGGTGCCCTTCCTGAGGTATCGGTACTTCCACCTGCTACTGAGGTGGAGGAGCCCATAGCCGATAAGGCTGACGGGGTGGCAGAGGACATTGCCCTTGATCTCGAGGGAGAGGAGATCTACCCTTTAGGGCCCGAGCCAGAGCTACTACCATTAAGGTTAAGGCCATTCGACCCGGCCACTTACCAACCTCGGTTCCATACGATGGCCCTATGTGGAATGCTGCGGTTCAAGGACTTTACAATGGGTGTGCCTGAGGATGTTCTGCTAGGGAAGCGGGCCTCCCATCTTTCTCACGACGTTGTTGATATACAAACTTTGCTTTCATGCACTTTACATGTTCTGTTATTTCATTACTGCCTTTCATTCCTGTCTTTTATTCTATTTACACATCTAATCTGCTTACACAGGGTGTTGGTCTCTTTTGGCGAGGATATGGGGCGGTGATCGCTAGAGAGTGGTACGAGGCGCTCCTTGCTCGGGTCAGCAAGCTGGTTGACGAGGTGGGCTTTGGCCTATTCTGCTCCGAGCTCTCGTGGCATTTGGCTAACCAGGCTTTGCTCTGGTCCTTGGTGGAGAGGTGGTGTCTCTCTTCTACCAGGGAGATGACGATGACTCCCTACGACTTCTCCATGAGCACTGGCTTGAGAATAGGGGCGGATCCGATCCCTTTTGACATGGACATGGGCCGGTGGGAGGCTGCATGGACTCATCTTCTTGGGGCACGGCCTCCACTGGAGAGGTCGGCTATGGTCCAAGAAAGTTGGTTCTACGACTGCTTCCACAGGAGGCAGCCGAAGACAAAGGAGGAGGTGGGGCAGTATACACGGGGCTTTTTGCTCTATCTCCTCAGTACCACCTTGTTTGCGAACAAGTGGAAAACCATAGGTTTGTATCTGTTGAGCGCCCTTATGACATTGTCCCAGGTCTGGTTCTATTATTGGGGAGGAGTTGGCCTCACCACTTTGTATGGATACAAGAACTCTAGTTCTCGTAAGAAGGAGAACAAGGTCGGAGGCTACTGGAGAGCTTAGGAGGTACACATTGCACTTTCTTTTATCTTTGATATCTGTTTGTGCTTTTTTTTTTTTTTGCATTTTGTGTCTTTATTTCTGTTCATACTTGTGTTTGCTGCTTTGAACTTTCTATCTTTATTTCTGTTCACGCATGTTAATTCAAAAATTATTCTTTGCAGCTTTAGGCCTATGCATACTTTCCTCGCCTTGCCCTAGTTTCGTGAGATGAGGTGGAGCCAACTGTACCGTATTCCAGACAATACGACATAAGATGCCACCATAGGTGCCGCAACGTCACCACCTTCTCCTACTACCGCCAATATTTCGACATGGTGGTGGTGCGTGAGGTAATCCGAAATCCATATTCACTTCTATTTCATTTGCCCTGCTACTACTCTAATCCATATTTTGACAACTGTGAATTCTTCCATTTGTAGATCACATGGCAACCTTGGGTGATGATGCCGGCTGGGATACAGGACCAGTATGTCAGGTCTTGGGCCACTTCCCGATATCAGATCTTATTAGAGGGTCGATTCTGCCAAACCTGGTATTTAGGCGAGCGGTTCATGCACCAGACCTTGGGCCTACCTACTACGGTCGTTCTTACTCCTCCTCCGGTATCCATGAGGATAGCTGATAGCCTCCCTATTGAGGATATTGTTCACTATATAGCAGGGATGGACACTGACTTCGTAAGAGGGTTCAGGGATTACGCAGTTATAGACACCCTATTTTTGACGACCCTTACGACTTGGACATCATCGCTTGCACACTTGATGATGAGTGCATATGCTTGTCAAGTGCTCAAAGTCCTCAGCAGAATGCCATAGCTTTGGGCCTTTCAAACCCTACACCCCTGTTGTCTTTGTTTTGGACCCAAAACATTGGATTTTCAAGCCTGCAACCCCTGGTGGCTTGCCGGCCACTGCTTTGGGCTGTCGGCCATCACTCTTGGTTGTCAGCCACTGATGTGGCTTGCTGGCCACAAGTGATGGCCAGCCAATGACCAATGTCTTTTGCAGATATTTTGTGACAGCTATGCCAATTGTTGGCATAGATGCTTACATCTGCTCCCACGTATATGGCTGGATGTTTTTTAGGGAGATTCATGTTTGTCTGTATATAGATGATCTCCCTCTTATATTTGGGGGTTAGAAAATTTTTGAAGCAAAATTTTTCCTCTCTCTCTCTCTCTCTTGCAAATTTCTTATCCTTTGCCTATACACTATTAACCTTTGCCTATACACTCTTAACCAAACCTCTTCATCTTCAAGTTGAGATACCTTTGAGCCTTATTTGAGCTCTTAAGGGTGTGTTTGCCTCGGTTTATTGCTTGAAAGTGATCTCCTCTTCAAGAGATATAAAGCTTTGCCTCTTTACTTGTTGTATTCACTCTATTTCTTACTATTTTCCAACTTTTTTAGGACTGTAAAATCTTTGTATTTTTGGGCTAAAACTTGGGTTTTAAGGCCAATAAAGGTTGAGGGGTGGTTCACCCTTCTTTACACCTTGCTCTCAAGGCCTTTACCCTTGTGTTTCCCACCTTTGCACTATCTTTTTTTTGAGTTTTTAAACACTTATTTTCAGAGTTATTTCAGTGGCTAAAATCATGTTTTGAAGTCCAAAATTGGAGGGCTTAGCCTCCCCTCCTTGCGTTTTGGTTACTAGCCTAGCATGATCCATGCTTTAGCTTATTATTCTAGCTATTTTTGTCTTAATTCCAGTATGTTTTAGGACTTATTTAAGACTGTTTTAGGACTTTTTTTAAGTGTTGTTGCATTTGAGCTTTGCTTTGCACACTTGTAGTGTAATTGTCCTCATGAGTTTGGTGTTTTAGGCCTTAGAAACCATCTTATTTGAGTTGATTGCATTTATTTATGGCTTTCCATACTAGTGATCACTCTTAATCATCTCTGTAACCTCCCTCCTTTATTGGCTTTTGTTTTTATTTGAAAGTGGTTTCAAACTACTTGTTTGTTTAAGCATGAGATTGAGATATCATGCTTAATGGTTTAATCCCTTAGCGGGTTCATTACCAATGATATGATGTCTCTTTCATGCCTAAAGCAACTCTTGGTTTGAGCCCTCTTTCCATTAGAGGACTTAAATTCACCTTTGGACTCAATTGACTAAAGAATGGATGGTAATCTAAAATGAAGTAATAAAATTGAGGCTAAAAAAGGTGCAAGATAATAACTTGTTTGGGTTCAATCAGGCGTTAATTGAACCCTTGAGTCTTGAGCCGTTTCATACTCATTAGTGATGAAAATGGTTCAAGATTCATTGTCAACTACTTTCCTTGATCTTTCATGATAGGGAGGTGGTTTTGAGAGTCTTGTTTTATTGTATTTATTGAACTTGCACACTTTGGTTCATAGGCCATCATGCAATGAAATTGCAAAGATTGATGGTTTGTGAGCCAAGTTTACTACTCCTTTGAGCTGTTCAAATGATAAGGAAGGGTAAATTGTGCAAACAAACCCTTGAGAATACTCTGTCCCTGCTCTGTTTGCTCTCTGTTGCAGCATAGAAGTGCCGGCATCAGTGGCCGGCAGGCCACTAGTGCAAATTCAAGTAGTTTCCTTTTGAAGCAGAGCAGAGTTAGTCTAGAGGTGGAAATCAGTGCAAGTCTTCTACTGTGCAACATAGGCAATCAACAGCATGAACAGTGGCTTTTTCGAGAGGAAAACCGCATTCATGTATAAGCCCTCCATCGACCCTCGAGATCCGTGTTGTTAATATATTAGTGTTATGCTTAAAATAGTGGTTTTGTACTTAATTAGTTAGAATAGCTAATTTGCTTCGTGTTGTAATTATTTTAATTAGCTAGAATGGTTAATTAATTAGTTCATTCGGTTTATAATAATTAGTTAAGTAGTTTGGCTAATTATTCATTTGTTGTTGTAATAGTTAATTAATTAGCTTAGTTTTAATTAGTTAGCTAGTTAGTTTATTCGGACTCTCCTTCGTGAGAGCGCAATGTTGTAATAATGTGCGTGTCTTCCAACCCCACGTCTTTCTCCCTTTTATTTACTAGCTTATGATGGTTAATTAGGAACATCATGTTTTGTTTAGCATTCTTCATGTTTGCATCCACTTGTATTGCATGCACCAAGGCTCAGTTCATCATTCTAATTGCATTGATTAGTTTAATACTTCTTTGAATACGTGCTTAGACCGGATGTTACCAAATTGATCCATATGCCATATTGGTAGCCAAGCCTATTAGTTGCATATCGCATGTGTTGCGTTAGTCATATTGCATAAGTTAGAATCATGCATTGTTCTAACTCTCTCGTCTTTTTTGGCTTGGAGTACTAGGTAAGCCTTTACTCGCTTTAGCATATTGCATGTTGATGTTGCCATGTCTAGCATGCTTGCCATGAGGCTAAGTGCTTAATTGATAAATTGCTTGAATGCCTATGGATGAAGGCTAGTTGCTTGAATTAGAAAATTTTGAGTAATGTTCATATGCAAGCACTTTTTCAAGTGGTACATATTTCGAAATAATTTTCAAAAACAAACATGAATCAAGTGTTCCAATTCTTGCAAGTTAGTCTATACTTGTGTGTGTGCGCATCACATAGTAATGCTAGCCTAATAAACTGAAACAAGAGCATATAATGTAAATAAGATTCATATCATGATTAGCAGAGGCCGATCTTTGATCAGGCGAGCGGTGGTGCTCAATTCATGACCTTCCCATCTCGTACCTAAGTTCCCGAGCCGAGACAATCTTGGTGATGACGGATACGTGGCCTTTGGCACGAGTCATGGGTTTCCTAATTTTTTCAAAAATATTTAGGGGGTGACTCTGTATCTGGCAAAGTAGTCCATTTTTGGCAATTTGATTTAGAATCTATTTTCCAAAAAGATTTGCCGGATTGGGACTCTTTAGTGTTTATCTATTTCATATTGCACTTGTGAGATTAGATTCAGAACCGCGGAAGTACGATACTGTAGGGCTTATTTGTCTTCCGAAAGGGAGCGCGAAAAAGTCGAGCTACAACAGCCTTCATCAGGACTCATCTCATGCCTCCCTTGACTGGAGTTCGCATAGGAGATGCTACAGGTGCCCCCGCTGCTGGACGCGTCACCCATGCGGCTGAGCTTGGTGTTGGAAGGGCTGCTCCTGTGCATGCAGTTGGTTGGCCAACAATTCCAACCTCGATCCCATGCTAGCGGCCAACCAAGTAGTCTTATCAGATTCTGATAGAGCTTCCAAAGGAGGAGCATGGGTACATCAGGGATCCTAACGCACCACAGGTATGGACCTTACTTTATAGTTTGCACTTCGCATTCCCTTTTTGGATATTGATTGTTCAAACTCACTGGCAGGCGACTAGGGAGCATGTAGACGGCCTCCTCGGGTTGGTCGCTTCCCTGGTTTAGATGGTATAGAGAAGAGAGACATTACTGGCTCTCCACAACATCCCAGTATTCTACCTTTTCTAGTGCATTTTATTGCTTACCCATACTATTTTATACCACAATACACCAATATGCCATACTCACACTGAATCTGCATCATCTCATGCTGAATCTGTCATACTCATACTATATCTACCATACTCATACTGTGTCACATTGTACTAACATACTGCACTCATGCTGAATCTGTCTTCTGCATCATACTCATACTGTATACTACACTCTGTAACATACTCATGTTGTACCTAATACTCTGATGCTTTTTTTCCATTCAGGTTCTACTTGTACCGATGGCACCAACGGCACTGGTGGCACCTCCTTCGGCTGCAGGGAGGAGAGGTAGACAGGCTCCTGTTCGTGGCAGGGGTGAGGGTAGAGGTAGGGCAGGGGCGCCTAGAGTGAGAGTGAGGAGTCTGAGGAGCAGGAGACCTCCTCATCCTCAGAGCAGCCCTTGAGTGGAGACGACGCCGAGACCAGTGGCACTGAGGAGACAGAGAGCGGGCGCTTTGAGTCTGAAAGTGGGGATGATGACGCTGGCTCCAAGTCTGGGAGCGAGGAGAACGATTTCGGCTCTGAGTCTGACTCTTCTGATGACAGTGGTGCCGATGGAGCCAATGCCCTTGAGTCCCCTCCATAGAAGAGGACGAAGAGGGCCTCTCAAGCTTGACTTCGATTTTGTATTTTCTTTTTCTTTTTCTTTTTTTCCTTTTTCTTTGGTAGTGTAGCACTTGTATAGCTTCAGATAGGCCTATACTTTTATTTTGGAAACACTCATGCTTTTTCTTTTGTAAAAACCATGATCGGGGTAAAAACCTTGCAGTTTTATAAAAGGAGTTTGGTTTTTGCATCTTGAGCATGGCACCACACTGGCATAAAATTGGAGCTAAATGTGTAAAATGTTAGTATTTTGAATGATGTTTATTTTGAATGACGTTTGTAACCGAATATTGAACCAACAACTGACCCAAAAATGTAAAATACAACTCGCTAAATGAAAAACAAACTCAAAATAACCAAAACACAGCTATTTACACTTGTTGAAAACAAAAGACTCAAAACAGGACCTCAAAGCGAAAGGACCATAACAAGATAACACTGCTCAGCTGCCTGGCCAACAGAGGTGTTTGGCTAGCAACCTGAAGGGATGACCGGCCAGAAAAAGTGGCCGGCCAGCCAAGTGTTGTGGGTGAACAGCTGACTGACAATTGGCATCCACTCACACAACCTTATCATCTATAAAAGGTCCTCCTTTGCTATTTCTTCGACAGAACTCCATTTTTGCTGCCTTTTCCTCTGAGAATAGAGATATTTCTTTCCGAGAGACTTGAAGATTGGATAGCCACTTTGGACAGCACATAAAAGGTAAATACCCGAGGTTTCAGCATAAACATGTTTTTTCCGTTGAGTCGTACTTCGCTTTGTTTTCCATTCCTCCATGTTACGGTTTGATGTTGGAACCTGGTTATGCACGTTTTTCGCTTGGGAGCACAAGAAATGTTCCATACACTCAAAGAATTTTAGGCTTTGATGGAGTCTTGGTGTGAGGAAGAAATTATGCCCCAGCCCCGCTTTGGCTATGCACGGGCTTTGGAACAGATGCGTGAGCTTACTTTACATGAGGCTTGGTCCCTGGCTCATGACGAGGAGTTGGACATTCCCGGCTTGATTCATCAATTTCCTGGCATTGAAGGCAGAGGTGACCTTCTCTGGCGAGGTTATCGTCAACATGCTCTTTGTTTGTATTTGTTTGCGCACTTCCTTCTTGCCCTAGTTGCGGCAGAGCTAGCATTAGGTTGATCGAAGTGACCCAATTCCTAAAGGAGGCTAAGAGTTGCATTGGTTTGGCACTGGCCAAGACCCTGATCGGTTTAGATGCTTTTCATCGGCGAGAGACCACTTAATTTTTAGGGAGCCCACTGCTTCTTCAGGTATTGTTTCCCACTATTTCTTGTTTATGATACTTACATCACTCGGCACTCATTCTCTAGTTTTCCTTAATGCCCTTTTCTTATTTTTCTCTCAACGAACATCTCTGTATTCTTTAATCTCTCTTATCTTTATCCCTTCCCAGGTGTGGTTGACGGATAAGCTGAAAGTGGTGGACCCTTGCCCTGGGTATTCAGCCATAGTCTATTTCTTTCACTAGCGGCTAGTGGACTTCCCTTCAGAGGAATTGTGGTGCGACTGTGTAGCTCGACTTTCTTCACGCCGCCTTTCAGAGAGCTCGAATTGGTCTTCAGTTCGGACTCCTGTCATGGTTTTGAATCTAATCTCACAAAGTGCAATGTGGGACTGATAAACACCAAAGAGTCCAATCTGGCAAATCATTTTGGAAAATCAGATTTTAAATCAAATAATGCCAAAACTGGACTGCTTTGCCAGATTACAGAGTCGCCACCTAAATATTTTATTTTTGAGAAATTTAGAAAACCCTGACTCGTGCCAAAGGCCACGTGTCCATCATCACCAAAGTTGCCCCGGCCCGGGAACTTGGGTACGAGAGGGGAAGGTCCTAAAATGAGCACCCCCGCTCACCCAATCAAAGATCGGCCTCTACTAATCATGATATGTTGTTTGATAAACACATGTGTTCTTATCCGGTTATTGGCTAACTTTACTATGTGATGCGCGCGCAAGCAAGTATAGACTAAATCGCGAGAATTGGAACGAATTCAACTTATGTTTGCTTTCAAAAATGGTTTGAATTTGCCACCCGCAAGTGGGCTAAAATGCGGATTTGCCACCTCAAGTGGGCTTAAAACATGTTTTGCCACTTCGCAAAGTGGGCTTGAAACGCACATTCAATGAATTGCTCAAATTCAAGCAACAAAGCATTCATCTACAGGCATTCATGCAGTTTAGCATTTAAGCAAATAGTCTCATGGCAAGCATGCTATCATGGAAACACTCACACTCATGCAAGTATGCTAAAGTGTAAAACTTACAGAGTACTCCATGCCAAAACAAAAGCTAGTTAGAAAGATGCATGATCCTAACTATACGAGATACCTAATGCAACTAAATAGGCTCAGCTACCTAATCATGGTATTTTCATCACTTTGACAGCATGCTTTGAAACATGTATTCAAGGAAGTGTATTGAATTGACAATGCAGTTTGAAAGATGCGCCGAGCCTCGGTGCATGCAAGACAAATGAATGATGCAACATGCAAGCATAAGGTATGCTAATCGAAACATGATCCCTAATCCAACCATCGAAAGTGAATAAATAATAGGGAGAAAGAAGTGGGGTTGGAAGACATGCACACACACACGCACGCTTATTACAACATTGTGCCCTCGCGAAGGAGGGTCCGAATGAATAAGCTAAGCTAATCTAAGCTAAGCTAATCAAAGTAATCTAATTAAACTAATTAGACTAATTATTACAAATTAATTAAGTAATTAGTAAACTACTTACTAATTATTACAACACTTAACTAATTAGCAAACTAGTTAATGAAATTACAACTAACTAATCATGCAAGATTTTAAACTGGACTGCCTCAGCTCTGCCTCGGGTAATGAATGATGCATGCACTCGGTTTTCGCCTCGAAAAGCCCTCCGGTTTACTCTTGAGAGGCTCTGTTTGCAGGGTTAAGCTTACTCCAAGAACTTTCTGCCCCACCTTACCAAACCAATGCTGAGGACTTCACCAGTGGCCTGCCGGCCATGAATGCTCGTTGCCGGCCATCTGCCGGCCAAAAGTGTTCTATGCCGACCATCAGTGAGCCACTGCCGGCCACTGGTGTGTTGAATAACCACACTACAATAGAGCAGAAACAGAGGAAAATGGACGGTTTTCCAAGGATATGTTTGTACTGTGCCCTTCCTTATCATATCAAAACATCAAAGGAGTGGCATTCTTGGATCCAAAACCACCAATCAAGCATTTTCAATGCATGATAGCCAAAGATCCAAGTTGTACACTTTCAATAAATGCACAAAAATAAGACTCTAGATCACTACCTTGTCATGAATGATCAAAGGCAATGGAAACAAAGGAGATTGGCTCATTTCATCACTTTGAGTATGAAATGCTCCAATCTACCTTGTGTTCAATATAACGTCCGATTGAACACATGCAATGCAAACACAACATGCTTAACTTGCTCAAGTTTTACTTGTCATGTTTTATTTGCACATTTTACATTATCAAACCATTCTTTAGTTGATTTAGTCCAAGGTGATTGTCCTCTAATGAGAGAGGGGTCAACCAAAGGATGACTTAAGACATGAGAGAGGTCATGCCGTTGGTTAGTAGAAACCCTCAAAAGAGGATTAAAACCATTAAGCACAAGTCTCAATCTCAAGCTTAAACACAACCTTAAGGTTAACAAACCCTCAAAACAAATGGAAAAGTGAAGAAATAAGGGAGGTTGTAGATATTTCAGTACTGAAATGGCATGCAAAATGACACTAAATCATGTAAGCAACACATGCACAACATGTTTAAGAGCCTAACTCATTAAGCTCGTGAAGATCACAACACCATAGGCATGCAATACAAAGCTCAACTGACCAAACCAGCTCTGGAGAGAGTTAAAACATGCCAAAACAGAGGCTAAAACATGTTGAGATTGAAGCACAAAAGGCTAGGAAAACATTCTCGCACATTAGCTTGTAAACAAGACTCCAGACACAACTCTCAAAAGAAATGAAAGGGTGAAATAAATGAGCATGTGACAGAGCTATATACACTGAAATTACATGTAAAAAGACACTTCAACATGCAAACATCTCAAGCAAATCAAGTTTAGAGCCTTAAAACAATGAGCTAGTGAAGGCCATTTGCACTACAACCATGCAAGACAAGGCTCATATGACCAAGACAGCCCAAAAAAGAGTTAAATCATGCCAAATTAGAGGCTAAAACATGCTGAGATCAAGTCACAAAAAGGTAGAAAAATATGCTCAGATGTTAGGCTATCTACACTTGCAAACAAGACACAAGGAAGGGAGGCCACCTCCTCTTATTTTGGACCTCAAACCATAGCTTTTACCACTGAAAATCCCCTGGAATTCAGTGGATAAAAGAGCCAAAAAAAGTTGTTTTAAAAGCTTTGAAGGATGGCACAACTCTTTAATAAACAGGCTACAAAAAGGGTGGACTACCCCTAACTCAAATCAAACCTCAAACCAGCATTTTAAACCATAAAAATAGACATTTTAGAGGTTAAAACCAGACTTTAAATAGCATGCAAAGGTGGCCAAACAAGTATTTAAATTAGACTTAAAATACAAGTATTATACCTCTTTGAAGAAAAGATGCTCTTTAGGCAACAAAGGCAAGTCAAACCAAGCTAATATCCTCTTCTAGAGCTCAAATAGGACCTCAAGCAACCTCAACACAATGGTGATCAAGTTTGATCAAGAGCTCACAAGCAAGAGTGTAGAGAATTTAAACTTTAAGGCAAAATATTTAGAGAGAGAGGATTCTAGAAAGAGAGAAATTTTTGTCTTCAAAATTTCCAACCTTCAGCATGCAAGAGGAAGGCTTCTATATATAGAAGATATAAAATCCTCTCAAAGAGATCCAGCCATACACATGCAAGCAGATGGATCAACTTGTGCAAACAACTGGCACAAAATATTAGAAAATATCTGCTGATACACTGGTGGCTAGTCGGCCATCAGTGATGGCCGGCAGGGGCTCATTGATGGCCGACAGGGCACATCAATGGCCAGCAGGCCAAAATCCATGGGCAGTAGTGCCTTAACATGGCTGGCAGTGCATCAAGAATAACATGCAGGAAGGACCAAAACATGGTCCAAAAATGAGATAAAATTGATGCAGGGTTTGGAAAGCTCAAACATGTGGCGTTCTGCCGCGAAGTTTGAGCGCTCGACGAGCAATCAAACTGGTCACTGGATGTACCTGCAAGAACATTCAAGTCTTGAGGACAGTCAAAAATGGGGTGTCTGCAGTTGCCCCTCTTTGACAGAACTCGGAGTCACGAAGATGACGTGAGTGAATGTCAAAGCCCAGAGACGGCCCATTTTGACAAGGCCGCAAGACTTAGACAGACATTCAAGATAAATATAGAGATTTAGCCGCAGGCTGGGGCAAAACGCAAATGGTATGCACGATGCAAGAGCATAACTTATGATCATGCAATGAGGCTGTAATGAAGCATTTAAATGCAAATGTTATACAAAGAAAATGCCACATTTTAAGCAAACCAACGAGGTATAGTAATCTCACACATGAGAAGAAATAAGAAAATAAACACGCCACGCGTGAGAATCACAAGTCGAACCGCATTTCATGAAGAAAGGATGTAAGAAAATTATGCAATCTTAACTGCCCCTTATGCAAGAAAGGCTAAGAGCGACTGTCGGGCACACCCGAAGGCTCAAACAAAATACATCCTCGCGTATCACACGCGAGAGGAGAAAAAGAAGTGGTGTAAACACCGGAGGGTGGTTTAAACATCGGAACACGTCCCAGTGTTTCTAACCAAGACAAGATGGTATAAGCGCCGGACACACATCCAAATGCTTCTAACCGAGAAGTGGTATAAACATCGGGCGCACGCCCCAATGTTTCTAACCAAAGCAAGGTGGTATAAGCATCGAAGACACGTCCCAACCACTTCAAACCGAGAAGTGGTATAAACATCGGGCACACGCTCCAATGTTTCTAACCAAAGCAAGGTGGTATAAGTGTCGGACACACATCCCAAACGCTTCTAACCGGGGAGTGGTATAAACATTGGGTACACGTCCCAAAGTTTCTAACCAAAGTAAGGTGGTATAAGCGTCGGACACACGTCCCAAACGCTTCTAACTGGGGAGTGGTATAAACATCAGGCACACGTCCCAATGTTTCTTGCCAAAGAGGTGGTAAAAGCGTCGGACACATGTCCCAAACGCTTCTAACCAGGAAGTGGTATAAACATCAGGCACACGTCCCAATGCTTCTAACCAGGGAGTGGTATAAACATCGGGCGCACTTCCCAATGTTTCTAACCAAAGCAAGGTGGTATAAGCGTTGGACACACATCCCAAACGCTTCTAACCGGGGAGTGGTATAAACATCAGGCACACGTCCTAATGTTTCTAACCAAAGAGGCGGTATAAGCGTCGGACACACGTCCCAACGCTTCTAACTAGGGAGTGGTATAAACATCGGGCACATGTTCTAATGCTTCTAACCAAAGCAAGGTATAAACATCGGGCACACAACCCAATGCTTCTAACCAAAATAGAGAGTGATGCAAACACCGAGCGTACCCGAGTGTTTCTAACCAACAAGGGAGCGGTATAAAAACCAGCCGTACCCGAGTGTTTCTAACCAAAAAGGGGCTCCAAGGACAGGAATGATCTTACATGGAGTTCCTCTGAATGAACCGTATATACAATATGGTGCCTGCATAAGAAAGAAACTTTGACAGGTACAATACAATAAACAATGCATGTTCAATGCAAGACAAATAACCACGACACAACACTTAGAGATGCATGCTTCATGCACAACATGCAAGAAACAAAACAGAAGCATATTCTATGCAAAATAATCAACGATGCATATTCAATGCAACATGCATATTCTATGCAAACATGGTGATGCATGTTCTATGCAACAATTCAAAACGCATGTTCCATGCAACGACAAAGAAAATGCACATTCTATGCAATGGAAAAACACGTTTGATAAAGACGATGCAAAGGCAACTTCTGATTTACCTCTCAGAAGAGTTGTAATATGTCAAAAAGAATACACATTGTTCAAGCTGATGAGCGATGACCACCACGCACTAGAAACACAACTTTCAGCTTCCGCAAAGGCATTCTGAATCAAACTTTGAGCATACCTTGCATTTATTGGAATCCAAGGACACAAATTAAAGCCAAGGAGGCAAGGAAAGATTATGGAAGCCTGCCGGCCATCAGGGGCGGCCGCCGGTCACTTGTGGTGCCTGCGGCCATCGATGTGCCACTGCCAGCCATCGATAGCAGATTTGGGCATTTTCGACCTATCACCCTTGGGTCTTTAAAAACAAGTGATGCCACTTCATTTCCTCACAAACCCATGTCCGAAATTCTCCCCCTTGCTCTCTAGGTGCTTTTTCTCTCTAGATCCATGCGTCTTACGCGTTTTCCAACACCCTAAAAACATTTTCTTCGTTAAAACCCTCTAGTTCTCAGATGGCAGATGATGTCCCTCATGACGAGGCTATCCCTGAGCTTTCTCTAGTAGAGTTCGAGGCGGACTTTGAGGCCGAGCCGGAGCTTTACCGCCGAGCATACGCCCCTTTGATCTAGCGAGGTACCATCCTGAGACTCATATAGTGCCTACCGCAGGAGGCATCAAAGCCTTTACCTTCTACTGAGAGAGCTAGCATCTCATTTGTCAGCCATCACCGTAGAGGTACGAAAACTATTTTTCTGTAGTACTACCCTTAACTATTTGCATTGCACTATTTTGATCTGATTTCATCTCATAGACTACCTTGATCTGACTGTATCTCATACATTACTGCTTTATATTCAACTGTACTTTCATTGCCTAATCTTCTTGCATCTCATGTATTACCACAGGAGGGATCCCGCTCCTTCAGAGGCTATGGTATGACGACCGCTCGAGACTAGTACGGTGAGCTCCCAGTCAGGGTTCGTGACATTATTGATGAGACAGGCTTTGGTCTCTTCTGCTCTAGCTTGACTCGGGTCATAGCGAGTCGTCCTCTCTTAGGGGCTTTAGTGAAGAGGTGGTGGGACACCACCAACTCCTTCCATTTCTCCACCACGGAGGTGATGACGGTGACTCCTTACAACTTTGCCATGATTACCGGCTTGGGCATAGGGGGCGATCTGATCCCTCTCGACCCTAATATGGGAGAGTGAGAGGCAGCATGGGCCGCATTGCTTGGGGCACACCCACTGACACTCTGATTAGGCATGGTCCGGTATAGCTGGTTTGAGGAGCAGTTCAGGAGGTCTGAGCTCGAGATGGACAGTCGAGGAGACAGAGCAGTACGCCAAGGGCTTCCTTATGTTCCTTTTCGATTCCACCTTGTTTTCGAACAGGTGGAATATCGTGGACCTGTATCTGCTGAGCGCCTTAGTAGTGCTCCAGCGAGTTCAGTTCTATGACTGGGGTGGAGCTGGCCTCACCACTTTGTATGGATACATGAGCTCAACTTCTCGCATGAGTGGGAGCTTGATCGGTGGCAACTGGCAGGCTTGGGAGGTACACATCTTAGTTCCCTATTTTCGCTTTACATTTTCTACTTAGCATTTCTTGCTTTACATTTGTTCAACACATGTACTTTCTGCTCTGCATTTTCTGTATCTGCTCATACACTGTATGCTTTCTGCTTTGCATTTTTTTGCATCTGCTCATACACTGTATGCTTTCTGCTTTGCATTTTCTGTATCTGCTCATACACTGTATTGATCACACTTTCCCTACAACTGTGGGTGTACGCATACTTCCCGGCTCTTGCTCCCGAGCCTATAGAGGAGGTCCCGGTGACAATCCCGTTTTCTCGGGTATACGACGGCTAGCTCCGCCGTAGGGCCCTGGAAAACTTCATCTTTTTTCACTAGTACTTCGACGTGGTTGCGGCGCACGAGGTAACCCAAAACAAAGTTATTCTGCTTTTCAATCAACTGTTCATTCTCTTACTTTCAGATCACATGGTAATCGTGGGATGTGATGCCATCAGGGCTTCGATTCCAGTGTAACACAGCTAGGGTCATCACTCGCCATCATATCCTTCTCGAGGGCCCAATCTGCCGTGCCTGGTTCTTGGGCGAGTGTTACGCGTGCTAGACTTTAGGACTGCTTGCCCTATTCATACCGATGGCGCCTCCAGTGTCCATGAGGGCGACGCACAGACTTTCTGCTGAGGAGGTGATCCAGTTCATGGTAGGACTGGAGGCGGACTACTTCCGTGTAGAGGGCAATTATGCGACCTTCATCCAGACACATCTGATGCCACCTCTGACCGACGTTCGTGGAGGTGAGGGAGTGAGAGCTCCAGCTATGAGAGAGAGAGGCAGAGGGACCAGAGCGACTAGGACCCGTGACAGGAGAGATTCTGGAGAGAGACAGAGGGCGGGATGGCCAGAGCTGCCTACTACACTGACTTTCTGGTGACCCACAGGGGAGACTTATCAGATTCCCATTGAGCCCGCACCAGCTGGTCACGAGCTTGTCGAGGTTCGAGGCCCGACCCCGGTATGTACCATACTTTACATTTTACGCATTCAGTTCATTTCAATTATGCTTTATAGACCATTGAGCATCTCAACACATTTACAGGTATCCATAGAGTACACCGGGAAGGCTCTCGAGCTAGCGGCTTCTCTGATAGGGATGGTTCAGACGAGCATGAACCTGCTCAGCCTCTACAGGATTCAAGTAATTTCCTTCAGTTTGCATTTCATGCCATGAAATTCTCTGCTGACGTATTAGCATTTTAACTGTAACCTGCTCCAAACTACACTGATCTGATTCATTGCATCAAAACACTGCATAGATACTCTGCTCCCATACACTGCATCCATATACTGCATCTGATATACACCATAACTAATGCATTTTGACAAACTACCATTTTCAGATCCCTTTTTAGACCCCAGCTCCACCGGATGCCCAAGGAGGAGCCGCAGCAGGACCTTCCGTGCCTTCTCCAGCAGTAGGGAGGAGAGGGAGATAGGCTCCGACACGCAGCCGAGGTAGAGCTAAGGGCATCCGCGGCGAGAGTGGCCCCTTAGAGCCCATTCTGGACGAGGATGATGACGAGATGAGCGAAGATGACGGTGAGGTAGCGAGTCCACAATCAGAGTCATCTGAGGATGGAGACGACAACAACGCCGGCTCGGAATTCTGCTAGTGGTGAGGCTGGAGAGATGGAGGAGGGCTCCGGTTCAGACTCTGATTCAGATTCAGACAACGGCACTGATGGAGATAGTGCTTCAGAGGCCGCTTCACCGAGGAAGAGGACGAAGAGAGCCTCTCGAGCTTGAGGTGGCTGGCGCCGATTTAGATGCTTTTTGCTTTGTTTTCCTTTTTTTGCTAGTAGTGTTAGCACATTGTACAACCTTAGGCTGTTTTATTTCTTTGTAAAACTTGTACTCTTTTGCAAAAAGTGACCATGATTGGAATGAAAACTCAGCTTTTGAGTTAAAAAGTGTTGCATTTTGCATTCCGACCATCGCATAACATCACACAGCATGAAAATAAGATTGATCTTTTTTAAAAACTGCACACGTTAATGATATTGTCTTAATCAAGTAGTGAACCAACCAACAACTTAAAGAACAAAACAACTTGATAAACAATACAAGGTCTTGAAAGGCTAATCAATGTAAATTCAACTCGATAAGCAAGACAAGGACTCGATAAACAACATAAATACAACTCAATAAACAAAACCAGACGATTACAACTTAAATAAACATGCTCAAGCCCAAAAGAACCAAAAACAAGACCTCAAAGATTGCCAATAATAGAATACAACTGCTGAAAACAATTGAATCTTCACAAAGAAGGTCAGTGAGCATGAAAGGGAGGCTGTCGGCCATGGAGGATGGTCTGTCGGCCATCAATAAACCCTGCCGGCCATTGATGAGCAAAACCTACGAAACGTTGACACTTGGCCTCCACTCAATGCCTTATCTTCTACAAAAGCTCCAGCTTCGTGGTTTCTTCATTCTAGCTCTATTTTTGCCCCAAATCGAGCCATTCTTCACCGAAAAACTCTCCGATTGGATTGCGAATTTAGATGGCTCAAAAAAGCTAAATTTTTGGGGTTTCGGGATAAACGTACTATTCCCGCTGAGTCGTACTCCGCTGTGTTTTCCATTCTTCATGCCACGGCTAGATGTTTAGAACCCAATTATGCATGTGTTCAGCTTTGGCAAACAAGAGACATGCCCCACAATCGAAGAATTCCAAGCTTTGATGGAATCCCACCGTGACGAGGAAATCTTGCCCCAGTCTCGTTTTGGCCACATCCAAGCTTTAGGACGGATGTGTGGGCTTACTTTATACGATGCTCGATCCGTGGTTCACAACAGGGAGTTGGATATTCCTAGCTTGATTCATCGATTTTCTGACGCTGGCAACCTCGACGATCGTCTCTGGCAAGGTTTTTGGCAACATGCCCTTTGCTTGTGTATGTTGGCTTATTTTCTGCTTGCCCCTAGTTTTGGAGGGTCTAGCATTCGCTTGATCGAAGTTGCCCAAGGCTTGAGAGAGGGCAATAGCTGTATTGGCTTGACACTAGCCGAGATTTTGATGGGCGTGGAAGCTTTCCATCGCCGGGAGACGACTAGGTTCGCAGGAAGTTCGCTACTCTTACAGGTAATGTTTCCCACCCTTCTCACATGTGTTTCTCACATCAGTCGGCCCTCAAGCTCTGTTTTTCTCTCAAAACCCTTTTCTCACTTTTTCTCTCCACGTACACCTCTCTATTCTTTAATCTCTCTTATTTTTCATCCCTCCCCAAGTATGGCTCATGGACAGGTTGAAGGTAGTGGACTCTTGCCCTACATATTCGGCACGTGGCTATTTCTTTCGCCAACGGCTAGTTAATTTCCCGAACGAGGGGTGGTGGTGCAATTGGATGTACAACAGGTCTGCTGTTGACATTGCTTGGCGTTGCCCCTGGTTTGATCTGCCTGAGATGAGCTACAGCATGTCCCGGCAGCCTGGCATTCAGTTGATTGGCTTAACACACTGTGTCTTCTACTTTCCATTTCGGTTCCAGCGTCAGTTCGGACAGGACCAGACTTGCCCAGAAGAGGAGGTAGAGTACCCGGCTTCATTTCCAATCCGAGGCTCACAACTAGCTCGATATACCACTACATGGAGGACAAGAGAACTTCTGGCACCCGCTCCCACTTTCAGTTGCGCCCTTTCTGGTGAATGCATAGCTTGGCTTGAAGATGAGGCACGAACTGGGCCCACTTTGGCATCTGAAGCTCCCACAAGCTCTGGAAGGGGACGCAAGAACACCTGACTCAACTATGCCCCAAGTTTATTGTTTTAATCTGTACTTTCAAGTTTTCCTTTTGAATGTAATGAAAAACAACTTCGATTTGTATCAAGAGTTGGAGAACTCTGTATTGAAATCAATGAAATTGAAGGTTGTGGGTACTAAAAATTTTCCTTTTGGTCCAAAAATGGTCTAAGTTGTAAAAAGATTAATTTGAACAAAATCAACTTTTATTAAAACTTTTCAAAACCATTTTCGATAAGGATCACAACTGGACACACCCGGAATCTATCCTTAAGATGTACAACCCAAATCCAATAACTAGAAAGTTGCCCCTTGTCTGAATAGCACTGCACTGTAACCAGCTCTGATAGCAAAGATCACAACCGAACTCTTGCATGCAGAAAAGACAAAGATGACCAAAACAATCACATGGACACAGTTGATTTGGAAGTGTTTATGGCTAGACTTCAGAATGAAGTTGCCTACGTACCCCAAAAATGGGAATCAAGCCTTACGTAGTTCGGTTCGGGTTCACTCGGGTGTTAACACTCTCCTTTTGCGCTCTAACTTTTGCCAAGGCTGCCCTTTCTGGGTTTTCAACCTTGCGAGCTTAGTTTTTTTTATTTCAAATTTTTTGTGCTCTAACTTTTGCCTAGGTCGCCCTTTCGAGTTTTCGGCCTAGTGAGCCACTCAAGGGTAGTATTTCTTCAACTTGTCCATGTTGATTGGTTGGGAGAATTCAAGGCCATCTAGGTCTATAAGAATGACAGCTCCACCCGACCAAATAGATTTGATGATGTAAGGACCAGTCCAATTAGGTCTGAACTTGCCCCTAGGGTTATGGATGAGAGCTCGGTTGTCTTTGAGCACCAAATCCCCTTCTTTCAGATTCCTGGACTTAACTTTCTTAGGGAAAGCCCTGGCAATCCTGCGTTGATAACCTTGGACATGGTACAGTGCTTTCAGCCTTCTCTCGTCGAACAGCATTAGTTCCTTGAACCTGCTCTGCTGCCAATCCGCTTTTGCTATCTGGCACTTAGCCATAACCCGCAGTGATGGAACTTCAACTTCAATAGGCAAAATAGCTTCCATCCCATAAACCAGAGAATACGAAATTGCCCTAGTAGAAGTCTGAATTGATGTTCTATAGCCCCAAAGAGCAAATGGCAGCTTATCTGGCCAGTCCCTGTAGGTTTCCACCATTTTCTGTAGGATGTGCTTGATGTTCTTGTTGACTTATGAAAAGCCACGTTGTATTTCTCCAACAAGTCGATCACTTCTTTCTTGAAGTGGGAACCATTATCCGAAATGATCTCATTCGGGACCCCATAACGACAGATGATATTATTCCTGATGAACTTGGCTACATGCGACGCTTTTAGCACTGCGTAGGATTGGGCCTCGACCCACTTGACCCCTTCGGAGTAACTGCCCTAATAACATCAATTCCCCAGACTAAAAACGACTACGGTAAAGTCATGTTGTACAGCTTCAACGGTGGGATGTTCATGCGATTTGCATGGATTTGGCATTTGTGGCATCGCTGAACAAAACTAATACAATCCTCCTCCATGGTTGACCAGTAGTAACCCTGTCTGAGAATTTTCCAAGCTAGCATTACTCCGCTCATGTGCGATCTGCACTCCCCTCCATGGATGGCCCCCATTAAGCGCTTCGACTCTTCTTCATCAACACACAGCTTATACATTCCTAGATGGCCTCGTTTGTACAATTTACCCCCACAGATGATAAATTGAGCAGCCATGCGCCGTATTGCCCTCTTATCTTTGGCATTTGCCCCTGATGGATAAACCTCATTTTCCAAGAAGTTCCAAACGTCATGATACCAGGGGTTCTGATCTTGTACTTCATTTATTGAGGCGATTAACTCATAAGCCGGTACATACCTTTGTTCAATAATGATCGTACGCATCCGGACTCCAAAAGGGATGTCTATCATGAAAGATAGAGTTGATAAGGCGTTAGCGAACCTATTGCTCTCTCTTAACAGATGCGTGAAGGGTAGTTTCTCAAACCTAGGAATCAGAACGTCCAGGGTTTCGTGATAGATTTTCATCCTTTCTTCTTTAACTTCTAGTCTCCTTTCTCTTGAGACACAACCAAGTTCGAGTCCCCAATGACGACCAACCGTTTTGCCTCTAGTTCCAGGGCGGCTTCCAAGCCAGCGATACATGCCTCGTACTCTCCTTCGTTGTTTGACACCTTGAACCGGAGTTTGAAAGCTAAAGGTATGTGGGAATTGTCGGGGGCTATCAGCAACACCCCTATCCCATACCCGTACTAGTTAGACGCTCCGTCAAAGTACATAGTCCAAATCTCTCCTTCAACCTTCAGAATACCGTCATCTGGGAATAGATACTCTACTGCTTCGTCTCCCTCCACTAGGTGATCGGCTAGGAACTCTGCTACAGCTCTCTCCCCTTCACAGACTTGCGAGTCATATACTTCAAATCGAATTCGAAGAGAAGAAGCAACTAACGGGCTGGCCTACCCGTAAGCGCTGGTTTCTCGAAAAGATATTTGATGGGATCTAATCTCGAAACTAGAATTAGGGAGTGAGCTAACAGGGAGTGAGCTAACAGGTAGTGCCTCAACTTCCTGGTAGCCCATACCAAGGCCAAGCAAGCCTTCTCCAGCGGAGTGTAACGAGTTTCATATTCTAGCATCGTCTTGCTCAGGTAATAAATGGCCTTCTCCACTTTATCCTCAGATTCCTGCGCAAGCATGCAGCCCATTGTCATGTCGGTTACTGACAAGTACAAAATCAACGGTTTTCCCGGCTCTGGTGGTGACAACATGGGTGGGTTCTGTAGATACTGCTTTATCTACTCGAAAGCAACTTGGCATCGATCATCCCATTGGAATTTCTTTCCTTTCTTTAGGAGACCAAATAGTGGTTCACAAGTCAAGGTTAATTTTGCAATAAACCGTCTTATGAATTGCACTTTACCCAGCATGCCTCGCATCTCCTTTTCAGTCCTTGGTGGTGGCATTTCTAGGATGGCCTTAATCTTGGAAGGATCGACTTCAATGCCCCTTTGTGTAATCAAGAACCCTAGTATTTTCCCTGCTGTGACACCAAAAGTGCATTTCTAAGGATTCAGTAGCAACCGATATTCTCTGATCTGTTGGAAAAATTTCTTCAAGGCAGTGTAGTGGCCCTCTCTCTCCTTGGACTTGACAATCATGTCGTCCACATACACCTCAACCTCTTTGTGGATCATATCATGCAAGATCGTAGTTGCAGCCCATTGATAAGTAGCCCCAACATTTTTTAGACCGAATGGCATCACCCTGTAGCAGTAGGTTCCCCACGGCGTGGTGAAGGCAGTCTTCTCCTATCCTCGGGTGCCATCAAGATCTGGTTGTACCCGGAAAATCCATCCATAAAGAAGAGCAACGCATGCCCTGCGGTGAAGTCCACCAATTCGTCTATGTGCGGTAGAGGAAAGTCATCCTTCGGACTAGCTTTGTTCAGATCTCTGAAATCCACACACACCCGAATTCTGCCATCTTTCTTTGGCACCGGAACAATGTTGGCCAACCAAGTAGGATACTCATCTACTAGCAAGAACCCTATATTTAGCGGCTTGGTAACCACTTCCTTAATTTTCAAAGCCCAGTCTGGGCATATTCTCTGAAGTTTCTACTTGACGGGTCGGGCCTCAGGGTCAAGAGGGATCCGATGCTATACAATCTCAGGATCGACTCCAGGCATGTCTTCATAGGACCACGCGAAAACATCTTTGAAATCTTTTAATAAAGCAACTAAGCGCTCGCGTTCCTCCGAAGACAACGTGGACCCGATCTGGACCAGACGCGGATCCTTCTCAGTACCAACATTAATTGAAGTGATTTCATCAACCAAAG
Source organism: Camellia japonica (assembly GCA_030407325.1). NCBI lineage: Eukaryota > Viridiplantae > Streptophyta > Magnoliopsida > Ericales > Theaceae > Camellia > Camellia japonica. The sequence goes on along the minus strand of JAPPVO010000007.1, from coordinate 73,815,220 downwards.
GTTTTACAAACCTCTCCTCCTCTCGATCAATCAAATGTTTCAAAAGCAGAGGAATTTCTTCCTCGTCGTTTTTATCAAATTTTTGAAAGTCCTAATTAATGCAGTAAACAAGTGGCACAGAAAAGTACTCAGAAACAGCAGTGGTACCATTCTCATTAACAACTTCCAGTTCATCCAATTCCTTGGTTACAACCGACTCAAAAGAAAAGGAAAAAGACGACTTGGACAAAAAACGACATCTGGGTTATCAACCCTAGGAATACCTGACTCTGACTCAGAAGAACTACAATCTGATTCTGACTCCACAGACTTTGTGGAATCAGATTCCGATTCACTACCTGATTCAGAACTGCTGGACGAAAAGCCCTCCTCGAACTGCCAAACGAAGGAGGGTGCGATAGATGCATCCAGAATGCCGGAAGAAGGGCCCATAGCCGATTAATCTCTAATCATGGAAACAGAGAATTCATCCCCCAAGCTCTATGGTGTGATCTGAGGATCAGAGAGGAGACAAGCCAGCGCTGCTCCTATCTCAAGTTCTGTGCCATCGGACTCATCCTTTATGCACTGTTCAACCTCAGCTAGTAGGTCAGTTTACTCTTCTGCAACTTCATTCCCTTGCAACTATAGGTCGAAAAAGATCTCAAAGCTGGGCAAACGCCGCTTCTCAGAATTTAGCCATGGCTTAGGAAAGCCACAAAAGGGGAAATCTTCCCCCTCCCGGACAAAGCGGCCGTTCAGGGTTCCTTGAATAGGTCTATGCACCAACTCATAGTGTTTCCCAGGTTGTTTAGCCTTGGCCCTTCCTGCCATTTCCTTTCCCTTTCTTACCCAATCCTCTTTGGTAGGCGTGTAACCTAGACCAAAGGTACAAGGGTTGTGTGTCACTTCGGCTAGCGCAGCGACGCCCTTTATGCCGCTCTTTCCCAATCCCATTCCGGGTACATTTTGTAGCTTATTCATGAGGTATACGGATTGAGCACTGACATATAACCCCTCATCAACAGCCAGAATATCTTGCACTACCCAGGCCTCGGCCAAGGTGAACCCAGACAGAAAGACAACCTCCTCACCGTATACAATTTCCAAGACCGGTGTAGTAACCTCCGACGGCGGATGTATGGAAGAGTTTCCAAAAACAATAGCTATCCCCTTCCCATGGGGGTACTTCAACATCTGATGTAGAGTGGAAGAGACAACTCTTACTTGGTGCAGCCACGACCGTCCAATGAGTAAATTAAAGGTGGCTGGAACATCCAGGACGTGGAATTCAATGTCCTACTGTGCCGGGCCAACCTGAGTTCCGATCCGCACTGTCCCCATTACTTCCTGACTGGTATTGTCATAAGCCTGAATCACCTGGGCCATTAATGTGAAGTTTGTAGGTTTCAAACCGATAGCATAGGCAGTGCGCGACGGACACACATTAATTGCAGACCCGGTATCAACCAAGACAACTGGTATCCACTTCTCTTTACATTCCACAAAGATGTACAGTGGCTTATTGTGCTCAGAGCCCTCAAGCGGCAATTCTTTATCTGTGAAAGTCAAAGTTGGCGAGGCGCCACTCGAAAAAACCAGTCCCACTAACTACGCAGGGGTTATGTCGATGGAGAGCTTAGCATTATCCATTGTTGATAGGACGGCTTGTCTATGCACCCGTGAAGCCATGAGCAAACCCCAAATGGATATATCCGCCTGAATCTTCTTCAGCTGCTTCAGTATAGCTTCTTCTTCCAACAGTTTATCTTTCGGTTTCTCAGCTTCCTTATCTTTCCCTGATGCTTTTGGTTGATCCAGGTGCGGGGGCTTAAAGTACCGCCCACTCCGAGTCATGTGATCAACTTCCTTAGCATACCATGTATCATCTGGCAAATTCTGTCCCCAATCCTTATCCGTGTGGGCGAGATGCAAATCCTCATCTTCCCACTACATTCCCTCGGCAACCGAAAAATAACTGTCTGGTTCTACTGTAATCATTCTTTTGTTCACAACACAATCAGTCCCCGCGGGGCCTTTAGCTTTTCTAGCCTTCTGATCAGTCTCAGTTCTTTCCTATTCGAACCGCTTCAGTGCGGCCTCCTGTTCTGTATCGGTTGTACACAAGCTACCCAATTCTTCAGTACCGGTGCTCTCCGGCAACTTCCCCTTGTTGTCGACCGTTCTGGCCGTTGCAGCAATCCCCGTTTCTGACTGTTCTTGCTTCGATTGAGACCTCTCATCTACATCCGGCTCATCACTAAGCCACCCCGTATTATCCATTGATCCGTTCATATCAAACCAACCAATCTGTACATTCCCCAGATCCTGTTCATCAAAGAACTGCAGATTACTGATGTCCTCCTCAAGCTCAGCTAAGTCATCAAGTCCCTGGCTTGGCCTATCTTCCCAGACTACATTAACCTCCATCCCCTTCGGCAGTTCCACCCCTGGCTTGGCTTGATCAGCTGGCACAATGTTGCGACAGGGGTTTTACTCTTCCTTAGTTAAGCTCATGGAGCCCTCAGGCATACCTTCATCTACCACTGCCACCACCACGGGTTCGGGTTGGGATATGGATGCGCTCATCATGCACAAGTCTGTGCTTTCTGGGATGAATAGTGCCGGCTTAGGTAAGTGGGAGGGGTAATGTATATGCTGGGGTCTTATGAGACGGCCATTGTTTGGATAAGGTTTACTTGCCTAGGTGGAGGAGGGGGTTGGTTATGTGGTGGGGGAGGATTTCTAGTGACGTTAGGCTTCTCAGGAGGGGCTATCACTTTGTTGTCAATGAGATCCTGAATCTCATGATGGAGTCTAAAGCATAGGTCGGTATCATGACCATGCTACTGGTGGAAGGCGCAATACTTGGCTAGGTTATGTGTAGGAGGGAGAGGATTAGGCAATGGGCGCAACTCCAGGGGCTTCAGATGCCCCTTTCCTATTAGGACCCTCAAGGCTGCAGATAGAGACACGTAAAGTGAGGTGAAAACCATCTGGCCCCAGGGTGGGTACTCTACAGGTTGTGGGGTAGTTCCAAATGTACTGGTAAAAGGGGTGGTTGTTTTCGGTGTGGTGGTGACCATACCAACATCAGAAGTCCTTGTAGCTACATTACGACTCGTAGCCGCATTTGAACTGCATGTAAAGGCCCTCTTGGGCTGCGCCTTTTCATGGTCAATCAAACCCTGTTTCATCGCATCCTCTATCTGTACCCCAATCTCATGAAGGTCAACAAATGTAGGTAGGGGTAAGACAATCATCTTTTGCAGTAGCTTCGGTTGCAGATTACGAACGACCATTCTTATTTGGTCCTTCTCAGCTGGCCTGGTGGTCATCATGGAGGCCTTGGCCCTCCACTGAGTGGCGAAGTCGGAGAAGCCCTCCTTCGGCTCTTGTCGAGTAGCCCCGAGATCACGAGTTTTAACCTCGATTTGAGTGTTATAGGAATATTAGGCGACAAAGGCCTCTGCCATTTCTTCCTAGCTCATTTTCCCAGAATCATCCAGTTTAGCATACCAAATAGCCACAATACCCGACAGGGTCCAGCCAAAAAGGGATAGCTTCTTACAATCTAGTCAGGGCCATCAGCCGCAAAATATCTGAAAACAGCCGCAAATGGACCATGGGATCACCCGAATCGTCAAAGCGGTCTATGTGAGGCATTTTAAATCTATTCGGCAATGTCACCGCCGAATCTGTGTAGCCGTCCTCTATGTCCGAGATTGAGTTGACACCCTGAGCCCTCTTACAAAGCTTCTCAAGTTTGGTCACTTTCAGAGCAGTAGGGTCGACCTCGAACTCAGATAAGGCCTCTGTTGGGTAGGCCAATGCTTTAGAAGTCTGGGGTGGAATCAGATCCACTGGGATGTCTGCATTTTCCTGGACATTGGCTGTAGAAGTAGCAGCTCTAGGTACTGGAATATCTACAGGAGGTGGGTGGGATGCAGAAGCTGTTGCCTGCTGCTGTTGTTGTTATTGTTGCTGTTGAAGCCTAGCAATCAGTTTAGCCTGCTGGGCTGCAACCTCTGTTTGGCAAGCGGTAACTTTCGCTTGGGGAGTAGCGTCCCGCTGCATGGCCTCGATGGTCTGTTGAAGTTGGGCATCATATCCTCCATACTGTCTGAGGGGTGCTGATCTATCAGAACTGGTGTATGCTCTCTTTCTGAGGTGGAAGCAGAAAACTAGGCCCGACTGCACATAGGTGACGTAGATAGTGACCGCTGAATTGGCGAATGTTGAACCAGTGATCTATGCCTGACTGTCCTCCGTCTCGTAACTGGAGGTAGCGAAGCAAACACTGGTTGTCCTCCAATGAGATCCTCAGATCGGTAAATCCTCCTGACTTTGGTCCGAAGTGCTCGAGGGGAAACTACCTCGTCGGAAGCAGTTGTGAAATACTACCTTGCAAAGAGAAAATAAAGCAAAAAAAGAAACAACAATCAGCAAACGCACAGCACCTCGGCTTACACAAAGACAACACACAGTTGAAATCATAAGCTGGACAATCTATACTCAAACACTGATATCTGCACCAAATTTCTGCCTCAAAACTGATACCCAAACTTGCAACTGATACATGTATTCTTGTAAAGTCACACTCTAAAAGCACATATCAAGCAAGTGAGAGCCAAAACACTCCTATGCAACTAGGTCAATTGGTCAAAAAGGGTGCCTCAGAAAGACCACCTAATATACCTCTCGCTCCTAACACCGAGAAGTGAAAGGAGGATCAAACAGTACAGCGGTAGTCCAGATCCAAGGTTTGTGTTCCCATCGTGGCAAAGCCCGCAATCAGTCAGCCTTATGGCATGCTTTTCCAAGCAAGCCTCTGGCAAACCGCTCAGGAATAGCAGATGGCAAACACTGTGACTTAGGCACACCAATTCAAATGCAATGCAAAGAAACATAAAAGTGTAAATAAAACGACATATCACGAGTTCGAGTCAAGTTCTCTAAATCCCCAGCAGAGTCGCCAGAAAATGTAACTCAACTTTCTTCGTGCCCCCTTTCGGAGAGCTCAAATTGGTCCTACAATTCAGACTCTTGTCAAGGTTCTGAATCTAATCTCACAAAGTGCAATGTGAGACTGATAAACACCAAAGAGCCCAATCCGGCAAATCATTTTGGAAAATCAGATCTTAAATCAAATAATGCCAAAACTAGACTACTTTGCCAGATTACAGAGTCGCCACCTAAATATTTTATTTTTGGAAAATTTAGGAAACCCTGACTCATGCTAAAGGCCACGTGTCCATCATCACCAAAGTTGCATCGACTCGGGAACTTGGGTACGAGAGGGGAAGGTCCTGAAATGAGCACCCCCGCTCGCCAATCAAAGATCGGCCTCTACTAATCATGATATGTTGTTTGATAAACACCTGTGTTCTTATCCGGTTATTAGCTAACTTTACTATGTGACGCGCGCGCAAACAAGTATAGACTAAATCACCAGAATTGGAACAAATTCAACTTATGTTTGCTTTCGAAAATGGTTTGAATTTGCCTCCCGCAAGTGGGCTAAAATACAGATTTGCCACCTCAAGTGGCCATAAAATTTGTTTTGCCACTTCCTAAAGTGGGCTTGAAACGCACATTCGATGAATTGTTCCAATTCAAGCATCAAAGCCTTCATCCACAAGCATTCATGCAGTTTAGCATTTAAGCAAATAGCCTCATGGCAAGCATGCTATCATGGCAACACTCACACTCATGCAAGTATGTTAAAGCGTAAAACTTACTGAGTACTCCAAGCCAAAACAAAAGCTAGTTAGAAAGATACATGATCCTAACTATACAAGATGCCTAATGCAACACATGCAATAATGCAACTAAATAGGCTCGGCTACCCAATCATGGTATTTGCAACACTTTGATAGCATGCTTTCAAACACGTATTCAAGAAAGTGTATTGAGTTGACAATGTAGTTTGAATGATGCGCCGAGCCTCGGTGCATGCAAGAAAAATGAATGATGCAACATGCAAGCATAAGGTATGCTAATCGAAACATGATCCCTAATCCAACCATCGAAAGTGAATAAGTAATAGGGAGAAAGAAGTGGGGTTGGAAGACATGCACACACACACGCACGCACGCTTATTACAACATTGTGCCCTCGCGAAGGAGGGTCCGAATGAATAAGCTAAGCTAATCTAAGCTAAGTTAATCAAACTAATCTAATTAAACTAATTAGACCAATTATTACAAATTAAATGAATAACTAGTAAACTACTTAGTAATTATTACAGCACTTAACTAATTAGCAAACTAGTAAATGAAATTACAGCTAACTAATCATGCAAGATATTTAAACTAGACTACCTCAGCTTTGCCACGGGTAATGAAGGATGCATGCACTCGGTTTTTGCCTCGAAAAGCCCTCCGGTTTGCTCTTGAGAGGCTCTGTTTGTAGGGTTAAGCTTACTCCAAGAACTTTCTGCTCCACCTTACCAAACCAATGCTGAGGACTGCACCAGTGGCCCGCCGGCCATGAATGCTTGCTACCGGCCATCTGCCAGCCAAAAGTGTTCCATGCCAGCCAAGGATGAAACACTGCCGGCCATCAGTGAGCCACTGCTGGACACTGGTGTGCTAAATAACCACACTGCAACAGAGCACAAACAAAGGAAAATAGAGGGTTTTCCAAGGATATGTTTGTACTATGCCCCTCCTTATCATATCGAAACATCAAAGGAGTTGCACTCTTGGATCCAAAACCACCAATCACGCATTTTCAATGCATGATGGCCAAAGATCCAAGTTGTACACTTTCAATAAATGCACAAAAATAAGAATCTAGACCACTACCTTGTCATGAATGATCAAAGGCAATGTAGACAAAGGAGATTGGCTTATTTCAACACTTTGAGTATGAAATGCTCTAATCCACCTTGTGTTCAATATAACGTCCGATTGAACACATGCAATGCAAACACAACATGCTTAACTTGCTCAAGTTTTACTTGTCATGTTTTATTGACACATTTTACATTACCAACCATTCTTTAGTTGATTTAGTCTAAGGTGATTATCCTCTAATGAGAGAGGAGTCAACCAAAGGATGACTTAAGACATGAGAGAGATCATGCCGTTGGTTAGTAGAAACCCTCAAAAGAGGATTAAAACCATTAAGCACAAGTCTCAATCTCAAGCTTAAACACAACCTTAAGGTTAACAAACCCTCAAAACAAATGGAAAAGTGAAGAAATAAGGGAGGTTGCAGATATTTCAGTGCTAAAATGGCATGCAAAATGACACTAAATCATGTAAGTAACACATGCAAAACATGTTTAAGAGCCTAACTCATTAAGCTAATGAAGATCACAACACCATAGGCATGCAATACAAAGCTCAACTGACCAAACCAGCTCTGGACAGAGTTAAAACATGCCAAAACAGAGGCTAAAATATGCTGAGATTAAAGCACAAAAGGCTAGAAAAACATGCTCGCATGTTAGCTTGTAAACAAGACTCAAGACACAACTCTTAAAAGCAATGATAGAGTGAAATAAATGAGCATGTGACAAAGCTGTATACACTAAAATTACATGTAAAAAGACACTTCAACATGCAAACATCTCAAGCATATCAAGTTTCGAGCCTTAAAACAATGAGCTAGTGAAGGCCATTTGCACTACAACCATGCAAGACAAGGCTCATATGACCAAGACAGACCAAAACATAGTTAAATCATGCCAAATCAAAGGCTAAAACATGCTGAGATCAAGTCACAAAAAGGTAGAAAACATGCTCACATGTTAGGCTATCTACATTTGCAAACAAGACACAAGGAGGGGAGGCCACCCCCTCCTATTTTGGACCTCAAAGCATAGTTTTTACCACTAAAAATCCCCTGGAGTTCAGTGGATAGAAGAGCCAAAAAAAGTTGTTTTAAAAGCTTTGAAAGATGGCACAACTTTTCAATAAGCAAGCTACATAGATGGTGGACTACCCCTAACTCAAATCAAACCTCAAACCACCATTTTAAACCATAAAAACAGAGATTTTAGAGGTTAAAACCAGCCTCAAAACAACATGCAAAGGTGGCCAAACAAGTATTTAAATTAGACTTAAAATACAAGTATTCTACCTCTTTGAAGACAAGATGCTATTTAGGCAACAAAGGCAAGTCAAACCAAGCTAATATCCTCTTCTAGAGCTCAAATAGGACCTCAAGCAACCTCAACACAATGGTGATCAAGTTTGATCAAGAGCTCACAAGTAAGAGTGTAAAGAATTTAAACTTTAAGGCAAAATATTTAGAGAGAGAGGATTCTAGAGAGAAAGAGAGAGAAATTTTTGTCTTCAAAATTTCCAACCTTTAGCATGTAAGAGGAAGGCTTCTATATATAGAAGATACAAAATCCTCTCAAAGAGATCCAAGCATACACGTGCAAGCAGATGGCTCAACCTGTGCAAACAGCTGGCACAAAATATCAGAAAATATCTACTGATACACTGGTGGCCGGCTGGCCAGCAGGGGCTCATTGATGGCCGGCAGGGCACACTAATGGCCGGCAGGCCAAAATCCATGGCCGGCAGTGCCTTAACATGGCCAGCAGTGCATCAAGACTGACATGCTAGAAGGACCAAAACATTGCCCAAAAATGAGATAGAATTGATGCAGGGTTTGGAAAGCTCAAACCTGTGGCGTTCCAACGCAAAGTTCGAGTGCTCGACGAGCAGTCAAACTTGTCACTGGATGTACCTGCAAGAACATCCAAGTCTTGAGGTCGGTCAAAAATGGGGTGTCTACAGACTGGAGGTGCAGTAGATCTGTGGCTGACATCACTTGGTGTTGCCCTTGGCTTAATGTGGCTGAGATAGGCTACAACATGTCCCGACAGCCGGGTATATAGTTGATTGGCCACATGCACTGTGTGTTCTATTTTCCATTCTGATTCAGACACCAGTTTGGGCATGATCAGATCTGTATGGAGAAAGAGGTGGAATAACCGTCCATTTTCCCATTTGTAGTTTGCACTTGACTCGGTACCTCACTGCTTAGAGGACAAGAGAACTTTTGGCCCCTGTCCCTAGCTTCAGTTACGCCCTTTCTGGCGAGTGCTTGGTTTGGCTCGAAGACGAAGCATAGGTTGGGCCATCTTTGGCTGTAAGGACCTGCAGAAATGCAAGCAGAAGACAAAGGACCACCTGACTTATCTGTGCCCCTAGCTTATTGCTTTGTCTTTTTCTTTTCAAGTGTTATGATGTAAAATCAACCTTGATTTAATCAGGGAGTTGGAGAATGTACTTGTGTTGAAATCAATGGAATTAAAATTATGAGCATTGAAAATTTTCCTTTTTGGTTTAAAATGATCTATGTTGTAAAAGGTAAAATTTTGAGAAAAATCAATTTCATTAAAACTTTTCAAAACAATTTTCGAAAAAGGTCACTGCCTAACACACGCAGAATCAACCATTAAGATGTACAACCCAAATCAGAAGATCATAACCATTCAGAATTGCATTCAGCGTCACTACTTTCTCTTGCAACTGACCCTTCTGCCAAATGGAGCTAACACGACCAAGCCAACAGATGATGGAAAAAGATGGCCCAACCAATCAAATAGCCAGGACAGTTGAGTTAGAGATGGTTATGGCCAAACTTCGGGATGAAGTTGCCTATGTATCCCAAATATGGAAATCAGGCCTTACGTAGTTCGGTTCGGGTTCACTCAAGTATTAACTCTCTCCTTTTGCACTCTAACTTTTGCCAAAGCCGCCCTTTCAAGTTTTCGACCTTGCGAGCTCTGTTTTTCTCATTTCTAATTTTTTATACTCTAACTTTTGCCTAGGTCACCCTTTTGATTTTTTGGCCTAGTGAGCCTCTCAGGGATAGTATTTCTTCAACTTGTCCACGTTGATCGGCTATGAAAACTCTAGGCCGTCTAAATCTATAAGGATAATCGCCCCTCCCGACCAGATAGATTTGATGATGTAAGGACCAGTCTAATTGGATCTGAACTTGCCCCTAGGGTCATGGGTAAGGGCTCGGTTGTCCTTGAGCCCCATAGCTCCTTCTTTAAGATTTCTGGATTTGACTTTCTTGTTAAAGGCCCTAGCGATTCTGCGCTGATACCCTTGGATATGATATAACGCCTTCAACCTCCTCTCATCAAACAACATCAACTCTTCGAACCTTCTCTGCTACCAATCCGCCTTTGCTATCTAACACTCAACCACAATCCGTAGTGACGGTACTTCAATCTCAATTAGCAGAACAACTTCCATCCCGTACACTAGAGAAAAAAGGGTTTCCCCTGTAGATGTTCAAATTGACGTTCTGTAGCCCCAGAATGCAAAGGGAAATTTATCCAGCCAGTCCTTGTAAGTCTCAACCATCATCTGCAGGATGTTCTTGACATTCTTATTGGTGGCCTCAACAGCTCTGTTGGTCTGTGGTCTATACGTTGATGACTTTTGAAAAGCCACATTGTATTTTTCGAGCAAATCGACCACCTCTTTCTTGAAATGTGAACCGTTGTCTGAAATAATCTCGTTTGGTACCCCATACCGGCAGATGATGTTGTTTATGATGAACTTGGCCACATGTGACACCTTTAACACAGAGTAAGACTGAGCTTCCACCCACTTGGTAAAATAGTCGATCGCCACTAAAATGTTTTCATGTCAATTTGAGCTCTTTGGTGAGACTACCCCAATTACATCGATTCCCCAGGCTCAGAAAGGCCATGGCGAAGTCATGTTGTAAAGTTTTGACAGTGGGATGTTCATACGACTAACATGAATTTGACATTTGTGACATCACCGAACAAAACTAATTCAACCCTTCCCCATAGTTGACCAATAATAGCCTTGCCTGAAGATTTTTCTAGCCAGCATCACACCATTCATGTGTGCTCCACATTCTCCTCCATGGATGGCCTCCATGAGATGCCTTGACTCCTCTTCTTCAACGCATAGCTTGTGCATTCCCAAATGACCTCTTTTTTACAATTTAGTACCGCAGATGATGAATTGGACAACCAGACGTTGTATTCCCCGTTTATCCTTAGCATTTGCCCCTGGTGGCTACGCATCCTTATCCAAAAAATTCCAAATGTCATAATACCAAGGATTCTTGTCTTGAACCTCATCTATCACGGCTATCATCTCATAGGCAGGCGTGTACTTCTATTCAATGATGATCGGATGCATCTTGACTCCAAGCGGGATGTCTACCATGGAGGATTGAGTTACTAATGCATCAGCGAACCGGTTGTTCTCTCTTAGCAGATCTATAAACGTTAGTTTTTCAAACCTCAGAATTAGAACATCGACGGTCTAATGATAAATCTTCATGTTCTCTTCCTTGCCCTTCCAATCCCCGTTGGCTTAAGAAAAAACCAGGTTCGAGTCTCTAATGACGTCCAACGTTATTGCCCCTAGTTCTAGGGCAGCTTCCAATCTAGCAATACACACCTTGCATTTTGCTTTATTATTGGATACTTTGAACCGGAGTTTGAAGGCTAAGGGTATGTGGGAATCATCGGGTGCTATCAGCAGCACACCTATCCCATAACCGTACTGATTAGACGCTCCGTCAAAGTACATTATCCATGTTTCCTCTTCTATCTGTAAAATGCCCTCATTCGAGAATAGATACTCCACTGCCTCATCTCTGTCTACTTGGTGGCTTGCTAGAAATTCAGCTACTGCCCTTCTTTGACTAATTTGCGTGTGACATACTTAAGGTCAAACTCGGAGAAAAGAAGCAACCAATGAGCTGGCCTACCCGGAAGTGCTGGTTTCTCAAAGAGATATTTGATGGGATCTAATCTCGAAACCAGAATTATAAAGTGAGCTAACAAGTAGTGTCTCAACTTCCTCGTTGCCCATACCAAAGCTAAACAAGCTTTCTCGAGGGGAGTGTAGCGGGTCTCGTACTCTAGCATCTTCTTGCTCAGATAGTAGATGGCCTTCTCCACCTTAGCTTCTGATTCTTGAGCTAACATGCATCCCATGGTCGAATCCGTTACCGAAAGGTACAAGATCAGCAGCTTCCCCAGTTCTGGTGGTGACAATACAGGCAGATTTTGAAGGTACTACTTGACCAGCTCAAAGGCAAACTAACATCGATCATCTCATTGGAACTTCTTCCCTTTCTTCAAAAGACTAACTAGTGGTTCACAAGTCAAGGTTAATTTTGAGATAAATCGTCCTATGAATTGCACTTTATCCAGAAAGCTGCGCACCTCCTTTTCAGTCCTTGGTGGTGGCATTTCTCAGATGGCCTTGATTTTGGACGAAACTATTTCAATTCCCCTCTACGTAAGCAGAAATCTCAACATTTTCCCTACAGTCATCCCAAAGGTGCATTTCTTAGGGTTCAACCTCAGTCTATGTTCCCTGATCTGTTCAAAGAATTTTTCCAGTGTGGTGTAGTGGCCTTCTCGCTCTTTAGACTTGACAATCATGTCATCCACATACACCTCAACTTCTTTATGGATCATGTCATGGAAAATCGTGGTCATAGCCCTCTGACATGTAGCCCCAGCATTTTTCAACCCAAAAGGCAAGACTCTGTAGCAATAGGTACCCCACGGTGTGGTGGAAGCAATCTTATCTCTGACCTTCGGTGCCATCGAAATCTGATTATACCCAGAAAACCCATCCATGAACGAAAGCAAGGCGTGGCCTGCAGTGAAGTCTACCAGTTCATCGATGTGCAGTAATGGAAAGTTGTCTTTCGAACTAGCTCTGTTCAAATCTCGGAAGTCGATGCAGACTCTGATTCTGCCATCCTTTTTTAGAATCAGAATGATATTAGCCAGCCAAGTTGGGTACTCAGATACCATCAAGAAACCCGCATCAATCTGTTTGGTGACCTCCTATTTAATCTTCAATACCACCGGGATCCATTTCTTCTGACTTTCTAAAGTCACATATAGGGGTCGATTGTGATTAGCACCCTTAGGTGGCAACTCTTTGTCCGTAAAAGATAACACCGGACGAATATCTCCTGATGTAACCAAAGACACCAATTGGTCAATGGTGGTGTCAATAGGCAGCTTTGTTCTCTTTATCGCCTCTAGCAGTGCCTGCCTATGCTCTTGAGAATCCATCAAAAGCCCTCAAATTGATATATCCGCTAGATTCTTTTAAGTTGCTTTAAGACTAGGTCTTCTTCGACGTCATTCTTTTTTGATTTTTAGCCTCTTTCCCGGAGGATTCTAGCTAATTTAGAGCCGGGGGTTTGAAATACCGACCACTTAGGGTCATGTGGTTAATCTCGTCTGTATACCATGTATCATCAGGGGTATCAGCTTTCCACCCTTCGTCAGTATACGCATGGCTTAGATCATTGTTGTCCCACCATTCCTCTGTAGCCATGGCCAGGCCATTATCAGACTCCACTCGGATCATGTTCACATCACTCTCTCCATCGACATACCACTCCTCTTCTATAGCTGATTCAATCTCTGCCTTCCAATACTGTCTGAGTTTCTTTGGCATCTTTCTCTTATCGCCAGACTCCCACACGGGCTTTTCCATGGGTTGGACATTGTCCACTGCTGTCTCGATCCCTTCTTTTCTCTTTACTTTTTCTTGGTCTCGGGCTATCTTTCTCTAGATTTCCTCTATTCTTTGTCGTTAGAACTATTCCTACTCTCAATCCTTGTCAGTTATAGGCATGGCCTCAGTCGTAGGCACGACCTCAACCCTGCTACTAGCACTAACTTCCTCTCTTTTTACAATCTCCTTTGCCTACTCCTCCGTATCTGATTCCTCTTCACTCAACCACTCGTTGCTAGATTCAGGTTGGCTTGGATCCCACCACTCAATCTGTACGCTGCCCATATTCTCTTTTTCAAAGAAGTAAAGGTTCTCCAGATCTTCCTCCAGTTCTGCCAGGTCTTTTTCTAATTCTACCAAGTCATTAAGGCCTTGTTCAGGCCAATCATTCTAATTTTGCCCTAGCTCATCTTCCCCAATGGCGTTGATACTGAGAGAGTCTGGTAGTACAACTACAGGCTTTAGCTGGTCAGCGACCATAATGTTTCGACTAGAGTCATACTCTTCTGCAAGTGAGGCTCCATTTTCCATCACTTGGGTGTCAGACAACCCCTTCTCTAGTGCATCCCTCTTCTCTTTTGCCTCTGCCACCACAGGCCCTAATTAGGTTTTGGGTGTTATATCTATCATGCACATATCTGTGCTTTCTGGGATAACCACCTCAAGCTTAGGTAGAAGGGATGGAGTGATATATGCGTGTAGACGTGCCCGGAGAACTCCCGAGCAAATCTCGTTTTGTTCTCTAGCTACTACAGTTCGGACTCAAAGTCACGGTTCTGAATCTAATCTCGCAAAGTGCGATGCAAGACCGATAAATCACCAAAGAGTCCAAATCCGGCAAATCGTTTTGGAAAACTGATTTTGTAAAGAAGTGCCAAACATGGACTGCTTTGCCAAATACAGAGTCACCACCTAAATATTTTATTTCAGGGGAATTTAGGAAACCCTGACTCGTGCCTAAGGCCACGTGTTCGTCATCACCAAAGTTGCCTCGACTCGGGAACTTGGGTACGATTGGGGAAGGTCATTTAATGAGCACCCCCGCTCGTCCGATCAAAGATCGGCCTATACTAAACATGATATTTTGTTTTTGAAAACACAAGTGTTCTTATTCCGGTTAATTAGCTAGAATTACTATGTGATGCGCACAACACACAAGTATAGACTAGTTCGCCTAATTTGGAACAAAGCATCGCATATCCGTTTGTTTGGAAATGGTTTAAAGTTTGCTACTCGCAAGTAGGCTAAAACACAGATTTCAATGAATCGTTCCAATTCAAGTAATCCAACCTTCACCCACAGGCATTCAGGCAGTTATATCACATAAGCAATTAGCCTCATGGCAAGCATGCTGTCATGTTATCATTCACACACATGCAAGATGCTAAAGCATAAACACTCACAGTGTACTCCGAGCCAAAATAAAGAACTAGTTAGTAATCAATGTGTGATCCTAGTTCATGTTAAGATGGCTAATGCAACAAAGGCAAAATGCAACTAGAGTAGGCTCGGCTATTCTAAGATGGCACATGAGATGCGACAATTCGATACATGTATTCAAGTAGGAATTGAAATACAATGCAGTTAGTATGATGCGTCGAGCCCGGTACATACAATACAGATGAATGATGAAAACATGCATAGCATAAGCTATGCTAAATGAAATATGCCCTAAAACTAACCATCGTAAGCGGTTAAGTAAAAGGGAGAAAGAAATGGGGGTTGGAAGACATGCATCACACACACGCACGCTTATTACACCGATTGGCTCTCTCGAGGGAGAGACCGAAAGAATAATACAAATCAACTAATTAACTAACTAACAAGCTAATTAATTATTACACAATCAAATGAATAACTAGCTACAACTAATTATTATAACACTTAAATAATTAATAAATTAATTAAGCTACGAAAAACAGTAAAGAGGCCTCGAGAAGAGGGACAAATGCATGCTCGGTTGGCTTCGCTCAGAAATCCGTTGCTATGCCTCATGTTGCCTCTGTTTACACTGCTCTGTACCTCTGCAAAGTGTGAAATTCCCAACACACTTCTGATTCACCCCATGGGCACTGTGGGAGGCCATCGGCCAAAAATCATGGTCATCGGCCAAGAAACAGGGGTCATCGACCATATATGAAGCCATCGGCCGAACACTTGTAGCCGATCGGCACTGAAGATAACTGATCGACCATCTTTTCCTGCAAAAAGCTGTTCTGCTGCAGCAGAGGACAAACAGAGCATGGCAATGCAATTACAAGACAATGTTTGCAGCTACACCCCTCATCATGTTTGAGACTCAAAGGTGTGTAGCTCTCGACCCTCGAACCACCAATCACGCATTTCAATGCATGATGGCCAAAGGAGCCAAGTGTGCAATTCAATATCAAATGAAATGCACAAAACACACAAGGGACCTTAACCTCTATCATGTGTGATCAAGAGGCAAGGCAATGCACATACAATGCAATGCAACCTAAGCATGCAAGCAAACATGCAAACAACTCAAGCATGCAACAACATGCAACAATATCATGCAATGCAACTAATATGTAATAGGCATACAACCTAAACATGTAAAGGTGCATGGCATAGGTATGTGACAACAATACCAATAACAAGCATGTGACAATATGTAATCCAACAAGTATGCAAGATGAAATAAGCATGCAAAAACATACCAATCATGCGAAATGCTACCTAAGCATGCAAACATGCAAGGCATGTAATCAATATACAAGGATGGGCAAGCATGCAACAACATGTAGTGCGACAAGTATGCAACAACACACAAACCGTATGAGCCATGGACTTATACTGAAAATGGGTAGGCCTCAGCCATGCCAAAACAGTGGCCAAAAGTGCTAAAATGATGGTTCCAAAATGAAAAACAAACAAGTATGCTAATTGGCCCATAAGGTAGGCAACAAGACACAATTCTCAAACATGAGCAAGGTGTGACAAACATGAGAATGTGGCAATGCAATAAGCTCTGAAAATGTGTTAGGAATGATGCCAAATCAACCAAACAAAGCAAGTATAGCATGCAAGAAAGCCTAAAGCTTAAGGCTAAACAAGGGACTCGAACCATGGCCATACAAGGCAAGCCGCAAAGGGCCAAGGGTACCCAAAATAGTCCCAAGGCAGGTCAATATGAGACCAAAAACATACTCGAAACTAGCCAACACAAGCTAGAACATAACACCAAAAACATGAGGCATGCAAGGCTACAAAAAGGGTGTTACGCTACACCTATCACAACCAAACATGGCATGACTTAACCAATGAAAAACAGAGTTATGGCATGGTAAAACAAGACCAAAAACCCACTTAGATGGCATCCCAAAGACCTAAGCATGGAGGCATACACAATGGTCCATTCATGAGGCATAAAACATCAACTCTTTAAAGCATTAAAGGAGTGATAAGTGCAAGCATATGAGCATGAAACATAGACTGAAATAGCATTTCAAATGATGCCAAATCATGATAATAGTCCAAATAAAGCATGTTAGAGGACTTAATACTCAAAGCTAACAAGCTAGATTGAACCATGGCTATACAAAGCAAGTTGTGCATGATTAAAACAACACCAAACAGACCTTAAGCATGTTAAAATAAGGCTAAAAGCTTCTTTGGGTCAAGCCAAAAGCATGCTAGAATGACATGTTAAGGCATGATGCATGTTAAGGCAAATGAGAGGATTGCAAGAGAAGTACATGAAGCATGTAAGACCAACTAAACCCACCCAAAATAGAGTCATGGAATGCTAAAAAAAACACCAAAAACCCACTGAAATGGAGTCAACATAAGCTAGAAAGACATGCTCAAACATGAAGCATATAAGACTAGTTTGTGTGATTTACACTACAAGTGTATTAGGCATGCCTAGGGTGACAAAACCAAGAAAAAACAGTGCTGTATCATGAAAAAACAAAGCCTAATACATACTGAAATGAAGCTAAAGCAAGCTAAGCAAACATGCTACCAATATAAGCCATTTATACTAGCATACAGGACAACAAGGAGAGGGGATGACCCTCTCCTATTTAAGACCTCAAAACTACCTTTCCACCACTAAAAATCCTCTAGATTTCAGTGGTAGAAAGGTCATCCAAAGCCAAGAACAAGGGCCAAAAGGGATGGCCTAAAACAAGGCCTAACAAGGCCTTAGAGGGAGGAGATGACCCCCAACCAAAAAGTAACCTTAAACAAAGATCTAAAGCATCAAAAATTAGAACTTATTGTAGTTCAAAGTTAAGCTTAAAATAATAAGCAATAGGCCTAAAAGCTTAAGCAAGAATGAGGGTTTAAAAGCAAGAAGCTCACCCTTGAAGAACACCTTCAAGAACACAACTCCAGCAACCTCCTCTGACCAAAACCAGCTCAAGAACACTAAAAACAACTCCTAAGGACCTCAACAACCAAAGGATGGTGTTCTACTAAGTGTTTGTGTGCAATAGTGTGAAGATAATACACTTTAAGGCACAAAATAGGAACAAACAAGGAGATATAGATACAAATATATATCTATCTCTCAAGAACCAATTTTTTTCTGAACCTCTGAGAAGGGAGGAGGAGCTCCCTTCTTATAGAAGTTCAATTCCAAAGCTTCCTAAGCAAGCTAAACAATTGAAACAAATCCCTCCATACACGTGTATGGAGGATGTGAATAGTGCATGCCAGCTGTGACAGCTGGCATAAAATATCTACATAAAGCAGATGAATAGGGCTGGGCCAGAAAACATGGCCGATCGACCAACACAAGGGCCGATCGACAAAAAAGAGTGCCGATCGGCCAACACTTTTGGCTGATGGCAAGAAAACAAGGCCGATGGCTTCATGCCTTGGCCGATGGGTTGAGGGATGGCCAACAAGCCACCCTCTTCCCTCAGAAGTAAAACACAAGTGCTTGGTCCACAACCAAGCACAAAATAGACAAGTTGAGAGATCTTGAGGCAAGGCGCGCGACCGAGACCCCCGAAAACTCAAAACGAACACGAGCATGGATGATCATCGAGTGTTCAAATGATGACGTCCAAGTCTTGAGGACAGTCAAAAATGGGGAGTCTACAATGCACTGGGGTTAAAGATGGGTGGTAGTGTATGGATAAGGTTAATGTTTCTGAGTAGAGGAACTCAGTTATGGGTGGGAAGTGGGTTGGTGGTTACCTTTCGTTTTGTGGGCGGAGCTGAGGGCGGAGCTATGATTTTATTGTTGATAAGATCCTGGATCTCATGACGTAGGCGATAGCAACGATCTATAGGGTGACCGTGCTATTGATGAAAAATGTAGTACTGGGTGGGGTCGTGTCTAGGTGCGAGTAGGTTGGGGAGAGGTCGAGGATCGAGGGGTTTGAAGTGTCCCTTTTCCATTAGCATTTTAAGAGCACGGGCTGGGCTCATGTGAAGGGGGTAAAGGTTCTTCGATTTCGGCTTGGACCGGTGGGTTGTGAAGTTATACCAGCGAAGGGATCAGCCAGGTTGGCTACTGTAGCGACGGTGCTGATTTTTGCGGGCTGAGGAATAGTGCTACTGCTAGCATTGGTACTCCTGGTGAACGGCCTCTTTGCAGGTTCACTAGTTCTCTAGATGATGTCTTTCTTGAATGCACTTTCAATTTGGACCTCCAATTCGTGTAGAGAAGCAAATGTAGACAATGGCACCACTATCATTCTTTGTAGCATATCCGACTCGAGATTCTGAAATACTAATCGAACTTGTTCCCTTTCTAATGGCCTATTTGTCATTCTGGTTGCTTTTGCCCTTAATCTGGTAACAAAGTTGATGAAGGGTTCCTTAGGGTTCTTGGTAGTCGCTTCTAGCTCACTAATGGTTACTTCTATCTGAGTACTGTATGAGTATTGGTTGAAAAACCCGTCAGACAGTTCCTTCTAATTCCTTTTAGTAGAATCCTCCAGTTTAGCGTACCAGATAGCTGCCACGTCCAATAGAGTTCTTCCGAACAAAGACAGTTTCTGAGCCTTAGAACATCCGAAAACAGGCGAACATGAACAATAGGGTCCCCACTACCATCAAATCTATCGATGTGAGGCATCTTGATTTTTTCTGGCAGTTTAACTGAAGCCTCGGTCTAATCGTCTTCAATATCTGGAATGGAATTTTAACCTTGGGATTTTTTAAGCATTTTCTCTAGCTTGGCAATTTTGATCATAGTCGGATCAATATCATTGATGTCAAAGGGAAGAAGTCCCCCATGGAGCTGTGCCAGAGACCTGTAAGTTGGAGCCTGTGCAAACATTTCCTAAGGATCTGAGACCTGAGGGTTTTCAACTGGTGGAGGTGGGTTAGGATTCGGTTGGGCAGCCAGGACCGGATGTACAGTAGATGTGGAGGCCCCAGATGGGCATCGCATGTTAGCAATAGGTTCATCCTGAGAGGCTATCCTTTGATTCAAGGTATCCATGGCTCACTGGAAAGCTGCCATCATGGTGGCCACCTCTTTTGCACTCTGAGCCATTACATGTCTGGGAAAGTTAAATACTGGTGAACTGATTTGGTGAAGTCAAATAGGTGATTGTCGGGTGATCTGTGTTGGTGATGATAACTGCTTGTTCCTTCTTTGGTACACAACTGGTGGGAGCAAGACTAACACTGGCTGACCACCAACAAGGTCTCGGGTTTTGCAAAGTCTGCCAGAGCGAGTCCACACAACTTGGAGGATATCGGGTCTCTCTGAAGCTATGATAGCAAACTACCTAGCAAAAGAAAGAAAAGAAAAACGATAATAAAAAATTGGACAGCACTTCGTCCCAATTCGCAACAGATATAATCACAGTTGAAACATTGTATTTCTCATTGAACTCTGCCCCCAAAACTGATATCACCTTTGTACCACTGATATGATGCGTTCCTGTACAGTTTCACTATAAATGCACATACTAGGTAATAGAGAGCCAAAACACCCCTATGCGTGGTAGGGTTACCCTGTCTTAGATTTTGATATGTTCTAGGGTTTACTACTTCAAGCAAGTAGTTTCACAACATCCTGTATAAAGGTGAGCATCATGTCCTAAGTTGGAACAGTAACTATGGCTTTCCTATATGTAACTAGGCCAAATGGTCAAAAAATGTACCTCGGAAAGATTATCTAGTATACCTCTCACACCTAACACTGAGAAGTGAAAGGTGGATCAAGCAATACAGCAGTAATCCAGATACATGGATTGTGTTTCCAACATGGTAAAGCCCACAACCGATCAGCCTTTTGGCAAACCGTCCAGGAATAGTAGATGGAAAACACAGTGACTTAGAGTAACAATGCAAATGTAATGCAAAGAGCATATAAGTGTAGATAAAAATTTACATCATGAAGTTCGAGTCAAGTTCTCTAAATCCCCAGCAGAGTCGCCAGAAACTGTAACTTGCTTTTCGTACTCCTCGGAGGGGTTTAGTCTCCTCTGATATGATAGCCCTACAGTTCAGACTCCTGTGGTTCTAAATTTGGTTTCGTAGGTGCAAACGAAACAGATAAACACAAAAGAGTCCAAATTCGGAAAATCATTTTAGAAAATTGATTTTGAATCAAAGATGCCAAAAATGGAGTGCATTACCAAATTTTAGAGTCGCCACCTGAATATTTTTAGAAAATTTAGGAAACCTGTGACTCGTGCCAAAGGCCATTAGTTCGTCATTACTAAAGTGTCTCGGCTACGGAACTTATGTATGAGAGGGGAAGGTCATGAATTGAGCACCCCACTCACCCGATCAAAGATCGGCCTCTACTAATCATGATGTGATTTTTATGTACATTATATGCTCTTGTTCAGATTATTATGCTATCTTTACTACGTGATGCACACAAGTATAGACTAATTCACAGAAGTTAGAACGCTTTGATTTCATATTTGTTTTGAAAAGTCTTTTGAATATGTACTACTTGAAAAAGTGACATCATATGTACATTGATCAAATCATCCCAAATTAAGCGAAAAGCCTTCATCCACAGGCATTCAAACAGGTATATTAACTAAGAATTTACCCTCATGGTAATCATGCTTGATACGGCGACAATCACATGCATGCGATATGCTAAAGCAAAAACCGCTCACCCAGTACTCCGAGGTAAGCCAAAGAAAACAAAATAAGTAGAAAAATGCATGATCCAAAGCAATGCAACATGACTAATGCAACGCATACAACATGCAATTAATAGGCTCGGCTACTAGTATGACATATAAGTAAATTCAAGGCATGCGATAAAAGCACATATTCGAGTAAGGAATTTGAAATTGACATTGATTAGTAGGATGAGCCGAACCTTATGCGTGCAAAAATGGATATGTACACATGGTAATGATATGAAATCAAAATATGATGCTACCATTACAAGTGAATAAATAAAAGGGAGAAAGAAATGGGGGTTGGAAGACGTACACGACATTTCAATTTTTCCCTCATGCAAGAGGGTCTGAATGAATGTCCTAATTAAACTAACTACTTAGAATACCAAAAAAATTAGCTACACTAACTATTCATTACAAATTAGAATTAGGCTAACAAATTAGTAAACTAGCTATTACAAATTTCCAATGAATTACTAATTTAAATACAACGTATTACTCTTAGCATCAATTGTACGAGCCACGGATAGCGAAGAATTGCACATGCATGATCAGTAATTTTCACGCAAAAAACTTCTCTGTTTTGCTGCCAGAACTGTTTTGTTTTGCAGTAAAAAATTTAGACTGTTTTTTCCCCAGCCTCTGCTCTGTTCTTCCATGAAAATGGTTTTGTCTGCATAAAATAAAGTAGCCTGCTGGCCAAGAAAACTGGTCGGCCAGTTGGACAGGTGGCCGGCCGGCTATTGTTTTGGGGGTCTGCCCTATTGCAACAGAAAAGAAACGGAGCACAAATAGAGTATTTTCGGGAGATGTTTATCCTCTTTGCCTCTCCCTATCATGAAACAGATCAAAGAAGGGGTACACTCAATTCACAAACCATCAATTGACGCAAATTCATTGCGTGATGATCCATGAATCAATGGGACAAGGGCTCAATGAATGAAAATGAAGACCAACAAAACTCCTCCCTATCATGGAGTTACCTCTCTAGGGAAGTGGTAGACATTGATTATTGCCTCATTAACATCACTAAAAGTATGTAATGACGCAAGACTCAATAGGTTCAATTACATTCGATTGAACCCAAACCAATTTTATTACTTTTGTTACCATTTTAGTCCAATCTTATTAGCCTCTTTTAATTACCTTTCCATTCCTTAATCATTTAGTCGAAAAATGAGAATTAAGTCCACTAAATGGAGGGAAGTGTCAAACAAGAAGTTGTTCTTGACATGAGAGAGATGTAATGCCTTGGTAATGAACCTTCGAAGAGATTAAACCATTAAACATGGAAATGTCACTTTTGCATGCCTTAAACAACACTCGTTTGAAATGACTCTCAAAAAAATAAAACCAAGAAAGGAGGGAGAGTGCAGAGATGGTTATTGCAAGTGTAAACACATGTATGAAAAGCATAAAATAAAAGCCATCAACTCAAATAGGTTGGTGTCTAAGGCCTAAACCACCAAACCTTTGAGGACTACAACATTATAAGAATACTATACAAAGCATGAATGAAGTTAACACATTAAAGGAGTCCTAAAACTCACAAAAATAGTGCTGGAATTAGTATGAAAAGCTAGAAAAAGTGAACTAAAATAATGGAGAAATGAAGCTAGTAAGCAAGCTTAAGGATGGATGGCTAACCCCTCCATTCTTGGGGCTTCAAAACCACATTTTTAGCCTCTGAAAAACCTCTGAAAAAAAGTGGTAAAAAGTTGGAAAAAAGTTGAGAAAGAAGTGGGAAACACAAGGGAAAAATCTTTGAAAACAAGGTTCAAAGAAGGGTCGTTAACACCTCCACCTTTGATAGCTTTAAGCCACAACTTTCAGCCTATAAAAATAGTGTAAAACCAGTACAAAAACAGCAAGAAAAGATAGGGGAGAAGTAGTGTAAGGAAGGTCAATGTTATACCTCTTGAAAAGGAGTAACTCTTTGATTCATAAACTCACTAGTAAGAACCCTCAAGAGCAGAAATTTAAACTCAAGAATCTCAACAAGGAGAGCTAAAATATTGGTTTAGGAAGTATAGGTAAGGTGTATGTATGTTGTAAGAAAGAGAGAGAGAGAGAGAGAGAGAGTTTCAAGAATTTAAGCTTTTGGAATTTTTTCTAACCTAAAAACATAAGGCATAGTCCTCTATATATAGAAAAACCGGTTGCTATCTCGAAAATATCTATATTGAGCCAGCTGGTGCAATGCATGTACATGGGGGGTCAACTGGCAACAAATATTTGTTCTACTGGAAAACCTAGCCGGCCTGCCAGATGGGGGACGGCCGGCACTAATTTTTTGGCTAGCTGGCCACCTGTTGGCCAACAGGCCTCTGGATGGTCAGGCTTGAAAAAAACAGGTTTTGGGCCAAAGTGTTGCAAGACTCTAGGCTCTAAAACTCGAGAATCGAGGCTTCATGCTAAGAAAATTGAGCGTATGTACAACATAGCATTTCATCATCGAGTGACCAACCTGAGGCACCCAAATCTGAAGGGCAGTAAAAAATGGGGTGTCTACAGAGACTGAGATGGAGCGAACCCCCTGTGTCTCTTACTAGTCCTGGAGTTCGCCTATGACTCTTGCCATCTAGATCTTGCGGCTCAGATCCTCTCCTCCTCGGCCTGCATTGTGATTTATACATGTGTCGCCACCTCTGCTAAATAGTCTATTCTCAAATTCAATGCAAGGGTGTTCTGTCATCACCAACTTCAGTGCAAACCTGGACAAGCTAGTAAAGGCCGCTTCAAATTCAACCACCGATATGCTCAACTGTTTAAGGTCTAAAAACTCGTGCTTCAGTCTCTCCCTAACAGTGGGAGGTACTGTGGATAACCTTTTTTGTGCCCCTTTCAGAAGATTTGAAAGAAAGGTCTCACAGTTCGGACTCTCGCGGTTTTGAATCTAATCTCACAAGTGTAATGTGATACTGATAATCACCAAAGAGTCCAAAGCCGACAAATCTTTTTGGAAAATCAATTTTAAATCAAATAATGCCAAAATGGGACTGCTTTGCCAGATACAAAGTCGCCACCTAAATATTTTGTTTCTGGAGAAATTTAGGAAACCCTAACTTGTGCCAAAGGTCGCATGTCCGTCATCACCAAAGTTGTCTCGGCTCGGGAACTTAGGTACGAGACGGGAAGGTCATGAATTGAGCACCCCAGCTCGCCCAATCAGAAGATCGGCCTCTACTAATCATGATATGATTTTTTAAAAACATTATGTGTTCTTATTCTGGTTATTAAACTAGCTTTACTATGTGATGCGCACAAGCAAGTATAGACTAGTTTGCTCAATTTGGAACAATTTAACTCACGTTTGTTTGTGAAAATGGTTTGAATTTGCCACCTCAAGTGGGTTTAAAGTTTGCGGATTTGCCACCAAACATAGTCGGCTTAAAACATGATTTGCCACTCAACAAAGTGGGCTTAAAACGCACATTTGTTGAATCGCTCCAATTCAAACAACAAGCCTTCATCCACAGGCATTCATGCAATTTAGTATTTAAGCACATAGCCTCATGGTGAGCATGCTAGACATGGCAACATGGCAATCACACTCATGCAAGTATGCTAAAGCGTAAAAACTTATCGAGTACTCCAAGCCAAAACAAAAACTAGTTAGAAAGATGCATGATCCTAACTATACAAGATGTCTAATGCAACGCATGTAGAGAATGCAATTAATAGGCACGGCCACTAATATGGCATATGAAGCAATTGGAACAATATGCGATTAAACACGTATTCAAAGAATTATTGAAATGGCAATGCAGTTTGAATGATACGTCGAGCCTCGGTGCATGCAAGATAAGATGAATGTATGCAAGCATGCGATATGCTAAGTGAAATATGACACTAATCTAGCCATCAAAAGCAATTAAATAAAAGGGAGAAAGATGTAGGGTTGGAAGACATACACACACGCACGCACACATATTACAACATTACGCCCTTGCGAAGGAGGGTCCGAATGAATAAGCTAACTAACTAGCTATGCTAATTAAGCTAACTATTACAAAACATGAAACTAATTAACTAGCTATACTAACTAACTAATTATTACTAACCGAAATCGATATTTAACTAGCTAATTAAACTAACTAATTATTAACAACACTTAATTAGCTACAACTAATTAATTACAACACGCATTTAAGTTAGATATTTCAACGTTAAATAAGCTTAGAATGCAAGGGAGGCTCATGCACGTGCTCGATTTCCACCCGAAAAGCCACCATTTTGCTGCTGCAAGCCTTTGTTTGCACATTTGAACACTGACAATGCTGCCCACTTCCAGAATACCTCTGCTTCATCTTACCAACACATTGTGCAAAAATCACTGATGGCTGACAAGAGGGACAAGGGGCCGGTCGACTACCAATGGTGGCCGGTCGGCTACCATTGGTGGCCGGTCGGCTACCATTGGTGGCCGGTCGGCCACTAGTGGTGGTTGTCGACCACTGCTGGTTTAAACTTCCATACTGCAACAGAGAGCAAACAGGGCAAAATAGTGTATTTCTCAAGGGTTGTTTATATTGTCTACCCTCCTTATCATCACATAAGCTCAAATGAGAGAAACTCTTGGCCTTCAAACCATCAATCAGGCAATTTCCATGCATGATGGCTAAGGGACCAAGTTTGTACAAGTTCAATAAATGCACAAACAAGACCAAAATGACCACTACCCTATCATGCATGATCAAAGGCAATGGTGACCTAGGAAAATGACACATTTCATCACTTTGAGTATGAAATGTCTCATTTTCCTTGTGTTCAAATTAACGTCTGACTTGAACACATGTAATGCGACACAAAGAATGCTTATCTTGCACACTTTTCCTTGCCAATTTTGTTTACTCATTTTAATTACCAAATCATTCCTTAACCAATTAAGCCCATTGGTGAGTGTCCTCTAATGAAAGAGGGCTCAAACCACAAGTTACTTTGGGCATGAAAGAGGCATTACACTGTTGGTAAAGAACCCCCCCTAAGGGATTAAACCATTAGGTGTAGCACCTCCATTTCACACTTGTGCAAACAAGTGGCTTGAAACCACTTTCAAAGCGAAACCAAAAGGTGAAGAGATAAGGGAGATTGCAGAGAATATGAGTGCTGAAAATGTGTGATAAAAGCACAGAAACATGCAATCAACTCAAACCAATGATGCTTAAAGCAATAAAACACCAACTATTACACTAGAGGCATGCAAAACAAGACTCAAAAAGTACTAAACAGCCAAAACAGTGGCAAAACAATTCAAAATAGAGTGTAAAACATACTGGACTCAAGCTAAGTTAGGCTAGAAAAACATGCTAACATGTAAAGCTAACTAGGCATGCAAACAAGACACAAGGAGGGGAGGCTAACCCCTCCAATTTTGGACATCAAAACATGATTTTTACCACTGAAAAATCTTAGAAATTCAGTGGTTAAAAGGCCCAAAAAAAGTTTATTTGAAAGTGATGAATAAAGGCACAAAAGCTACACAAGCAAAAAAGCATGAAAGGTGAACCACCCCTAACTAAAAAAGGGCTCAAACCACCCTTAAGTAACAAAAATAGAGCTTCTTATAGTTCAAAACCAGGCCAAAAACAATTGAAATCGATGGCAAAAAAAGTATCTCGAAACAAAGCAAACAAGACAAGTTTTATACCTTTGAAGCAAAGCTCGATTTTAGGCACCAAACCAAGCTAAAACCACTTGCTAGAGCTCAAAGAGAGTCCCAAAGAAACTCATCTCAAAGGTAAGGAGATTTGGTTTAGGAGGTATAGGCAAAAACTAAGGATTTGTGAGCAAATGTATACAAAATTGCAAGAGAGAGAGAGAGAAAAATCTAGAGAAAGGGAGAATTTTGCTCCAAAATTGCTAGCCCCCAAAAATCTAGAGAGAGAGGAACCCCCCTATTTATAAAAAAAACTCTTTGAGCTTACAAACATCCCACTATACACGTGTAGGGAGATGTAGCTCATTGTGCTAACAGTTGGCACAGTTGTCAACAAATATCTGGAAAAAGGCATTGGTGGCCATCAGCCACCAGTGGTGGCCGGTAGCCGACCGGCCACACCCCTGGCCGAAAATCATTATCCATGGCCGACGGCCTATGGTGGTGGCCGACAGGTCACCAAAAGTTCTAGGCAAGAAATAACAAGGTTTTGGTCCAAAACAAGGCACAAAACAGATAAGGTTTCAAGGCTCAAAGGTAGGGCACTCCGCCGAGGACTTCGAGCACTCAAAATGAACACATGCAATCATAATCATTGAGTGCAAAGCGATGACATCCGAGTCTTGAGGACGATCAAAAATTGGATGTCTAGAGTTGCCCCTCTTTGATAGAACTCGGAAGTCATGAAGTGACAAGAGTGAATGTCAAAGCCCAGAGACGACCCATTTTTGACAAGGCCAAAGACTTGGACAAACAAATAAGCAAGACAAAGATGGTTGCCCCCGCAGACTGCCTAGTGATATGCACGATGTAGGAACATAACTTATGATCATGCAATGAGGCTATAGTGAAACATGTGAGTGCAAATGCAATGCAAGCAAACCAAAACAAGGTACAACAATCTCAAATATGAAAAGAAGTAAGCAAACAGGCCACGTGTACGAATCACAAGCTAAACCACATCTCATGCAGAAAGGATGTAAGAAAATTAACTTAACCACACGTCACGCAGGAAAAGCGAAGAACAACACAACCACCGGGGACACCCGAGGTTGAAACAAGACCCTAACGCATTGCACACGGAAGTAAGAAAGAATGGTGTGAACTCCAAGACGCACCCAAATGCTCCTAACCGAAACGTCCTAACGCGTCGCACGCAGGAGGAGAAGAGGAGGTTTGAAGGGTACAAGTGATTCTACCTGGAACTCCTCTGAATGAACCGTACATACAATATCGTGCCTGCATAAAAAAAAAAAAAAAAACTTAACATGTATAATACAGTAAGAATGCATGCTCTACATAAGACAAATAACCAAGATACAATGTTAATGGCATGTTTTATGCAAAACATGAGAGAAACAAAACAGAAGCCTATTCTATGCGACGAGAGCCGGAGCATGTTCTATGCCACATTGGAATGCATATTCAATGCAACAGTACAAAATGCATGTTCTATGAAGGATCAACAACATGTTCTATGCAAAGTGCAGAATGCATGTTCCATGTACTGAAGAGATGCGCAGTCTATGCAAGAATGAAAATGAATGTTATCGAAACAAGTTCAGTAGCAACTTTCCGATTTTCCTTTCGGAAGAGTTGTGATACGCAAAAAGGATACACCTCGTGCAACGAGACGGATGACTACCACCTGAAGACACGATTTTAA
The DNA here is from genome assembly GCA_030407325.1 of Camellia japonica. Lineage (NCBI taxonomy): Eukaryota > Viridiplantae > Streptophyta > Magnoliopsida > Ericales > Theaceae > Camellia > Camellia japonica. The sequence continues at coordinate 73,786,312 of JAPPVO010000007.1, read as the reverse complement.
GCCTCCATAGAGATAACTTGAACTCAACAGTGACCTTTCCTTGCACTTCTTAAGGAATAAGGACACAAAACAGCATCAAGATTCAATTTAGGAGCACTAGGCACTGGACGACCACTAGAAGAGGGTGTCGGCCACCTTTCAGCCACGCTTGAGCATTGTCGGCCACTGATGGCAGATTGGGGCCAATTCGGTTTTTTCTCAATAGGTCTTTAAGTACACCATCCCAAACTTCATTTCCTCACTCTTCCAAACTCGAAAACCCTCTCTCTCTCTCTAGATAGTTTTCCCCTCTAGATCCGAGCTTTATACATGTTTTCCAACGCCCCACGGACATTTGATTCACTAAATCCTCTTTGTATACTCCATTTTGAACCGATTGAAATTCGATTTCGGTACTTTTTCTTGGAGTTTCACCACTTGAGGCTTCTTTCCCTCGAGTTCTTCTTGGGTTCTGTGCCTTTTCCCGGGCTTTGACTTTTTCTTCTCTTTTTCTCTCTTTTAGGGTTGACTTTTGGCATTTTTCACCTATTTTCCTCAGTTTTGACCACTTTCTCATCTTCTTTCCAGATGGTGGACGACATTCCTCATGATGAAGCTTCCCCAGAGATTCCACCCTACTTGTCCCCAGAGATAAAGGCAGAGCCCAAGCCTGTGCTACTACCACCCAGGGTTCCACCCAAAGACATATCATCCTCAGACGTATGTGCTACCACCCGAGAGTGTCCGGCATTTCAGAGGGTTTGAGTGAGGTGCACCTGAGGACCTTTTGCTATGAGAGCTGGCCTCCCACTTATCTTACGGCGCCATTGAGGTATACACTGCCTTTCATTTATCTTACAGCTCCTCAATGTACCTTGCATTTCTTGCTTAAATCATATTCTTGCACTGTATCTCTTACACTGCCTTTCACCTGCTCATTCCACATACATTCTTGCACTGTATTTCTTACACCTGCTCGTTCTGATCACGGGAGGACTCCCACTCTATTAGAGTCTATGGAGCGACATCCACAAGGGAGTGGTATATAGAGCTCCCCGATGGTGTCCGCTACATTGTTGATGAGGCCGGCTTCGGTTTGTTCTGCGTGGGGCTATCACGACTTATAACGAGTCAACCTCTACTTGGAGCGTTGGTAGAGAGGTAATGGGATACCACCAACTCTTTCCACTTCTCCACTACGAGAGAGATAACGATGACTCCCTATGACTTCTCTATGCTCACTTGCATAGAGGTAGGAGGTCGTCCGATCCCTTATGATACAGACATGGGTGAGTGGGAGGTTGCATGGATCCACCTACTAGGAGCACACCCACCTCTCTTCCGATCGGGGATGGTACGGTACAGCTGGTTTGCAGAGCAATTTCGAGGGAGAGAACCAGAGACCCCAGAGGAGACCGAGCATTACGCTCGAGGCTTCTTGATGTTCCTCTTCGGCACCACTTTGTTCGCAGACAAAACGAACATTGTAGGGTTATATCTCCTGAGTGCACTGGTGGACTTCTCTTAGGTCCGTGTTTATGATTAGGGCAGTGCTGGCCTTGGTACATTGTATGGATATATAAGCTCGACATCCCGCAAAAACGGGAACAGGGTCGGCGGCTACTGGAGAGCCTAGGAGGTATGCTTTACCTTTTTTGCTTTGCATTTCCTACCGTGCTTTCTGCTTTGCACTTGTACTTTCTATACTACACTTTTTTTCTTCCTGCACTTACACCTGTACTTTCTGTACACTGCACACACATTCTTCTTTCTGCATTCTGTATTCTACATTCGCTACTTTTTGAATTCCCTGTATTCTGCATTCTCTAGACATTATACACACATTATGCTTTCTACATTCCCTGTGTTTTGCTGTATACTCAATATGGCCCTTTTCATTTTATAGCTTTGGGTGTATGCCTACTTTTCGACCCTTGCCCCAGAGCCAGAGGTGGAGATGCCTCCTGTCGTGCTGTACTCTCATCGGCATGACAGGAGATGACTGCGGAGGACCCGAGAGACTTTTTCATTTTTCCATTGGTACTTCGAAATTGTGACTGCAGCAGAGGTGACTCAAAATTCACAGTTAACGTCATTCATGCTTCAGTTCTGATTCATATTGTAATATTCTAATGGCAACTAACAAGCTATGCATTCTCTGTTTACAGATCATGTGGCAGCCTTGGGCGACGATGCCTGAGAGAGTCAGGGACCAGTTTACTGGAGCTCGGGGGGCCACCCGTTTCAGGGGCGAGCGTTTCATATGCCAGACCTTGGGTTTGCTGCAATTGATAGCTCTCATGGCGCCCCCACCATCTATGAGAGCTACAGAGCAGCTCACCTTCCAGGAGATGATCCAGTTTACAAGGGGCTTGGACGCCGATTACTTCTTCGGAGAGGGTGATTATGCGGCATTCATCGAGACACACCTCGTGCCTCCTTTGATCGGTATTCGCGGAGGTGAGGGGATGAGAGCTCCAGCTACGAGAGAGAGAGAGAGAGACAGAGACAAAGACAGACAGACAGACAGAGTACCCCGCGCGACCAGGGCGCGTGGTAGAGGGCCACCCAGACGAGGCAAAGGATCGGCTGGCCAGAGCTGCCTACTGCACTCACATGTTGGCAGTATACTAGGGAGGCATACCAAATCCCGATTGAGCCTGCTGCAACGGGACACAGATACGTTAGAGCTCCTGATGCGCCCCTGGTCTGTACCCCATTCTTTAGTTTTCTCATTTCTTTCTGATATTTGTTCCTTCTGCACATTGATCATTTCCAATACATTTGTAGGCACCTCCTAGATACATTGAGGATTTGCTCGAGCTATTAGCCTCATTCAAGGGCATGATATTGAGGAGAGAGGCACTGCTCGGCTTCCATGGCATTCAAGTTATTTCTTCAGTTTTCTTACATTCCAGTCATCAAATTTCCACTGACACACTGAAACTGACATTTCGGCTGAAAATTTCCCCACGCTACACTGATACACTACATCTGAATTCATACACTGTACCTGACTTCTGCATATACTCATTCTGCACACCATACTTGCATCTGATACACATACTGTAGCTGACATATGACAACTGTCTTTTCAAGTCCCACCTATACCAACAGCACCAGCGGCAGTAGCACCAAGACCATCAATACCTCCTCCAGTAGTAAGGAGGAGAGAAAGACAAGCCCCAGCACACAGCCAAAGTAGAGCCAGGAGCGCCCGAGATGAGAGTGGTCCTTCAAAGCCCATTCTGAGCGATGACGACATTGAGACTACCGAGGCTGAGGAGGCAGCGAGTCAGCATGTTGAGTCATCCGAGAGTGGAGATGATGACGCTGGCTCGGGTTCTACTAGTGGCGATGCTACTGAGCCAGGTTCTGAGGCAGAGAGCAACAATGACTCCGGTTCCGGTTCGGCATCCGGGTCAGACAGCGGCGCAGATGGAGACAGCTCTGAGTCCCCGTCTAAGAAGAGGACGAAGAGTGCCTCTCGAGCCTAAGATAGCCAGCGCTGATCTATTTGTATTTTTGCTTAGTTTGTTTTTGTTAGTAAGGTTAGCACTTTGTACAGCTTCTGACGGGTTTTTTTTTTTTTTTTTTTTTTAAAAAAATTGTACTACATTTTTGTAACAAAAACAAAAACAAACCATGATCGAAATGAAAATCAGGTTTTTGAAAAAAGTGTTGTATTTTGCATCATGAGCACCCCATTGCATAGATACGAGATTGAATTGATAATGAAAATTGAACACTTGTATTGGAAGAACTTTCTTAATCAGGTAATAAATCGACAAAGACCAAAAAAGAAAGACAAAGTACAACTCAATATACAAAACAAAAACAACTCGATAAACAACTTAAATGCAAACTCAACAAAACTAAAAAATGACTCAAAACAAGACGTGAACATATACAAAGAGCAAAACAAAACAAAGGTTCTCAGCACTCTCAACACAAAGGTGGATAGCAAGGCTACAAAAAGGGCTGTCGGCCACGAATGGATTCTGTCGGCCACCAGTGGTGGCCTGTCGGCTATCACTGATGGCCGATCGGCCATCAATGTGAGGAACCTCTAGATTGTTGCCACCTGGCTTCCAGTCATTGCCTTATCTTTTACAAAAGATTGGAACTTCGTGATTTCTTCATTTCAGCTGCAAATTCTTCAAAAATGGAGCCATTCTTCACCGAGAAACTCTTGAATTGGATTGCAACTTTAGATGGCTCGAAAAAGGTGAATTTCTAGGGTTTTGGTATAAATGCACTATTCCTGCTGAGTCATTCTCCGCTTTGTTTTCCGTTCCTACATGTCACAACTAGATGTTGGAACCCGATTACACACGTGTTTAGCTTTAGGGGACAAGAGATACGCCCGACAATTGAAGAATTTCAAGTGTTAATGGAAACCCGGCATGAAGAGGAAATCTTGCCTCAGCCCCGTTTTGGTCACATCCAAGCTTTCGGACGGATGTACGGGCTTACTCTACACGAGGCCCGATCCTTGGTTCACAATAGAGAGCTGGACATCCCCAGTTTAATTCATCGATTTTCTAATGCCGGTGACTGCGGCAACCTTCTTCAGTGGGGTTTTTGGCAACACGCCCTTTGTTTGTGCATGTTGGCACATTTTCTCCTCGCCCCTAATTTCGGCGGGTCTAGCATCCGACTAGTTGAAGTAGCCCAAGGTTTGAAATAGGGCAAGAGCTGCATGGGCTTGGTACTAGCCAAGACTTTGATGGGCTTGGACACCTTCCATCAACGGGAGACAAACAAATTTGCGGAGAGTCCACTACTTTTGCAGGTAATGTTTCCCACCCTTTCTAATATGTGTTTCTCACATCTCTCGGCACTCATGCTCCATTTTTCTCTCAAAGCCCTTTTCTCACTCTTTTCTCTCAACATACACCTCTCTATTCTTTAATCTCTCTTTTCTTTCATCCCTCCCCAGATATGGCTCATGGACAAGTTAAAGGTAGTGGATTCTTACCTTGCATATTCCGTACGGGGCTATTTCTTTCACCAACGGCTAGTGGATTTCCCGAACAAGGGGTGGTGGTGCCATTGGATGTGCAATAGGTCTGCTGCTGACATTGCTTGGCATTGCCCTTGGTTTGATCTGTCCGAGATGAGCTACAGCGTGGCTCGGCAACCTGGCATTCAACTGATTGGCCTGACACACTGTGTATTCTACTTTCCATTCTAGTTTAGGCATCAGTTTGGACATGACCAGACTTGCCCATAAGAGAGGTTAGAGTGCTCGGCTTTATTCCCAATCTGAGGTTCACAATTGCCTCGATATCCCACTGCGTGGAGGACGAGAGAGCTTCTGGCTCCTGCCTCTAGTTTCAACTACACACTTTCTGGTGAGTGCCTGACTTGGCTTGAAGATGAGGCACAAATTGGGCCCACTTTAGCATCAGAAGCTTCCACAAGCGTAGGGAGAGAACACAGGAACACCTGACTCATCTATGCCCAAAGTTCATTGCTTTCATCTAACTTTTCAAGTTTTCCTTTTGAATGTACTAAAAGCAACTTTAATTTGTATCGAGAGTTGGAGAACTTTGTATTGAAATCAATGAAATTGAAGTTGTGGGCACGGAAAATTTTCCTTTTGGTCCAAAAATGCTCTAAGTTGTAAAAGGATTAATTTGAACAAAATCAACTTTTATCAAAACTTTTCAAAACCATTTTCAAAAAGGATCACCACCTGACATGCACGAAATCAATCCTCGAGATGTAGAAACCCCGAATCCAGAAATGAAAAATTGCCCCTTGACTGAATAACTCTGCTCAGCATTGTACCAGTCCTCAAAACAAAGATTACAACCAAACTCTCAAATAAAGAACAGACAAGAATGACCTGATCGAACAGATAGACAGGACAGTTGATTTGGAGGTGTTTACAGCCGGACATCAGGATGAAGTTGCCTACATATCCTGAAGATGGAAATCAGGCCTCACGTAGTTTGGTTCGGGTTCGCTCGGGTATTAACGCTCTCCTTTTGCGCTCTAACTTTTGCCAAGGCTGCCTTTTCTAGGTTTTCAACCTTGTGAGCTCAGTTTTTCTTTTTTTCAATTTTTTGTGCTCTAACTTTTGCCTAGGTCGCCCTTCCAAGTTTTCGGCCTAGCGAGCCTCTCAGGGGTAATATTTCTTCAACTTGTCCATGTTGATTGGTTGGGAAAATTCTAGGCCATCCAGGTCCATAAGAATAACAGCTCCACCCGACCAAATGGTTTTGATAATGTAAGAACCAGTCCAATTGGGTCTGAACTTGCCCCTAGGGTCATGAATGGGAGCTCGGTTGTCTTTCAGTACCAAATCCCATTCCTTAAGATTCCAAGACTTAACTTTCTTGTTAAAAGCCCTGGCAATCCTACGTTAATACCCTTGAACATGGTATAGTGCTTTCAGCCTTCTCTCTTCGAACAACATTAGTTCTTCAAACCTACTCTATTGCCAATCCACTTCTGCTATCTGGCACTCAGCCATAACCTACAACGACTGAACCACTATTTCGATCGGTAGAACAACTTCCATCCCATAAACAAGAGAGCACGAAGTTGCCCCAGTAGATGTTCGAATTGAAGTTCTATAGCCCTAGAGAGCAAATGGCAATTTGTCTGGCCGGTCTCTGTAGGTCTCAACCATTTTCTGCAAAATGTGCTTGATGTTCTTGTTGACGGCCTCAGTAGCTCCGTTGGTTTGTGGCCAATATGTAGATGACTTATGAAAAGCCACGTTGTATTTCTCTAACAAGTCGATCACTTCTTTCTTGAAATGGGAGTCATTGTCTGAAATGATCTCGTTCGGGACTCCATAACGGCAAATGATATTATTTTGGATGAACTTAGCCACATGTGCTGCCTTCAACACTGCATAAGACTGAGCCTCCACCCACTTCATAAAATAATCAATTGCCACCAGAATGTACTCGTGTCCATTTGACCGGTGTAACTGCCCCAATGACGTCAATTCCCCAGATTGAGAAAGGCCATGGTGAAGTCATGTTGTACAGCTTTGACGGTGAGATATTCATGCGATTTGCATGGATTTGGCATTTGTGGCATCGCCGAACAAAACCAATACGATCTTCCTCCATGGTAGACCAGTAGTAACCTTGCCCGAGAATCTTTCAGGCTAACATTACTCTGCTCGTGTGTGCTCCACACTCTCCCCATGGACGGCCTCTATCAGGCGCTTTGACTCTTCTGCGTCCACACATAGCTTGTGCATTCTCAGATGACCCCTCTTATACAACTTACCCCGTAGATGATAAATTGAACAGCCATCCACCGTATTGCTCTTTTATCTTTGGCATTTGCCCCTAGTGGATAATCCTCCTTTTCCAAAAAGTTCCAGATATCATAATACCAAGAGTTTTGATCTTGCACTTCATCTATTACGGCAATTAACTCGTAAGCCGGCATATATCTCTGTTCAATGATGATCAGATGCATCCGGACTCCAAATAGAATGTCTATCATAGAAGATAGAGTTGATAAGGCATCAGCGAACCTATTGTTCTCTCTTAGTAGATGAGTGAAGGTTAGCTTCTCAAACCTAGGAACCAGAACATCCAAGGTCTAGTGATAGATCTTCATTTTTTCTTCTTTGACCTTCCAGTCTCCTTTTGCTTGAGACACAACCAGGTTCGAGTCCCCGATGACGTCCAACCTTTTTGCCCCTAGTTCTAGGGCGGCTTCTAATCCAGCAATACACACCTCGTATTCTGCCTCGTTGTTGTATACTTTGAACTGAAGATTGAAAGCTAAAGGTATATGGGAATTGTCGAGTGCTATCAGTAACACCCCTATCCCATAACCGTACTGGTTAGACGCTTCGTCAAAGTACATTGTTCAAATCTCTTCCTCGACTTACAGAATAGCTTCATCTAGGAACAGGTATTCTACCGCTTTATCCCCTTCCATTGGGTGATCTGCCACCCTTGATAGACTTACGAGTGACATACTTCAGAATAAAATTCGGAGAGAAGGAGAAACCAACGGGCTAGCCTACCCGTAAGCACTGGTTCCTCAAAGACATATTTGATAGGATCTAATCTCAAAACCAGAATTACGGAGTGAGCTAACAGTTAGTGCCTTAACTTCCTGGTAACCCATACCAAGGCCAAACAAGCCTTCTCCAGCGAGGTGTAACGGGTCTCATAATCCAACATCTTCTTACTTGGGTAATAGATGGCCTTCTCTACTCTATCCACAGATTCATGAGCAAGCATGCATCTCATCGTTGTGTCTGTTACTAACAAATACAGAATCAACGGCTTCCCCGGCTCTGGCAGCGACAACACGGGTGGGTTTTGAAGCTACTGCTTGATCTGCTAAAAAGCAAACTGACATTAGTCATCCCATTGGAATTTCTTTCCTTTTTTCAGGAGACCAAATAGTAGTTCACAAGTCAAGGTTAATTTTGAAATAAACCATCTTATGAATTGCACCTTACCCAGAAAGCCTCGCACCTCATTTTCAGTCCTTGGTGGTGGCATTTCTAGGATGGCCTTGATTTTGGAAGGATCTACCTCGATGCCCCTCTGTATGATCAAAAAACCCAGCATTTTCCCTGCTATTATGTCAAAAGTGCACTTCTATGGATTCAACCTCAATCTATATTCTCTAATCTGTTGGAAGAATTTCTTCAAGGCGGTGTAGTGGCCCTCTCTTTCCTTGGACTTGACAATCATGTCGTCCACATACTCCTCGATCTCTTTGTGGATCATATCATGTAGAATTGTGGTTGCAGCTCGTTGTTAGGTAGCCCCAGCATTCTTCAACCCAAACGACATCACCCTATAGCAGTAGATTCCCCACGGTGTAGTGAAGACAGTCTTCTCTCTGTCCTCGGGTGCCATCAGAATCTGGTTATACCCAAAAAAAAACCCATCCATGAAGGAGAGCAACGCATGGCCTGCAGTGAAGTCCACCAACTCATCGATGTGCGATAGAGGAAAGTTGTCCTTCAGACTGGCCTTATTCAGATCTCTAAAATCCACACACACCCGAATTCTGCCATCTTTCTTCGGTACCGGAACAATGTTGGCCAAACAAGTCAGATACTCAGATACTAGCAAGAACCATGTGTCTATCTGTTTGGTGACCTCCTCCTTAATCTTCAAAGCCCAATCTAAGCGTATTCTCTGTAGCTTCTATTTGACGGGTCGGGCCTCGGGGTCAAGAGGGATCTGATGTTGTACAATCTCAGGATCGATTCTAGGCATGTCTTCATAGGACCATGCGAAAACATCTTTGAAATCTTTCAATAAAGCGACTAAGTGCTCGCGCTCCTCCGAAGACAACGTGGACCTAACCTGGACCAGACGCAGATCCTTCTCAGTACCCACATTAATTGGAATGATTTCATTAACAAGGGGCTTTACACACCTCTCCTCCTCTCGATTAATCAAATGTTTCAAAACCAGAGGAATGCCTTCCTCGTCGTTTTCACTAAAATTTTGAAAGTCATGATCAATGCAATATACAAGTGGCACAGAGAAGTACTTAAAACCTGCAGTGGTATTCTCATTCACAAAGTCCAGTTCATCTAGTTCCTCAATTACAACTGACTCAAAAGAAAAGGAAAAAGATGACCTGGACAAAGCCTCGACATCCGGGTTATCAACCCTAGGAATACTGGACCCAGACTCAGATGAACCGGAATCTGATTCCGACTCCACAGACTCTGTGGAATCAAATTCTGGTTCACTACCTGACTCCGAACTACTAGACAGGAAGCCTTCCTCCAGCTGCCAAGTGAGGGACAGTGTGTTAGATGCATCCAAGATACCATTGGAAGGGTTCACACCTGGTTGGTCTCCGATCATGGAAACGGTTAGGTCATCCCCCAAGTTCTCTGAGTTGATCTGAGGATCCGAAAGGAGACATGCCAGTGCTACTCCTACCTCAAGTTCACTACTGTTGGAATCACTTTCTGTGTTCTTTGTAGCCTCAATAGTTAGTTCAGTCTGTTCCTCCGTGTCACTCTCTTGCAGCTACAAGTCGAAGAAAATCTCAAAGCCGGGAACCCACTGCTTCTCAGAGTTGAACTAGGGTTCGGGGAAACCACAAAATAGGAAGTCTTCCCCCTCCTGAACAAAATAGCCATTCAGGGTTCCCCAGATTAGTCGGTGCACAAGCTCATATTGCTTCCCGTTTTGCTTTGCTCTGGCCCTTCCGGCTATTTCTTTCCCTTTCCTCACCCAGTCCTCTTTGGTAAGCGTATAGCCAAGACCAAAGGCATGAGGGTTATGTGGCACATAGGCCAATGCAGCGACGTCTTTCTGGCCACTTCTGCCTAATCCCATTCTGGGCATGTGCTGCAACTTGTTCATGAAGTACACAGATTGAGCACTGACTAGAATCCCTCATCGACAGCCAGAATATTCTGCACTGCCCAGGCTTCAGCTAAGGTAAACCCCAAAATGAAAACATCCTCTTCACCATGCACAATCTCCAATATAGGTATAGTGACCTCTGGCGGAGGATGTATAGATGAATTCCCAAAAACTATGGCCACCCATTTTCCATGGGGGTACTTCAGCATTTGGTGGAGGATGGAAGAGACAACTCTTACTTAGTGTAGCCAGGGTCGCCCAAGTAGTAGGTTAAAAGTGGCTGGAACATCCAGGACGTGAAGTTCAACATCCTATTGAGCGAGTCCAACCTGCACTTTGATCTGCACTGTTCCCATTACCTCTCTGCTTGTATTGTCATACGCTCGGATCACCTGGGCTGTAGGCACAAAATCGGCCGGTTTCAGGCCAATAGCATAAGCTGTACGGCATGGACAGATGTTGATTATTGACCCGGTGTCAACTAGTATGACGGGCACCCACTTTTCCCGGCACTCTACGGATATGTATAGAGGCTTATTGTATGCAGAGCCTTTTGGCAGTAACTCCTTGTCTGAAAAGGTTAAAGTTGGCGCAACACCTCCCGGAAAGACTAATCCCATTAGTTGTTACGGGGTAGTTTCAATGGACAACTTGGCTTTATCCATCGCTGCTAGTACAGCCTGTTTGTGCACTCACGAAGCCATAAGCAGCCCCCAGATAGATATGTCAGCTTGAATCTTCTTCAACTGTTTCAGTACAGCCTCTTCCTCTAATTGATTTTCCTTCTGTTTCTCTATCTCTTTCTCTTTGTCCTTCCCAGATGCCTCGGGTTGGTTTAGATGCGGTGGTTTGAAATATCGACCACTTTTTGTCATGTAGTTGACTTCCTCCACATACTAGGTATTGTCAGGAAGACCTGCACCCCAATCCTCATCAGTGTGGGCAAGATGAAGATCATCATCTTCCCACCACATACCTCCAGCAATCGACAAGCAATTATCCAGTTCCGGTCTAAGTGTTCTCTCAGCAGAAACATTCCCTGCGGAACGTTGAGCTATTCTAGCTTTCTGATCACTTTCACTCATTTCCTGTCCAAACCGCTCCAACATGGCTTTTTGTTCTGTATGTACAGTGCTAACAATGCCCAGTTCCTGAGCCAATTGTTCTTTACCAGTGCTTTCCAGTAGCTTACCCTTCCTCTCGGTCGTTTCGGCCATTGCAGCGGTTCTGACTTTCTGTTCTTCAACCTTCGATTTAGTTCCCTCATCTATATCGGGTTCATCACTCAACCACCCAGAATTGTCTGTTGACCCGATCGGATCAAACCAATCAATACGCACATCTCCTTGATCTTGCTCATCAAAGAACTGCAAATTGTTTATATCCTCCTCCAGGTCGGCTAGATCATCTAATCCCTGACTTGGCCCATCTTATCGGACTACACTGACCTCCATCCCAGTCGACAGCACCACTTCCGACTTAGCTTGATTGATTGGCACAACATAGCAGCTTGGGTCGTACACCCCATCAGATAAGTCCTCAAAGCCCTCGAGCAACGGACTAGCATTCTCCACTGAAGCTGACATCCCTTCATCTTCTGCTATCACCACCACTAGTTCGGGTTAACAAAAACAATTGAAATAGATAGCAAAACAAGTATCTTGAAACAAAGAAAACAAGACAAGTTTTATACCTTTGAAGCGAAACTCAATTTTAGGCACCAAACCAAGCTAAAACCACTTGCTAGAGCTCAAAGAGAGTTCAAAGAAACTCAACTCAAAGGTAAAGAGATTTGGTTTAGGAGGTATAGGAAAAAGCGAAGGATTTGTGAGCAAATGTATACAAAATTGCAAGAGAGAAAGAGAAAGAGAGAGAAATCTAGAGGGAGAGAGAGAGAATTTTGCTCCAAAATTGCTAACCTCTCAAAATGGGGGAGGAACCCCCCCTATTTATAGGAAAACACTCTTTGAGCTTAGAAATATCCCACCATACACGTGTAGGGAGATGCAGCTCACTGTGCTAACAGCTGGCACAGCTGTCAACAAATATCTGGAAAAAGGCATTTTTGGCCGTCAGCTATACTAGCTAACTAATTATTACAAACTAAAATTGAACAACTAGTTAAACTAACTAATTATTTACAACACTTAATTAGCTACAACTAATTAATTACAACACGTATTTAAGCTAGATATTTAAACGTTAAATAAGCTTGGAATGCAAGGGAGGGTCATGCACGTGCTCGATTTCCACCCGAAAAGCCATCGTTTTGCTGTTGCAAGCCTCTGTTTGCACATTTGAACACTGACAATCCTGCACACTTCCAGAATAGCTCTGCTTCATCTTACCAACACGTTGTGCAAAAATCACTGATGGCAGACAAGAGGGACATGGGCCGGTCGGCTACCATTGGTGGCCGCTCAGCCACTGCTGGTTTAAACTTCTATGCTGCAACAGAGAGCAAACAGGGCAAAACAGTGTATTTCTCAAGGGTTATTTGTACTATCTACCCTCCTTATCATCACACAAGCTCAAAGGAGAGAAACTCTTTGCTGTCAAATCATCAATCAAGCAATTTCCATGCATGATGGCTAAGGGACCAAGTTTGTACAAGTTCAATAAATGCACGAACAAGACCAAAACGACCACCACCCTATCGTGCATGATCAAAGGCAATGGTGACCTAGGAAAATGACACATTTCATCACTTTGAATATGAAATGTCCCATTTTCCTTGTGTTCAAATTAACGTCCGATTTGAACACATGCAATGTGACACAAAGAATGCTTATCTTGTACACTTTTAGTTGCCAATTTTGATTACTGATTTTAATTACCAAATCATTCCTTAACCAATTAAGTCCATTAGTGAGTGTCCTGTAATGAAAGAGGGCTCAAACCATAAGTTTCTTTCGGCATGAAAGAGGCATTACACTATTGGTAAAGAACCCCCCCTAAAGGATTAAATCATTAGGTGTAGCACCTCCATTTCACACTTGTCCAAACCAGTGGCTTGAAACCACTTTCAAAGGGAAACCAAAAGGTGAAGAGATGAGGAAGAATGTAGAGATTATGAGTGCTGAAAATGAGTGATAAAAGCACTAAAACATGCAACCAACTCAAACCAATGATGCTTAAAGCCTTAAAACACCAACTATTACATTAGAGGCATGCAAAACAAGACTCAAAAAGTACTAAACAGCCAAAAAAAAAGTGGCAAAATAGTTCAAAATAGAGTGTAAAACATGCTCGACTCAAGCTAAGTTAGGCTAGAAAAACATGTTAACATGTGAAGCTAACTAGGCATGCAAACAAGACACATTGAGGGGAGGCTAACCCCTCCAATTTTGGGCCTCAAAACATGATTTTTACAACTAAAAAACCTCTGAAATTCAGTGGTTAGAAGGCCTATAACAAGCCCGCGGGGACCTCGCTACAGCTCGGACTCTCCTTTTTGAAGTTGTGTTGCGGTTCTAAATCTGAACCAAAGAGTCCAACTCTGGCAATCGTTTTAAGAGAAAAAAAAAAAACAGATTTTTGAAAAAGTAGTGCCAAACATGGACTGCTTTGCCAGATTACAGAGTCGCCACCTAAATATTTTTTATGGGGGAATTTAGGAAACCCTGACTCGGTGCCGAAGGCCACGTGTTCGTCATCACCAAATGTCCTTGGCTCGGGAGCTTGGGTACGATCGGGGAAGGTCAGCTATGAGCACCCCCTTTCGCCCGGTCCGAAGACCGGCCTCTACTAATCGTGATATCCGATTTTGAAAACGTTATGTGTTCTTATCCCAATTATTAACCTAGAATTACTATGTTATGCGCGCAGCAAACAAGTATAGACTAGATTGCCTAATTCGGAAATAATCATTGCATATCCGTTTGTTTTGAAAATGTTTCGGAATTTGCTACTCGCAAGTAGGCTAAAATACGGATTTCAATGAGTTTTCCCAACTCAGACAATCCAACCTCCACCCACAGGCATTCAAGCAGTTCATCTCATGTAAGCACCTAGCCGCATAGTAAGCTTACTGTCATGGCAGCATTCACACGCATGTGGTATGCTAAAGCGTAAATACTTACATCGTACTCCGTGCCAAAACAAGAAACTAGTTAGCAAGCATGCGTGTCCTAGTTCATGTTAAGTGGCTAATGCAACGCAGGCAAGGATGCAATTTAGAGTAAGCTCGGCTAACCCTAGAATGGCATGCGAAATGCTACAACCATCACGTATTCAAATTGGAATTGGAAATACGATGCAGTTTGTATGATGTACCGAGCCCGGTGCATGTAAACAAATGCATGGATGCACGCATGCATTGCATAAGGTATGCTAAAATAAGTATGCCCTAATCTACCAACGTAAGCAGGTAAATAAAAGGGAAGAAAGAAATGGGGATTGGAAGACATATACCCACTCACACACACTTATTACAAGCACACCCTCACTCGGAGGGACCGAATAATAATACAGTCCAAAAGAATAAATGAATAAATTATTACAAAATTCTAATTATTAAATCTAAATCAAATAAATAAAAGAAATGGGGCCTCAGCCCTGCCTCGGGATGCTCGAAGGATGCATGCTCGATCCAACTTGCCCGGAAAGCCCCACACCGCACCACTGCTGCCTCTGTTTCTACTGCCCTGCCTCTCCAAAAATTACCAAAGTCCCAGAACACCTTCCTTGCATGCTGCTAAATGCCACCGGCTGAAGGAAATTTCCACCGGCTGCTCGTGGTGACCACCAGCTGCAAAATAAGCTATCGGCCAGAAAAGCAGTGCCGGTCAGCACTCTTTACTGCCGGTCGGCTATAAATTCCTGCAGATGACAGTTTGACAGCAACAGCAGGCAGCAGTGCATGGTATTGGATTTTTGGGCATATCTATGCATGGCCAATGCTTCCTATCATGAATGGAACTCAAGAAAGCATGGCTCTTGGTTCTAGGGCTATCAATTGTGCACCTTGGTGCATGATAGCCTAAAGAACCAAGGTTGCACTTTGATGTAAAAATGCATGCAACACAACAATGATAACTAAGTCCCTATCATGCCAATATCAAGGGCCTTAGTGACATGGGAATTGAGGTGTGTTTCGTCACTTGGAGTACAAACACCCCTCATTTCCCACACTTGGTTTGACACCCCAAACCGAGTAATGAAATGCAACTCATGTAAAAATGCAAACATGCAAACATGCATTATGGAAATTAGGATGCTAGCACACTAAGTATCACACCACTAACACATTAGTCATGCAAAATGCTAGAGTGTACAAGATGCTATCGTTATGCCAATATGGACCAATCAAGCACAAGACCACCATGCTATAACATCTAATGGGGCAAACATGCAACAAGCATATAACAAACATGCAATGAGGGACTTAGCCACAATGGGGGAGCCCTCAAGCCTCCCCAAAACAGTGGCAAAACATGCCCAAAATGGTGACCAAAATGCTATACAAATTATGCAAATTAATGAGCCTAGACTTAAGGCATCAAAGAGAGTATCTTTCCATCATTACCGAGGCCACTCATGACATGAATTAGGCCACCAAAAACAGAGTATTAGCATGCAAAATGACACCCAAATCCCCTCACATGGCAGCCCCAAAATGCACCAAGTACGCAAGCATACACAATGCCAATTCCTAGACATACAAGAGCACACCCTTAAAGCATGAAATAGGCTACATATGCATACATACAAACATGATTTATGGACTGAAATAAGGTCACAAATGACGCCAAATCATGAGGGTGATCAATGTAGAACATACTAGGGGCCAAAATGCATGAGGCTTACAAGCCTAAAATACAAAACGACCATGTCAAGCACACTATACATGGCAAAATCAGTGGCTCACAGCCCTTATACATGGTAATATGATGCTAATACCCTCATGGAACCAAGCTAAAACATGCAAAGAACATGGCCTCAAAGCATGGCATACTCCTAGGCATAAGAGAGCATTTCAAAGCAAACATAAGAGGTATGTTAAGGACCATAAAACCGACCAAAAACAGAGATTAAACATGCTCCAAAACACTCAAAAAAACTTTGAAATGAAGCTAAAACCAACCGTGCACACATGCTACTTTTTAGGTCAAAAACAAAGGCAAACAAGGGACAAGGGGGAGAGGGGTGTCCCTCCCTATATGTGACTTGAAACCATCTTCCTCACCACTGAAAACCCACTGGTTTTCAGTGGTGAGAAGGCCAAAAACACCAAGTGAACAATGCCTTACTAAAAAGACACCAAAATGGCCAAATAAAGCCTAAAAGGGTGAGGCTTTGCTCAAACCACAAAATGACCTTAATGAAGTTCAAGAACAAGTAAAAATAAGAGTTTTTTTAGTTAAACACAAAGCTCAAAACACAAAGCAAGGAGGGTAGAATGTTGTTGCAAAAATGGGGAATCTAAAGTGATGTTCTTACCCTTGAAGATCCTTTGAAGAACAAAAGGTCCAGCCCTCTTTTAGTGATCAAAACCAGCCCAAGATCACACAAAACAACCCTCCAAGCCTCCCAATCTCGAGCTAAGGTGTAGTAGTGTGTGTAATGGTGCAAAAGCAAGGTAAAACCACACTTTTTAGTCCAAAAACACACACACAAGAGGAGAGAGATGGAGATATATGTATATATGGATATATAACAGAGATATATATGTATAAGCTTGGTTTTGCCCTCCAAAATTCTAACCTTGAGCCAAGAGAAGAAGCCTCTCTCTTATAGGCAAGCAAAGCTTACAAGCTAAGCAAACCAAAGGCTCATCCCTCCATACACGTGTATGGAGGGGAGCAAAAGGTGATACAGCTGTCTAAAAATATCTGATAAAGCAGCTGTACAGTAGTCGGCAGGGCAAAATGGTCATTTGCCAAAATTGACTGCCGACCGGCACATAAGAGTGCCGACCGGCACAATATAGTGCCGGTGGCAACACCAACCAGCCGGTGGCCTCTAGCCACTGCCGGTGGTGTGTGGGGATGCCTCACAAAGCATTCCATGCCTTTCCAAGGCAAAACACAAGTGTTTGGTGCAAAACCGAACACAAAACGGTCGAGTTCGGAGGTCCTGAGGCAAGGTGCGCGCAGCCGAGAACTTCGGGAACTCCAAACGAACACGAACATGGATAATCAACGAGTGTTCAAGCGGTGACGTCCAGGTCTTGAGGACGGTCAAAAATGGGGTGTCTACAAGGCCCAAAAAAAGTTGATTTGAAAGTGATGAATAACAGCACAAAAGCTATACAAGCTAACAAGCAAGAAGAGTGAACCACCCCTAACTAAAAAAAGGCTCAAACCACCACTTTTAAGTCACAAAAATAGAGCTTCCTATAGTTCAAAACCAGGCCCAAAACGATTGAAATAGATGGCAAAACAAGTATCTTGAAACAAAGCAAACAAGACAAGTTTTATACCTTTGAAGCAAAGCTCAATTTTAGGCACCAAACCAAGCTAAAGCCACTTGCTAAAGCTCAAAGAGAGTCCCAAAGAAATTCATCTCAAAGGTAAGGAGATTTGGTTTAGGTGGTATAGGCAAAAGTTAAGGATTTGTGAGCAAATGTATACAAAATTGCAAGAGAGAGAGAGAGAGAGAGAGAGAGAAATCTAAAGAGAGAGGGAGAATTTTGCTCCAAAATTGCTGACCCCCCAAAATGGGGGAAAAACCCCCCCTATTTATAAAAAAACACTCTTTGAGCTTAGAAACATCCCACCATACACGTGTAGGGAGATACAACTCATTATGCTAACAGCTGGCACAGCTGTCAGCAAATATCTGGAAAAAGGCATTGGTGGCCGTCGGCCACCACTGGTGGCCGACCGGCCACACCCCTAGCCGACAACCATTATCCATGGCCGACAGCCTATGGTGGTGGCCAACAAGTCACCAAAAGTTCCAGGCAAGAAATAACAAGGTTTTGGTCCAAAATAAGGCACAAAACAAATAAGGTTTCAAGGCTCAAAGGCAGAGCACTCCACCGAGGACTTCAAGCACTCAAAGTAAACACATGCAATCATAATCATTGAGTGCACAAGCAATGACATCCGAGTCTTGAGGACGGTCAAAAATAAGGTGTCTACAGGTAGGTACTTGTTTGAGAAAGCAATGACAAAAGCTTCCCATGTTGGTTTAACTCTGCCTTTGGCGTATTTCCACTATTCACCCGCATCTCCTTTCATATAGTAGCTCCCTAGATTCACCCTGAGCTCACTGTCCTTAATATGGAGCATTTCAAACGTCTTCACTATTTTCTCCAACCATTCATTTTCCTTCTTAGGCTTCGAACCCCCATGAAACTCATCTGGCTTAGCCCGCAAAAATTCCCGATTAAGAAAAGTCACTCTCTTCTCTACAGCATTTTCTCGGGCTTGATTCTCCACCCTGAACATGTTCATCGACTCCCTCAAAGCCTCCGCCATCTCTTTGGATAAGACATCCATAGCGGCTTGACCCGGTTGCTCCGGGACTCCTGCTTCTCCCACTTGCTCGGCCACATTTGCTTGGGCCGCTTGCTCGGCCTCATTAGCTTAGCCAAACCCCTCCTCTTGCACCAGAACTTCATGAACCGATACCTTGTGCACTCTTCGGTAAGGCCTACCCCATCTCCCGCCTCTACCACCGCGAGCTTGTTCTTATCTTGACATCCTAATTTGGGACAAAAATGAACAACTCAACATACGGTCACATAGTGCTCACCACCGAGACTCATGCATCCCACCGAAACAATTACAACATTCTTAATTCCTATCAGCATTTTTAGTTTCACTCCACATAAGCACCTTTTCACATAAACACATACAGATTACCCATTCAAGATAGGGTTAGTCCCACGATACACCGAGAGTTCTCATTAGAATGAGCATTGATCAGGTGCCTTTCTAATGAGACTTCAAGGGATTTAGTAGACGCAAACCACATCTTAAAAGTTCAATCCCATACCCATCTAGTCAAGTAAAAATGTTATCACATAATAATTTATAAACAAGGAACATCCCCTAATTAGCGAAATGAACCCACTGTGGCTAAGTCACTTCCCGCGAGCCCCAAGTATTCAAACCCTGATAGCTCTGATACCAAGCTGTAATGCCCCCAAACTATTAACAATAAAATTAGAAAAAATAGATAAACCCAACATGCAATCCTACCTTGATGGACCAACTCCTTCAATTAGTATTTCATTTCAAGGAAAGAGTTTACAAAAGAAGTGTTCACATGCAATACATATTCACCCTCTTAAAAGATGAATCCATAGCATGTGCAACTATAAGGAAGAAAAGAAATGAACAATAAAGTAAATGCCCTAAGACTACAAGTTCCAAGGCTTAAGTCTGGTTACACAAAAAGGTTATCAACTCAACACATAAAGCCCCTGGCTTGCCTGAACATCATACAAAAATGGAGAGTCTCTTGCTCTCAACGTATTCCATGCCATGAACTAGGTGGAATCACAACATCCTTTCCTGCACAATTCCACTAGGGATAAGCACAAAGCTGTAGACACCTCATTTTGACCGACCCTAAGACTAGGGTGCTTTCTTTTGATTACCCCATGATGAAAACAAGAATGTGTTTCTCACATGATTCTTAGAAAGAAATATGGACTTTGTGTTTCATTCCCAATCCTAAACCTGTTTTGGCCAAGTGCTTAAGTCTCGTTCAAAACTCACTTTTGAAAGCTTCTTTTCACACTTTGTTTTGAACATTTTTGTAGTGTTCTGAGGTTCACTTTTAAACTTAAAAATGAAACTTTTTCTGAGGAAATCAAGCGAACAACAGTGTGGAAATAGAGAAAAAGATGGTAATTTTGTCAAAAAATTTCGTTTCATGCAAAATAGTCAACCACGGCCAAATAATTTGCCGGAAAGCCAATAAATTGACTAGCCAACCAATTAGTTGGCCGGCTAGCCAACCAATTTTTGGCCGGCTAACCCATGTTTTTTGGCTGGCTAGCCAATAAATTGGTTGGTTGGCTAATTTACCCAAGAGTATGGCAGTTTTGGCAGAATTCTTGTTGGATGCATGTGGGTTATGCCAATTCAGATCTTTTGTTAATATATTCATGAACGAGGTACACACCCACTCCCTCTATTATCTTTATTTGGCCTCCATTGAAGAAAGGAGGACTGTCTTCTTTCCAAAATGTGGCAGCCATTTTCAACCACCCTTGTCATCCTATCAACCTTGTCTCTCACCTCCTTGATAGAGCCTGCATTCATTATCTATATGGAGATATAGAAAGGATCAAGAAAAGAAAAAAGAGATGAATGAATTAAGAGAAAAGAGAGAGATAGAGAGAAAAAGAGAAAAAGCCTTAAGCTTTGAGCCAAAACACTTATATACATTGATATTCCATATTTCCATATATGAAAATCATTCCATAAATTCTGTTATAGCTATATTCAACTAGCTTTGATCAAAAGAGAGTGAGTGTTGTTAAAAATAGAGAAAAATAGAGAGTTATAACTCTCCCCCTACACACACTGTTAAACAACCCAAAAACACCATTCTAACTAGAATTTTGAAATTTCGAATTGAGAATTAAGAATACACTTCCTAAGCTTGAGAGTGATGAAGAGGAAGTTCGGAAATCAAATCCTTCGTTGGAAGGTAATTTTGCACACTTTTCATTTTCTTTTACTTTTCTTGCATTTTGTTTCTTATATTATTATTCTTGCTTCAATATCATGTTATAAATCTGTTGTAAGATAACCGGAAGTGGTTAGTTGAGCCACTTGCATATTTTTTGTTTATTTTTCTAGTGTTGAAGCAAAACAGATTTTTCGACCTGGCCTGATTGACCGGCTAGACGGACAATTTTTTGGCCAGCCAATTTATCTTTTGGCCAGCCAGCCATTCTCTCCTGGACAGAACCCAAGAGCCTTCCGGTGTCGAATAGAACAATCTCTAAACGTCTCCTAGGCCCCCCTGAAGCTACTATTTTTATTGTTTTTATTTCAGTTAGAGAGAGTTTGTGAGGATATATTTTTATTGTAATATTTTTCTCCCTTTCCGCCCTTATACGGATTTGTAATATTCAAAGTGATGTAATAATTCCCCACTCCCGCTTCTTTCTGTCTCGTTATTTATTTTCTTTTCCTATCTGTACATATGTAGTATATCATGCTTGTTATCATATCCATGCTTTGCATCTATGTTTCATGCCTTAAGATCCGGCTAAATTTGCATCTGTAAATTTAATCAATTATTATGTGATTTTGTGCACTACCTCATGTCTTGAGATGATTCATATGTCATAAATTTTAGAAGCCCGATATTTAATTGCATTTTATTAGTGAATTGCATTAAGGCCTTGTATATAGGATCATGCATGTTTTACTAACTTTGTTTTGTAATTATTTGTGGAAAGTTGGTAAATATGTAAGTTTTTGTGCTTTAGCATCCTACCTATGCGTGCTTTTTTTACTATGTTTAGCATCCTACCATATGTCTAGTTGCTTATTTGATATAACTCTATACATGCCAATGGGTGAAGGTTGTGTTATTTAATTTGGAATAAAATTGATTTTCATGATTGCACTATTCAAAACATTTTTGAAATAATGAAATCATATTGTTCCAAAATGGATGACACAGTCTATATTTGTTTGTTTCACATAGTAAATTTTAGGATTTTATAAACAATTGGAATATGAACATGTGAAGTTAGTAAAATTCATAGCATGGCTTAATAGAGGCCGATCTTTTGATCGGGTGAGCGAAGGTGTTCAATTAATGACCTTTCCCTCTCATATCTAAGGTTCCGAGCCAAGCATCCTTGGTTACAACGAACAGTGGCCTTGGCACAGGTCACTGGTTTCTTAATTTTTCCAAAACATTAGGTGGCGACTCTAAGATCTGATGACGCAGTCCATTTCTGGCAAAAGAATTTGTAATAAAATGGATTTCTATAAAAGTTACCAAATCTAAAATCTCATCTATGTTTCACATTGCACTCGTGAGACTAGATCGAAGAAAACGCGCACGGGTAGCCCCCGGGTGATGTTACAGTTTTTGGTGACTCTGCTAGGGATATTAAGAAACTTTGTCTTGAACTCCATGATATGACTTTTATTTTCAATTATGTGCTCATTGCATTTCATGCATTTGTTCACCTATATCCCGTGCTAGTCATCTGTTATCCTAGACGAGAGCACAAGCCTTGGAATCGGGATCACCATGTACCGCTTAATCCACCGGATTGGGCAGGTATATCGGTGTCTTACTGAGATAACCTTTTTGACCAAGACTGACCTAGTACATGTAATGACCTCTAGCAACTTCCAAATTAGGATAGGATGCTACCCCATGCTAGGATGTGTAATGCCACTTGTGTGAATAGTGAAACCCTAGATCATTTCAAAGCTAAGACAGGATAACCCTACCCTTTATAGGGGTGTTTGTTCTCTTTCTTGCTATGTGCAATGTATGGGATCTATACAGAGGTTCTTAAATTTAGATGAATGGTTTAGGCACGTCAGTTTGTGGGGTTCAATTTTTTTGGTGGGGCATACAATGATAAGTTGTGCAAATTAAGTCGAAGTGCTGTCGGAATTCTGATTGGGGGTATTGTTTTGTTTTTGCTAAGTCGTTGTAGCACCATAACTTCAGAAAAGTCTGATATCCCACAAAGTCTACCAATGTAAATGAATAGAACTTGTGGGATATCCAACGATTTCAATGATTGAGAAATGGCCACCTGTTGATTGCACGAGCTTTATTCTGAATGCGGTGGATGGCCCACACTTTAACTAGCAATTTGAGAATGGTTTTAGTTTGAGTTCTGAATTGAGTGTTGAGTCTAAGTTTGATTCCACCAAGTTTGTAAGAGTTGGGATCAGGCTCAAGTCATTCTAGCAGTTCTAGGTTTAGTGATTTCGGGGGTGATAACCCAAACATCATTGTCCTTTCTGTGTATGTCTTTTCACTTTCTTTGAAGTCTATTTCAACCATTGAGCTAGAAGTTCTAAATGAAAATGCAGTAATTTTTGCCTACTTCTTTGTGCCTATAAATCATTGCATTAACCAAATATTTTCAAAAGTTTTTTCCAAAACGTTGATTAAAAAAAAAAAACAGAAGTAGGAATTCCTCGGGATTTGTAAAATTTGATCGACTGAGAATAAGAGAGGTGTGCTAAGTCCTACGAAAACATGTCTAGAATTGATCTTGAGATTCTACAACATAGGATCACTCTTGACCATGGGACCCGACCCCCCTGGGTTTCAAACCTTGATTTAGAATGTTCAATAATCAACCAAAGTGTGAAGCTTGCATAGCCAAATTGGAAGCAACCCTTGAACTAGGGGCAATAAGATCATATGTGATCAAAGATTCAAACTGGATCATTTCTCAAGCCAATGGAGACCAGAAAGACTGACAAATCCCAGAATCTGGGAGAAGGAGAGTTAGTGCTGAAGGACAATCAAGTTCTTATCCATGACCCTAGGCGCAAATTCACACCCAATTAGATGGGTTCCTAAATCATCAAGTCTATCTGGTCAGGAGGAATAGTCATTCCCATGGCTTTAGACGGCCAAGCATTCTCATAAGCAATCAACATGGACGAGCTACAAAATTTTCTATCCCTGAAAGGCTCGCTTGGTCGAAAACCCAGAAGGGTGACCCAGGCAAATGTTAGAGCAAAAACAAAAATGCAAAAATGAAAAAAAAAATAAAGAAAATGAAAAATGAAAAAATAATGAAGAAATAGAAAAATAAAAATAAAAAAAAAAACTAAAAAAAGCTTGCAAGGTCGAAAACCTGGAAAGATGGTTTTGACAAAAGTTAGAGCGCAAAAGGAGAGTGAAAATGCCCCGAGTGACCCTTATGCCCAGAACTACATAAGGCATGATTCCTATCTTTGGAATACATAGGCAGCTTTATCCTAAAGTTTGGCCCCAACCATTTTCAACTCACTCATCCCGTCCATGTTTGATTGGTGTATCTTTACTTGACTCGGTTGTCTTATCCATGTTCAATTGGCTCATCTTCATTCAATCCAGTTATCATATCTCTTTTTTACGACAGATTCATCTACAAGACAAATCAAGCTTGGGTTGTTTGTGCATCTTAAGGGTTGATTCCATGTTGGTCGGGTAACGGCCATTTGCAAAAATAGATTTTGAGGACTTTTCATGAAGCTAACTAATTTTCTCAAAATTATTTCATTTTTGCAAAACCAGACCATTTTCTTAGACCCAAAAAGGAAAATTTTCAATGCTCGCAACCTGACTTACATGATTTCAAAATAGAGAATGGAACAAGCATATTAATCTACTCTCATGTTTGTCAAAAAAAATTTAGCAAAAAATAGATAAATAGTCAAAGCAATGAATTAGGGCATAGTCGAGTCAGGAATTTTGTCTTCTCCCACACTCTCGAGTCTCATGTTCTTATTTCAGGCGGCCGACTAACCATTCATTCGGCCGTCCAAGTTTTGAGTTGACTCAAGGTGTGTTTCTTGATTATTTTAGCCGGCCGGCCACTTGTTTAGCTAGCCGACCATTTGTTTAGCCAGTTCATCAGTTCGTTCAATCAGGCGACTTAAGAATCAGCTAGCCCATCAATTTTTCAACTGGTTTGACAACTAATCAGCCAGCGCTAACTTTTGCATCCAGAATGAAAACCTGCAGAAGTTGTGTAAGCTCAATGGTTTGTCCTTTCGAGCCGTGTTTTGAGTATCTTTCATTCCAACAAGGGTAAATAGGTGTGTTTGGATTGATTTTGCTTTGTTTTTCTTTCATTGAATCATTTTTTGATTTGTAATTAGTTAAAGGCTCAATGTCCAATTCTGAACTCATTGAAATGCAATCATTCTTAGATTCAAATTCAAAATAAAACATTTTCATGCTCAAGTGTTGTGTTATTCATGCCATGATGTGCAAACAACATAATTCATTTTATTAAACTTCAGGGTGAAGCCCTAATCAGCATTACAAAGGGGGGGAAATAGAAAAGAAAACATTTTGAAAAGAAAAAAAAGAAGAAGAAAAATCTAAAGCTTTAGTGCACGCTTCCTAAACAAACAAAAAGGGAGGGAGGAAAAAAAACAAAAAAAAAATACAAAAGAAAAATTGAAAATACAAAAAACAGAGAGAGAGACCATTTTCTCGGATTCCGGCAGTAGTCTGGCGGCAAAGACAAACCGACTTCATTGGCAGACAACTTTGTCACTCAACTTTACCATTAACTGCCTCGCCACAGCATCACTCTCAGGAAGCCTTTGAAGACTCTACCTCAGTATGGGTAGAACTTTCGAAAGAAATTACTCCCCACTGGTCGTCCAATGTGGAGTACGAAGGAACTCCAAATTGGGCCACAGAGGTGGCTTGTCATTTCAACTCTTTATTCTGCTTTCTCATGGTGCTAATCTCTCCTCGAGCATCCTTATACATATGCTAGAGTAGAGAGAGTTGTCCATTTAACCGATGTACCTCACTTGTCATGTTCTGCAGCCGGTGGGACAAATTGAAGACTGCGGTCATCGTCTCCACACTGGACATCAATGTGTAATGATTGGTATCAATGTTAGACTGTGCTGCCATTATTTGCTAGACTGACATCGTAGGGAAGCTGAGAACAGGGGCAGGTACAGATGCACTCTGTTGAGGCTCAGAGGTGCTGGCCTTAGCATTCTCGATTGGGAAATCGTTAAGGTCGGAGAAGATGGTGAGAGGACGGCGGAAAGATGCCATGCTAGGAGAAGTATAATGCTAAAGGGAAATTGGTAGAGTAATAGTAAGGGGAATTTGCAACTTTCAGCTCTGCTCTCTTATGATCCTCGATTTAAGAAGAGATTGGAAGAGAAGAAAAAGCCAAGGAAGAAAGATAGTTGAGGCAATCTTTGACGTACGAGGCCAGTCCAACTGCTATCGGTCAGGCACGCTGTGATTGTTGAAATCGCGCACCAGACAAAGCGCTCGACGAAGACGAATGGGGCAGAGAGATAGAGAGATAAAAACATGGGAGAGATATACGATTTGTATATAATATGTATATAATCTGTATATATGTATATAATATGTATGTATCAGTATGTGTGTATTCATATGTTTGTGTATACCGTATGTGTACCTATATGTCCATATGTGCCCGTAAACATATACTGTGTATGTATCCATATGTTCGTATGTATTTGTCCATGTCCATATGTCTATATATGTGATACGTATTTTGTATATTGTTTGTATGTGATATGTATATATGGTATGTATATAAATTGTCAAAAAAAAAAGCAAAAAAGGAAAAAATTCAAAAGGAAATTTTGAAAGAAAATCAAAATAAGCAAAAAAGAGAAATTTCAAAAAAAAAAAAATAACAAAAAACAAAAAGAGAAAATTTTTGAAAAAAAAAATTAATTTGTGGATTCAATCTCTTGTGCATCTATCATGTTATTGTTGTACATCCATCATATCATATCATTGCATATTGTATGTCTCACATTGCCCTTTTGTGTTTTTACCTTCACCATCACACTTGCACTATCTATTACATTTGTTATGCATGGTTACCACCCATTCACATCACTTCAAACTTTTTGATTACAACTTTTCTCCTATACCCGATTCAAACCATCAGCCTATTTTGTATTGAGGTACGGTCTAGGTCTTGTATATTGGTTAAGACCCCTTTCTCCTTTACCTGATTGAAACCATCGCCCTATTTCGTATTGAGGTACGATCTAGGTCTTGTACATTGGTTAAGTCCTATTTCTCTTTTGCCCGGTTGAAAACCATCGCCCTATTTTGTATTAAGGAACGGTCTAGGTCTAGTATATTGGTTAAGACCCCTTTCTCTTTTACCCAGTTGAAACCATTGCCCTATTTCATATTGAGGTACGGTCTAGGTCTTGTATGTTGGTTTTTTTCTCTTTATCCGGTTGGAATCAATCCTTTATTTCGTATTGAGGTACAATCTAGGTCTTGTTGTTTGATTGAAACCTTTTTTTCTCCTCTCATGCGAGTGTGTTTGGATTGTACCCCTTTGTTTTCTGGATTTGCATGAGGCTTCCTCACCATATATTTCATCTTGCATTGCATAAATCATGCATTTTCAAAATGAAAAGAAAAAAAGAATTCAACTTTCAATTGCATTAGCATATCATTTGCATGGTTACAACTATCACTGTTGCATCACTTGGCTACAATCTATTCACATCGTCATTTGATTACAACCTTTTTCATCAGTTAATGCTAGCCCCCTCTTTTGGGTTGTAGGTTCAAACCACTCATTTAATACTTGCCCTTTTTTGGGATGACAATACTAACCCTATCTCTGGTTGATGGTTCAAACCACCATCGATTAATACCTCTCTTTTCCTGTGTTGTTAGTTGAGACTATCCATTTGTTAATACCTCCCTTGTTTTGGATTGTAGGTTCAAACTATTCATCGGTTACATTTCCTTCTCTTATGTGGGTGTGTTTGGATTGTATCCCTTGTTATGTTTCATATCATTTGCACGAGACTTGTCTCGTACAAAACCTATTGCATTGCATTTTAGATCATGAATTTTAAAAACAAATGGCTCCATGAAGCGTGTAAGTCCAAATATCAATTGTATTTCAAGCTTGCATTCTGTCTCTGAACTACGCTGGTTTGATTCCTTGCAAAGGGATACATAGGCATCTCTCGAGTTCAACCAACTGCATTTGCATCTTGTTTGTTTGCCCAAATCTTATGGCCTTGTCAAAAGGGTCATCTTCAGGCTTTGACATTCACTCACGTCAAGCGATGACTTCGAGTTCTGTCAAAGAGGGGCTGTCACGCCCAAACTCGCCCCTAAAAGTTTGGGCATGACCCACTCGACAACGGTCTCAAAATTCAATAATTGTCTAACATGAGGCCAGAACGGAAGCAAATATCAATATAAAATAACATCCATTGAGCTAACACTTCTATGCCAGGATCACAAATATTTCATTAAACAGTCCAACCCACAAGGACATGCACATAAGAATAGTAATATACATATCTATATATATACAAACCCATCCCCGCACTTGCAGGTCTAACAAAAACATCGACAGTAAAGGTTATACATATTTTACCACACTTGACAAAAGCTAGTGACCAAGACTATGAGTAAGGGAAGGAACATCTCAAAAACAATGGGTAGTTTCACTGGATTGCCCGGATACAACGGAGTAAGCAAAAATAGCTGTTAGGCTGGACTAAGACTGACCTCCAGGTTGATTACCTACAGAGACAGACATAACACGAAGTGAGCAAGGCTCAGTGAATAACAGTACGTAGAGAATTCAAATAAATAAACTTAAATTACAACGTATATAGGTGCAAAGATTACATGTATAATATTACTCTGTATACACCTCCATAATGGCCTTAGGCCCAATATATCATACAGAATGGCCTCAGGCCCAACATATCAACAGAATGGCCTCGGGCCTAACATATCAACAGAATGGCCTCAGGCCCAACATATCAACAGAATGGCCTCAAGTCCATCTTTAGCAAAGCAGAATGACCTCAGGTCCAGAAGGATATCATTGTTCACTAACACGCATACATTTTCAATTGTTCATTACGAGTCAACATAGTGCGAATAACAGAACGTTAATAATATCATTAATCGTAAACGAAATTTATCACTACAGTACTATTACTAACAGTGTTGTGACGGAGCGATAGTTCCTTCCTGTATGTGACCTACACGTACATGCAACTCAGAAATTAGCCCTTTTCTCTTCTTTTTTTTTTTAATCAATAATCGGTTCGTTCACATCCATTCAATTACAAGTATTTTAAATACTTCAAATACACATTTCGGCAGTCTCAGAGGGTTAAACAAAGAAAACGGAGCACGCAGAATTTTTCCACATAGGCCGCACGTGCGAAGGCCTTTCGCCGCGCGTGCGGGAAGGTGGGTCGCACATCCGCCCCGCACGTGCTTTTATTCCAGTAGCCAAACTTTGGATTCCCCTGTTTCCCGCACGTGCGACTGTGAGCCTCGCATGTGCGGCAATGCTTCCCGCACGTGCAGCCATGAGCCCCGCACGTGCGGTCGCAGCCCCTGTTTTGGGCAGTCCAAATTTAGGCAAAATTTCAGTAAAACCAATACTTTACCAAGAGTAAAACAAGGGGAATTCATTCAATAGATTACATAACATCTTCATAATATGAATCATAACTTATCAAATTACAATAAACATGGTTACAAGCGTAATTAGGTCATAACCCTTTCTGAATTCACCCACACAAACCAAGCCCTTTATGGTTATGGCTATATTTGATATATGCACAATACATATGTGTAATTATGTGGGTTTGGCATGAAAAACCAAAGAGCAAAAGGGTAATCCCTTCACGTAACTTAAATTAATTCTCAAAACAACCAAATAATAAGAACAACTTTTCAATCAAGCATTAATCACACATATGTCTTCAATTACAGACCCTAGTTTGCACGAGTGTAAAAGAAACCTTCATTCAAGTCCAAGAGAGGGGCTATTTAGGATGAATTGAACCTACCTCGAGTTTAAATCTCCACAACTCTTCTTAACTTGCCAATTTTCCCTTGTTGATCTTCTTCTCCCCATGTTCTTCTTCTCTACACTTCCTTCTCCTCTTAAAAGATATTTTTGTCTTTCCAAATGATAAATGGCCAACTAATACATTAAAAGGCTCATTTTAAGAGTTGGGCACAAATTAATCAATTTAATTATTCTGAATCAGATTTTTATAAAAGATCATGTTATGTTCTAAAAATCATGCTTATCACTATTATAAAGTTAATTTCAGATTATCATGCTTCTAAGGCTTTCAATTACTGATCCAAACACCACAATTGTAACAGATATTTCTCATGGTTGACAGATATCAATCCATAACTATGTAATTCACACAATTAAACTTAATTTCTCATGAAATTTCACATTCACCAGATAAATACACATAATAAGAGACCGAAAGCATACCAGAAAACATATAGGAGAGTCTAGTTATTACGCTCTCCCCCCCCCCCGGCCTTAAATAAGTTTGGTCCCTCAAACTTGTTTTACATTATGATAGGAATAATTCCAAGTATTGATGTTGCATTTCTTCTTCTTTTTCCCAAGTAGCCTCTGTTCCATAATGTTCTTGCCATTCAACTTTTACCATTGGAATCATTCGGTTTCGTTGTTGTCTCACTTGTCGGTCCAGAATTCGGACTGGTTTTTCCTCATAAGTTAACTTATCATCCAACACAATTTGGTGGTAATCTATGACATGAGACGGATCTGGGAGGTAACCTCGAAGCATCGATATATGAAATACGTTATGTACTTGGCTCATACTTGGTGGAAGAGCAATCCGGTACGCTACCGAACCCACTTTCTTCAGAATTTGGAATGGACCAACATATCGAGGTGTTAACTTACCCTTTTTACCGAATCTTGGGTGTCCTTTCATTGGAGTAACTTTCAAAAACACATGATTACCCACATCAAATTGCAAGTCGTTTCGTCGGTTATCCGCATAACTCTTCTGTCTACTTTGAGCGGTTCTCAATCTTTCCTGGATAACTTGGATCTTTTCGGTCGTTAGCTGTACAATTTCAGGCCCTAACAATGACCTATCTCCGACTTCCGCCGAACACACGGGGAAGCGACATGGTCTTCCATATAAGGCTTCATAAGGTGGCATTCCAATGCTCGAATGGTAACTGTTATTGTATGCGAATTCCACCAACGGCAGGTGGGTTTCCCAACTCCCCTGAAAATCCAATACGCACATGCGTAGCATATCTTCTAAGGTTTGTACTGTTCTCTCAGACTGACCATCTATCTGAGGGTGAAAAGTTGTGCTAAACTTTAACTCCGTTCCCATAGCATCTTGTAAACCTTGCCAAAATCTTGATACAAACTTCGGATCTCTATCTGACACAATTGACACTGAAAGACCATGGAGTCTTACAATCTCATTCACATAGATCACAGCAAGCTTATCCGCATTGTACCGGGTTTTCACAGGTAGAAAATGAGTGGATTTAGTTAACCGGCCTACAATGACCCATATAGAGTTCATACCCCAAGGAGTCCGCTGTAGACCTACAACAAAATCCATAGTCAGATGTTCCCACTTCCACTCCGGGATTGGAAGGGGTTGCAGTAACGCTGCCGGCCTCTGATGCTCTGCTTTTACTTGCTGACATTGCAAACATTTTGAGACAAATTCCTCAATTTCCTTTTTCATACTTGGCCACCAAAAATTTTGCTTTAAGTCTTGATACAGCTTAGTACTCCCGGGATGTATTGAAAATCTGGAGGTATGTGCTTCTTCCATTAAATTCTTTTTAAGCTCTGGTACATTGGAAACACATATTCGATTTTGAAACTTGAGCACTGAATTTACAACATTGAATCTCGGTCTTGGTTTTGTCTCTAACCCATCACATATCCGTTTTAAAAGATTCATCTTCCATCTGCCGTTGTTTAATTTCTTCGATTAGTGTCGGTTGGGCTGTTACTGCTGCTACCATGGCGTCCCATTCATACATCACAAGGTCTATATTCATTCTTTCTAATTCAAATGATAACTCCTTTGGCCACGTATGCAAATTTGCCACATTTCCCATACCTTTCCGACTAAGTGCGTCTGCAACTGTATTGGCATTACCGGGATGGTAATGGATATGTAAATCATAGTCTTTAATAAGTTCCAACCACCTTCACTGCCGCATATTCAACTCTTTTTGGGTAAAGTGGTACTTGAGGCTCTTATGATTGGTGTAAACTTCACAAGTAGTACCATATAAGCAATGCCGCCATATCTTCAAAGCAAAAACTGCTGCCGCCATCTCAAGGTCATGTGTGGGATAATTCTTTTCATGGAGCTTAAGTTGTCGAGATCAACAGATACACCTTCCTTCGTTATCACATGTCCCAGAAACCCCACTTCAAATAGCCAAAACTCACATTTCTTCAGCTTTGCATACAATTTCTTATCTCGACGTGTCTGAAGAATTAACCGGAGGTGATGCTTATGAGCTTCGATATCTTTTGAATAAATAAGAATGTCATCGATAAACACCACTACAAATTCATTCAAGTATGGTTTGAAGACACGGTTCATTAAATCCATAAACGCCGCCAGTGCATTGGTAACTCCAAAGGGCATAACCAAAAATTCATAATGACCATATCGGGTTCGAAAGGCTGTCTTCTCAACATCATCAGCTTTGACCTTTAGTTGGTGATATCTAGACCGTAAATCAATTTTTGAAAAGACTTGTGCCCCTTGTAATTGGTCAAACAGATCATCAATCCTGGGTCATGGGTACCTATTTTTGATCGTCACTTTGTTGAGCTCCCTATAATCCACACATAACCGAAGTGTTCCATCTTTCTTTTTCACAAACAGGACTGGTGCACCCCAAGGTGAAACGCTCGGGCGGATAAACCCTTTATCAAGTAAATCCTGCAACTGAATCTTTAGCTCTTTCATCTCAACTGGTGACATCCTATACGGGGTTTTACAAATGGGTTGAGTTCCTGGCACGACTTCAATTGTAAACTCAATTTCACGGTCTACTAACTCCCCTGGTAACTCCTCCAGAAAAACATCCTGAAATTCACAGACAACCGGAATCATATCAGTACCCCCATTCGTTGATTGTCCCTCCAAGACATTGCACAAAAATCCCTGACACCCCTTCTGTAACAATTTACATGCTTTCACCACAGAAATCAGATAAGGTGGGGAAATCACCCCATACCCCTTAAAAGTAGCTTCAGATTGCCCCGGAGGGTGGAAACTCATTTGCTTGGCCGTACAATCAATAGTCGCTTGACGCGCATTTAACCAATCCATTACAAAAATAATATCAAAGTGCGTCATGTCAAGAGCAAGCAGGTTGGCATATACCCGGACATCCCCAATAGATTAGGCAAAATTTAGGCAAAATTTTAGTAAAACCAATACTTTACCAAGAGCAAAACAAGGGGAATTCATTCAATAGATTACATAACATCTTCATAATATGAATCACAACTTATCAAATTACAATAAACATGGTTACAAGCGTAATTAGGTCATAACCCTTTCCGAATTCACCCACGCAAACCATGCCCTTTATGATTATGGCTATATTTGATATATGCACAATACATATGTGTAATTATGTGGGTTTGGCATGAAAAACCAAAGAGCAAAGGTGTAATCCCTTCACGTAACTTAAATTAATTCTCAAAACATCCAAATAATAAGAACAACTTTTCAATCAAGCATTAATCACACATATGTCTTCAATTACAGACCCTAGTTTGCATGAGTGTAAAAGAAACCTTCATTCAAGTCCAAGAGAGGGGCTATTTAGGATGAATTGAACCTACCTCGAGTTTAAATCTCCACAACTCTTCTTAACTTGCCAATTTTCCCTTGTTGATCTTCTTCTCCCCTTGTTCTTCTTCTCTACACTTCCTTCTCCTCTTAAAAGATATTTTTGTCTTTCCAAATGATAAATGGCCAACTAATATATTAAAAGGCTCATTTCAAGAGTTGGGCACAAATTAATCAATTTAATTATTCTGAATCAGATTTTTATAAAAGATCATGTTATGTTCTAAAAATTATGCTTATCACTATTATAAAGTTAATTTTAGGTTATCATGCTTCTAAGGCTTTCAATTACTGATC
Organism: Camellia japonica; assembly: GCA_030407325.1. Taxonomy (NCBI): domain Eukaryota; kingdom Viridiplantae; phylum Streptophyta; class Magnoliopsida; order Ericales; family Theaceae; genus Camellia; species Camellia japonica. The sequence goes on along the minus strand of JAPPVO010000007.1, from coordinate 73,752,354 downwards.
CAAACACCACAATTGTAACAGATATTTCTCATGGTTGACAGATATCAATCCATGACTATGTAATTCACACAATTACGCTTAATTTCTCATGAAATTTCACATTAACCAGATAAATACACATAATAAGAGACCGAAAGCATACCAGAAAACATGTAGGAGAGTCGAGTTATTACAGGGGCAACTATAGACACCCTATTTTGACCGGCCCTAAGACTTAGGCAGTTTCTTTTGATTACCCGATGATGAAAACAATAATGTGTTTCTCGCATGATTCTCAGTAAGAAATATTGAATTTATTCTTCATTCCCAATCCTAGGCCTGTTTTGGCCAAGTGCTTAAATCTGGTTCAAAACTCTCTTTTGAAACATTCTTTCCACGCTTTGTTCCAAATATTTTCATAGTGTTCCAAGGCTCACTTTTAAACTTCAAAGTAAAACCTTTTCTAAGGAAATCGAGCAAAGAACAATGTGGAAATAGGAGGAAAGGATGATAATTCTGTCAAAAAATCCTATTTCGTGCAAAATAGTCAACCATGGCCAACTTAATTGGCTGGCTAGCTAATTAGTTGGCCGACTAGCCAAGAAATTAGCTGGCCAGCCAAGGTTTTTTGGCTGGCCAAATAATAAATTGGTCGATCGACTAATTTCCCCAGGAGCAGGGTAGTTTCGGCAGAATTCTTGGTGGATGCATGTGGGTCATGCCAATTCAAATCTTTTATTAATATGTTCATGCACGAGGTACACACCCACCCCCTCCATTATCTTCCTTTGGCCTCTATTGTCAAAAGGAGGATTGTCTTCTTCCAAAGCTGTGGAATCCATTTTCAACCACCCTTGTCATCCCATCAACATTGTCCCCCACTTTGTGTCCCACCTCCTTGATTAGGCCTGCATTCATTATCTATATGGAGACATAGAGAGGATCAGGAAGAGAAAAAAAAAATAGGAATGAATTAAGAGAAAAGAGAGAGATAGAGAGAAAAAGAGAAAAAGTCTTAAGCTTTGAGCCAAAACACATCCCATACACTGATATTCCATATTTACATATATGAAAATCATCCCATAAATTCTGTAATAACCATATTCAAGTAGCTTTGATCAAAAGGGAGTGAGTGTTATTGAAAAGATAGAAAGACAGAGAGTTGTAACTCTCCCTCCACACACACTCTTAAACAACCCAAAAACACTATTCTAACTAGAATTTCGAAATTTTGAACTAAGAATTGAGAACACACTTCCTAAGCTTGAGAGTGATGAAGAGAAAGTTTGGAAATCAAATCCTTCATTGGAAGGTAAATTTTGCATATTTTTTATTTTCTTTTACTTTTCTTGTATTTTCTTTCTTATATTGTTTTTCTTGCTTCAATTTCATGTTATAAACCTATTGTAAGCTAATTGGAAGTTGTTACTTGAGTCACTTTCCATTTGTTTTTCTGGTGTTTAAAGCAACACAGAGTTTTCGGCTTGGCCTGATTGGCTAGCCGGTCGGACAACTTTTTGGTCGGCCAACCAGCCATTCTCTCCTAGACAAAATCCAGCAGCCTCCTGGCATCGAACATAATAGTCTACGATGGTCTCCAAGGCCCTCCTAAAGTTACTGTTTTTATTTTTTTTATTTTAGTTAGAGAGATTTTGTGAGGATATATTTTTGTTGTAATATTTTTATTCCTTTATGCCCTTATTCGGATTTGTAATATTCAAAGTGATGTAATAATTCCCCACTCCTGCTTCTTTTATCGTGTTCTTTATTTTCTTTCCTTATCTATACATATGCAGTATATCATGCTTGTCATCATATATGTGCTTTGCATCCATGTTTCATGCCTTAAGATCCGACTAAATTTGCATCAGTGAGTTTAATAAATTATTATGTGATTTTGTGCGCTACCTCATGTCTTGAGATGATTCACATGTCATATGTTTTAGAAGCCGGATCTTTAGTTGCATTTCTTGAGTGAATTGCATTAGGATCTTGTATATAGGATCATGCATGCTTTACTAACTTTGTTTTGTAATTATTTGCAGGACGTTGGCAAATTTGTAAGTTTTTATGCTTTAGCATCTCCCTTCTGCATGTTTTTCTACTATGTTTAGCATCCTACCATATGGCTAGTTGCTTATTTGATATAACTCTATGCATGCCGGTGGGTGAAGGTTGTGTTATTTCATTTGGAATAAAATTGATTTTCATGATTACACTATTCAAAACATTTTCGTAATAATGAAATCAAATTGTTCCAAAATGGATGACACAGTCTATATTTGTTTCCTTCATATAGTAAATTTTAGGATTTTATAAATAATTAGAATATGAACATATGAAATTAATAAAATTCATATCATGGCTTACTAGAGGCCAATCTTTTGATCGGGTGAGCAGGGGTGTTCAATTAATGACCTTCCCCTATGATACCTAAGGTTCCGAAAAAAGCATCCTTGGTTACAACGAACAGTGGTCTTAGTGCGGGTCACATGTTTCCTAATTTTTCCAAAACATTAGGTGGGGACTCTAAGATCTAATGGCGCAGTCCATTTCTAGCAAAAGAATTTGTAATAAAATGGATTTTCTATAAAAGTTGCCAAATCTGGATTCTCATCTATGTTTCACATTGCACTCATGAGACTAGATTGAAGAAATCTAGGGTTCGTACTGTTAACACGCACGGCTACCCCATGGGCAATGTTACAAAAGCCCAATAGAGATATCTTCACAAAGTATATACATTTAAGAGCAATCTCATATAGTTATATGAATGAAGTGTTATTCCATGTTCAAATGTCAAAATTTTACATCTCTTTTGAAATCCATGCAACTATTCATTCAAGGTTCATTTTCTTCATAAAATGCAAGTTTTGAAAAATGGTGTAGTAAATACAACTCAGGTAATTCCCCAAGCCTAGTGTCTGCAAGTAGGTGTATCAAGCACTACCAAAATCCTACCTTACCGGCTACTAACCGAAGGGCTTAGGCACCCACACGAGCGTGTTTCTAGTCTTACAACAAGGACAATCAAGCCAACTTAATTTCTAATCTACACCCCCTAACTGGACTTACCAAATGTGTTTATCCCAAAATATTCTCATTAACAACAATTGTCTTTCTCAAACCAAGAATTTATTTCAAAGTTAAGATCACAAGTGAACAAAATTCAAGATAATGCAATTCAATCAATGAGAACTAACTACATATAAATATCTACTTTAGGTAATATCACTAACATTTCTCACATTTCTCCAACATAACTTCCATGATTCAAAAGTTCTCAAAATCATAGCAAGGTACCAAATCCATGTGACATATGAGATTCCCACATATTCACAATCAACATTCATCATTCAATTTTTCCAAAGTGCCAACATGCACATCCCATGTTTCCATAATTGTTCAACACAAATTTTCATCTCCTTTCCTGAATGCCCCAACAATATAACAATCTAGAAAGTTATCTTCAATTTTGCAAGAGATTTATCCTCAATTTCATAAATATTGCATCAATTTCACTTTTTCCCGAATCCCCCAAAATCTAGTGTTTTATCAAAATAGGATTTTTCCTTTATTTTAAAAACACTACAAGCAAACATCCCCAAATAGTTCATAGTATACCAAAAATAATTTATCTTGGATCAAATCATGAGAAATAACACATTTCTCTAATATATATTTTTTTCTAGATTCAACATCCGAAAATCAATCTACACTAGAAAACATAGTGAAAATGACAAGAGATGCTAAAAACCATATATGTAACTCAAAGAACATCCCTACCTTAAGACCTTGAGAAGAAAGGATGAAAAGTTCTGAAACCAACGGTGTTGAAATCCGATCTCCATCGGACACCACATAGCCCTTGGCAAGCTCTCCAAATTTAAAGAAGGCACCAAGGTTAAAATCTCAATGGATAATGAGAGATCAAGGAGTAAATGAAGTGGGTTAGAGAGTTTCTAGAGAGAGATGAGAGAAAAGAGAATGAGAGTTAATGTAGAAAGAGAGTGTGAAGAGGGAAAGTGATGGAAAAGTGTGTCAGGCTCAACTTTTGAAATGATTTGACTCAATTTTCGGAGCTGATAGTCGATAAACTGCTTGAGCGACCAATCGTGCGCTTGAGCGAACAGTTCAATTTGAAAGACCGCTCAAGCGACGAAACTTGTACTCGAGCAAAAAATACCCACTCCCATAAACTTCATTCCCTTTGCAAAAGAGCACTCGAGTGATGAATCCTTTGCTCAAGCGAAGAACTCATGCTCCTAGAAGTTCAGTCTGCAAATCAAAGTATTGGAAGGTTGATTTCACCGCTCGAGCGACCAAAAGACCGCTCAAACGATCTCAACTTGAAAGTGAGTCTAGGACTACCAAAACATTGGCCAACCATCCCGGTTCCTCTCCAATACCCAAAAGTGCAAGATGACATCTTAGAATACCCAAGGATGTACCTAACGGAACAACCACAAGGGAGAAGGGATAACAACACAAGCTTCAAAAGGTTTAACAATGAAGAAGACACACAAAGGGACAAAGATTACCAAAAATGCACTCAATTGCTTTAAAGGAGCCGGGACATCACATCTTACATTTCAACTATGTCTCTCCTGAAATCTATGACCCTGATAAATCTAACAAAAGTTCTCATTTCTCTCTCTCAAGTTTGTGATGAGTTTCAAAGTGATTAAAAATAGGAGAAAATGCAAAAATAAAATAAAATAAATTAAAACAATAATAAAAAGAATTAAACACCCTTGTTAGTTTTCATTTTTCAAAAAAAATTTTTGAATTTTTTATTTCTTATGAGTTTTTAAAATATTTTAATCATTTTTTAAATCTTTAGATCCACTTAATCTTAATATACTTAAAATGTAAAAAAAATTGTACAAAAAACGTTTAAAAAATTCATTGAATACAACAAAATACGAAAATCTATTGAATTTTTATATTTTTTGTATTTGATGAATTTTTTAAATTTTTTTCACAAATATTTAACTTTTTAATTGTATTTAAATTAGGTGTATCTAAAAAATAAATAAATAATGCGTAAACTATTTTAAAAATTCACTAAAAATGAAAAAAAAAATGCAAAAAGCAAAAAACTCAATTTTCTGAAAAGCGGACTCAATTTTCTAGAATCAAACATGGTGAAAATTATTACAAAAAATGTGACAACAAAAAATTATGGACAAATTACCAGCATGTCCTATTAGTTGAACTTGCTTCTCATTAAGTCCTATCAATTCATTGTTGAAAGTTGGTCCTAACAAAAAACATCGCTAAAAAATTTTGTGACGATTTTTTGAATATGTCGCTAAAAATTAACAATAGTGATATTTTTCTGTGACGATTTTTTAAAATTGTTGCTAAAACTTATAATTAGTGACTTTTTTGTGACGAATTTTTCAAACTGTAATTAAAAATTGACAATTAGTGACATCTTTTTAATAGTGTTTAATAAAAAAAAAATGCCACCAATTATTGTAAGACCTATTAGACAATAAGTCCACCTATTAGGATCTACGCATGTGAGTTCCCCAAAAATTATTACTATGTATGTGGAAATTTAAAAATATAATTTCATAAAAATTGTGACAATTACATTTCTAACCTCGACTCCTATCCTTCTTCCCTTCTCCTCTACTCTTTTTTCAACATCAACATCAACATCAACATCAACATCTACTTCCTCACCCCCCCCCCCCCGGCGCCCTTGTTGGATTTCTCTAGCCTCTTTCGTGAACTGCCTCTCCCTCACCCTTTCCTACTACTATCTCCCCATCTCTCGCCTTTCGCCACTACCAACTAAGGGTCGAGCCAGGATTCCTCCAGTTGGGGGGGTGCAAATCACCAAAAATAAGGCATAGGATAAATCTACCGAGCCATCAATGGATCTAATTGTAACATTTGTACTCTTTAAGTTAATGGAATGTGTTTTATTTTATTATTATTTCATTATTTTGTTGTTTGGATCCTTTGGGTGGTGTATTATTGTGTTGTTTGAGCGTAAATTTGATCTAGACTTTGATTGAGTTGTTCTTTTGTGCTCAATTTTGTCAAAAAATGCCTTAAAGCCTCAAAATTCTGATCAGAGGTGTCGACACGTAGCTTCCTGGGGTCGACACCTACCCTTTCCTCTTCTTTTCCTTTTGATTCTGTTTACTGGTATCAACAGCACCTCTTCCAGGTATCGACACTGCTGATCCTGGAAAATAAAAATTTCTTCACTGCTTCCTGGTGTCAACACTAGGGCTTATAGGTGTCAACACCCTGCCTAACCCAAACTCACTTGTGACACCACTAGCATTTGGTTGTCGACAACATTGCTGAAGGTGTCAACACTTGACAGAAAAATTTAGATTTTCATGTTGCATTTTGGCCTATCTTTTTTGGGATTTTTTTGACTTTTCTTTAAGCCACTTTAGGCTTAAATACCCACTTTTGTCCTTCGACTATAAACAGACTCCAAGCACTTTCTCTTTCATCATTTTTTCTTTCACTTTCTCTCTTATTTCCCTCTCTTTACACTAAAATTGCCATGACCCCAACATGTCCCTAGAGAAATGAGTTGTGACTAGCCAATAATCATAGATTACCTACGGTGGCACGACCCAAACCCGCCCCTATAGGTTTAGTGTCGTAACCGGCCTGTAATCCTGGGACTACCACAGGCCTCTGAACAAATTAAACAAAATACAGGGCCTAGCAGAAGCAAATACAAACATACAACATCCATACATGGGACAGAAAATTTAAAACTTATATTTGTAACATATGTGACATCCTTAGAGTGTCAGTCTTACATCACCATAGATACAGACAAATCCAAAGAAACTGACCAATCAAACAAAAGAAAATAGCTTAAACTTGCATCATGTTCACAAAACTCGATCACAAAACACTTCGGAACCTCCTCGGGAGGCACACTGGTTGGATGACTCAAACAGATCTCCAGGAAAATCTCATTGAGCCTAGTCCCGCGCCTGATCACCTACATACATAAATAATAAAATGAGTTGGAGCCCAATGAATAACAACACAGTAAAGGGGATATGAATGATGTCCAATTCAAATTCAAAAATCAAAGTTTATATCAGAAACAGATTCAGATTCACTTACTTATACAGATTTCATAAGCAGTTATATATGGTACATCCATTAGCTATCAGATCAGATTGGTCATAAAACCCATATGCATAGTCGGTACCAATGACCACAAAGGTCCATATCTTGCGCGCAAATAGCCATCGTATTGTCAGCCCCAGGCGAGGGCCACATGAACATAGTCCTCAGTATTGTTACCCCCAGGCAAGGGCCACATGAACATAAGCCACAACATTGTTACCCCCGAGCGAGGGCCACGTGCATATTGGCCACGGTATTGTTACCCCTGGGCGAGAGCCATGTGAACTAAGGATGCCACAGATACATTTTAAAAATATGGACATTCATTCATGATTCATAAAATGGAATTTCATAAAATAGATCATATCTTATCATTCTGAAAACACTTATAATTAACATATCTTTACAAAGTTATTACTCATAGATAGCTCCAATAGCAGAAGAGTTAAAACAATCAGATCAACGATCTAGGATGTGTGACCTACACAAACACATAACGGATAGACATTGAAACACACGCTCGAAAAACACATAACTCATTTCTTTTCTATCTTGGTGTGTTTCTAATCCTTATCCTCATTATTGTGTCTTAATTGGGGCTTAGGAATGTCAAAGATGCAATGAAGATGCCAAAATGTAACTTGAAACACTTAGTCAAATTTTTAAAAACAGGGCAGTTCGCTAGAGCGCAACTTCTGTCGCTCAAGCGGTCTGCAAAATTTGCAAAAGTACTGGTTACATCATTTTTTCGCTCAACGAACGCTCGACCGTCGCTCGAGAGCAAGGCTGGGTAATCAGGATCTTCACTCGAGCGCAACTTCCTACGCTCGAGCGGTCTACGAAAGTTTGAAAAACTTCTAGGAGCTCTCATTCTATGCTCAAGAGCAACTTCTGTCGCTCGAGCGGAGGGTCAAAAACAAGGTTGGTCACTCGAGTGCAGGTTTTTCCACTCGAACCAACCCCTAAACTCTACAAAGTACTGGGGGCACGCATTCTCCGCTCGAGAGACTCCACTGCTCCAGCGAAGGGTGCAAATTCTGGAATTTCCAAATTGCTGATACAAGTTAAAAATCCATTTTCAAAGCATCAAAACACATCCTTTTGGGCCAAAACTTAGTACAACTTTGAGAAACTCATAGCACATGATGAATTACAAACCATTTCGCAAAATCAAGCCCAAAAGCTTTGACAATTGTTCAAAACTCAACTTGAAACTTCCAAAACATAACATGCATGAATTGTCATGAACTCCAACCTTCTAAAACATGATCAAATGATACAAAAATGGCATGAAACTTGATGAATTTCCAAAACCAATGTGAAATAATGACATGTATGAGGAAATTCTTTGGAAAACAACTTCAAAATGCCATTAAATATGCATGCATGCACTATTTGAGTTTTAATATTCTTCAATTTTAGCTCAATTCTTGTGATTCATCTTCCAATTCACTTGAATTCTAACATTAGCTATCTCAATTACATAACTAAAGGGTTAAATTCTTAGCTAGAAGCTTTAATTCCCTTGGATTCTAGCAAATCTTTTTTGTTTTCTCCAATTTCCTTCACTTTTCTAGCAATTCCCTTAATTGAGCTCAAGTCTCCTCTTTTCCCTCTCTCACACATTTCCTCCTCAAAAATGATGAACAATGAGAGTCCTAATGTGTATATAAGCCTCATATAGGCTTGGTTAGTGGGCTTAATTAAGGTAGGCTTATCACTAATCAAATGGGCATTATTTTATTCTAATTATTTGGTTCTGAAACAGATTTCAATTAATCCTACCATAAAATCCTAAAAATTCTAAATAACACATATACCAAGTTAATTTCGTGATCGGATGCCGATAAGGCCTTCAATTCGCATTAAGAAACAGAAACACAGACAGATCTTTCTACAGCAAACAAATATAAACACAAATAATGCAATACACATATAATTAATTTAGAATTTCTTCTTAATTACTAATTAAGCATTCTTAATCATAGGCTATAGGCTAATCAAAGGTCAGGATTGTTACAATCTTCCTCCCTTAAAGAGTTTGGTTCTCCAAACTCGAATTACCTTCATTTCGAAAGAATGTAGGATCTAATGGAAACAAGTCTGGATATCTTTTCATCATATCTTCTTTTGTTTCCCACGTTGCATAAGTTCCTCTGTGGTTTTGCCAATCTACTTTCACCAATGAAATTTCTTTGTTTCTAAGTCTCTTGATCCTTCGGTTGACAATTTGGATTGGACGCTCCTCGTAAGTATAATCATCTTTCAGAAGCACGTGAGTTGGCTCAATCACATGTAACGAGTCTCTCAAGTAATTCCAAAGCATTGAAACATGAAAAATATTATGCATATTTTCCATAACCAGAGGTAAGGCTACTCGGTACGTCACAGGATTGATTTTCTCAATAATTTCAAACGGCCCAATGTAACGTGGTGCCAACTTTCCTTTAACCCAAAATCGAGTTTGCCTTTTCATTGGAGTCACTTTGATAAACATATGGTCACCGACTTCATATTCTCTATCTCTTCTTCGGACATCCGCAAACTCTATTGGCTACTTTGGGCGATTTTTATGCGTTGTTGAATTCATTTCACTTTCTCAGTTGTTTCTTGCACGAGTTTCGGTCCCAACAAAGGTCTATCACCTACTTCGGCCCAGCAAATTAGAGATCAGCATTTTTTTTCATACAAAGCTTCATAAGGAGCCATACCGATACTCGAATGATAGCTGTTGTTATACACAAACTTGGCCAATGGTAAGTAGGTCTCCCAATTGCCTTGGAAATCTAGGGCACACATTCTGAGCATATCTTCCAAGGTTTGAATGGTTCGTTCAGATTGGCCATATGTCTATGGGTGATAAGCACTACTCAGCCTCAATTCAGTTCCCAAAGCTTGTTGCAAACTTTGCCAAAATCTTGAAGTGAATTTGGAATCCCTACCAGATACAATAGATACAGATACTTCATGCAGTCTCACAATTTTGTTCACATAGATGTTAGCCAATTTATCTATCTTGTAAAAGGTTTTAACAGGCAAAAAGTGAGCAAACTCAGTAAAACGATCAACAATAACCCAAATAGAATCCGTACCTCAGGAGGAGCAAGGCAATCCAATAATAAAGTCCATTGTAATGTGCTCCCATTTCAATTCCAGTATTGGAAACGACTGCAGTAATCCAGCGGGTTGTTGATGTTCAGCTTTCACTTGTTGACAATGCAAACATCTAGCTACAAAGTTCGTAATACATTTCTTCATGCCAGGCCACCAAAAGTTCTGTTTCAAATCCTTGTACATTTTTGTATTTCCGGGATGCATAGAAAATTTAGAGTTATGAGCTTCGATCATGATACGCTTTCTCAATTCAGAACAATCCGGTACACAAAGTCTTCCTTGAAATTTCAGAACGTTGACTTCGAACACAAATCCGAGCCTCAATTTTGAATCAATCTCATCAACAATCTTTTTAAGAAATTCATCTTGTAATTGCTTTTCTTTAACTTCCTCAATTATGGCCGATTGTGCAAAAATGGGGGCTAGAACTCCACCCTGTTCATGCAAAACCACTTCAATTTCATTTCTTTCTAGATCACACAACAATTCCTTCTGGCCAGTGAGCAAACATGACAAATTCCCAATAGACTTTCAGCTCAAAGCATCTGCAACTATATTTGTCTTTTCCGGATGGTACAAAATCTACAAGTCATAATCTTTTATTAACTCAAGCCATCGTCTCTATCTCATATTCAATTCTTTCTGAGTGAAGAAATATTTTAAACTTTTGTGATTAGTGTACACCTCACAAGTCACTCCATATAGATAGTGTCACCAAATTTTCAAAGCAAACACCACGACAGCTAGTTCAAGATCATGGGTCAGATAATTCTTCTCGTGTGGTCGGAGTTGCCGAGAAGCATACTCAATCACTTTTCCATTCTGCATTAATACGCACCCCAAGCCTTTGTACGAAGCGTCACTGTAAGTCTGAAACCCATTTATACTGTTAGGTAGAGTCAGAATTGTTGCAGTCACTAATCTATCTCTTGGAAAGCAGACTCTATTTGATCATTGCAATCAAACGACATATTTTTCTATGTCAACTGTGTCAATGGCATGGCAAGTTTGGAGAAGTCTTTCACAAAGCTTCTATAATAGCCAGCAAGTCCCAAAAAACTTCTAACCTTCGACACATTTGTTGGTCTAGGCTAATCTATAATAGCTTTAATCTTTTGTGGGTCAACTAATATGCCATCTTTGTTGATCACATGCCCCAAAAAGGTCACACTGTCAAGCCAGAATTCACATTTGTAGAGTTTTGCATGCAATTTCTTTTCCCTCAGAATCTGTAACATAGTTCTTAAATGGTTTTCATGATCTTCCAAGCTTTTGGAATAAATCCAAATATCACCAATAAATACGATAATAAACTCATCAAGAAATTGTTTGAATACCCTATTCATTAGGTCCATAAATGTTGCAGGTGCATTAGTCACCCCAAATAGCATTACCAAAAACTCATAGTGCTCATATCTAGTCCAAAATGCGGTTTTCTCTACGTCTTCTGCCTTAACTTTTAATTGGCGATACTCGGATCTAAGATCTATTTTGGAAAACACTTGGGTTCGTTGAAGTTGGTCAAACAGATCATCTATTCAAGGTAGTGGATATTTATTCTTGACAGTCACTTTGTTCAATTCTTGATAATCAATGCATAACCTCAAAGACCCATCTTTCTTCTTAACAAACAGAACTGGAGCACCCCAAGGTGAAGTACTCAAACAGATAAATTTCTTATCTAACAGTTCTTGAAGTTGGATTTTCAATTCTTTTAGTTCTGAGGTTGACATTCTGTAAGGGGTTTTAGAAATAGGTTGTGCTCCAGGTACTACTTCAATAGTAAACTCAATTTCCCTATCAACTAGATCCCTAGGCAATTCTTTTGCAAAGACATTAGGAAATTCATTAACTATAGGAATAGTTTCCACATTACGGCCATCATAACTCAAATTTAAAACACTGCACAAATAACCCCTACATCCATTTCTCAACAATTTGATGGCTTTCAAAGCAGAAATCATATAAGGAGGTGGAACTATCCCATTCCGATCAAACACAAATTCAAACAAACCAGGTGGTCGGAAGACAACAGATTTATTCACACAATCAATAGTTGCACGATACTTAGTCAACCAATCCATACCCAATATACAATCAAAATGAGCAATGTCCAATGGCAATAAATCAATATACCATAACACATCCCCCATCATGATGTCACATGCAGGATACACATAAGTACACATCATAGAACCCCTAGAAGGTGTAGATACAAATAACAAATAATTCATAGGTTCTAGTGGCCTAGTCAATTTTCGAGAAAAAGCATGCGACACTAATAAATGTGTAGAACCAAAGTCTATCAGCACATATGCATTTTGAGCACAATTAGGGAGTATACTTGACACCACAGATTCAGTGTTCTAGACGTCTCCTGGCACAAGTGCAAACACTCTGCCTTGCCTTAATGTTTCTTTTCTCGTATTAGCTCTCACATTTGCTCTTGGCACAGAAATGGATCTAGTTATACTTGCCGCAAGATAGTTAGAATTTTAGGATATGAGCAGACAATCTTTTATCGTGTGGCCAGTTTTGCCACATCGAAACCAATCACCTATTGATCGATAATAGGCACCCTTGTGTTTCCTTCCACATTCTGAGCAAGTCAGAGTAGATCCACTACTTTGGCTTGAACTATTGGATGATCCTGTGTTTTCTTTCTTTGAAAATGACTGACCCTTTTTGAAATTGAATCCGGATCTCTTGCCTCTCCATTCAGTTATTGGAGCCTTAGTCTGTTTCATTGCGGCTAAGTTGGCTTTAGCCATTAAAGCTCTATCAAGGACATCCATATATTTAAGTAGTTTCAATACACCGACCCTATCAAATATATCTAGGTTCAAGCCCCTTTCAAATTTTCGAGCCTTCTTGTAATCGGTATCCACCATGTGTGGAGCAAACCGAGCCAATTCGGTAAACTTGGCTTCATACTCTGCTATTAACATATCGCCTTGCTTGAGTTCTTGGAATTCAGACACTTTTATATCCCGAAAACATTGAGGGAAGTATTTCTCATAGAAAATCTCTTTGAATTGATTCTAGGTTAAAGCCCCATTAGTGTCTCGGATAAGCATCCACCAACGTCGAGCTTCATCTTTCAAAGTATAGGTTGCCAACAAAACTTTCTGAACCTCGGAACATGGAAAAACTTCAAATAGTTTTTTGGTCTCTAGTATCCATGTCTCAGCCTTTAGTGGTTCAATACCACACAGAAAAGTCAGTGGCTTCATCTTGTTAAATTTCTGAGTCAGACTGAATATGTCATTGTTGATCGGCTCTACTTGGACCGGAGGTTATGGAGAAGGTAAAGGTTGTTGTCTTTGTTGTTGCATCATTGCTTCAATCATTCGTTCCATTCGATTCATCCGAGTCTCGGAAGACTTAGCAGTACCATCACTTCTTGGCTTTTTCATTTGCTATAGGTAAACAGAGCACTAATAAACACAGGCAAATAATACTGTCCACAGTGTTCGATTTCAGTTCCTTTCATTTCAGTGTCAATGTATGTTGGTTCAGATATGTTCACTTGATATTACACACTCATACATGCAGATGTAATGTCCCTAATTCTTACTACGACATCCTATAGCTTATATGGACTCGTGTGTGCGGAAGAACACGTGCTCTGATACCACTCTGTCATGACCCAAGCCCTCCCCTATAGGTTTAATGATGTAACTGGCCGGTAATCCTGGGATTACCACAGGTCTCTGAACAAATTAAACAAAATACAAGGGCTAGCGGAAGCAAATACAAACTTACAACGTCCATAGAGCTGTGTAGACATACATGGGACAAAAAAATTAAAACTTATATTACAACATATGTGACGTCCTCAGAGTGTCATTCTTACATCACCATAAATACAGACAAACCCAAAGAAACTGACCAAACAAATAAAAGAAAATAGATTAAACTTGAATCATGTTCACAAAACTCAATCACAAAACACTTCGGAACCTCCTCGGGAGGCACACTGGTTGGCTGACTCAAACTGATCTCTACGAAAACCTCACTGAGCCTAGTCCCGCACCTAATCACCTACATACATAAATAATAAAATGAGCTGGAACCTAGTGAATAACAACAGAGTAAAGGGGATATGAATGATGTCCAATTCAGATTCAAAAATCAGAGTTCATATCAAAAACAGATTCAGATTCACTTACTTATACAGATTTCATAAGCAGTTATATGTGGTACATCCATTAGCTAGCAGATCAGATTGGTCGTAAGACCCACATGCATAATCAGTACCGACGACCACAAAGATCCATATCTTGTGCGCAAATAGCCATGGCATTGTTAGCCCCAGGCGAGGGCCACGTGAACATAGGCCTTGGTATTGTTACCCCCAAGTGAGGGCCACGTGCATATTGGCCACGGTATTGTTACGCTCAGGCGAGGGCCACGTGAACTAAGGATGTCACAGATACATTTCAAAAATATGGACATTCATTCATGATTCATAAAATGGCATTTCATAAGATAGATCATATCTTATCATTTTGAAAACACTTATAATCAACATATCTTTACAAAGTTATTACTCACAAATAACTCCAATAGCAGAAGAGTCAAAACAGCCAAATTAACGATCTATGGCATGGATACACATTGAAACACACGCTCGGAAAACCCTTAACTCATTTCTTTTCTATCTTGGTGTGTTTCTAATCCTTATCCTCATTATTGTGTCTTAATTAAGGCTTAGGAATGTCTAAGATGCAATGAGGATGCCAGAATGTGACTTAAAACACTTAGTCAAATTTTAAAAAACAGGGCAGTCTGCTAGAGCGCAACTTTTGTCGCTCGAGCAGTTTGCAAAGTCTATAAAAGTATTGGTGTAACAAGCCCGCAGGGGACCTCGCTACGGTTTGGACTCTCCTTTGTGTTGCGGTTCTAAATCTTGAACCAAAGAGTCCAACTCTGGCAAATCGTTTTGAAGAAAAACAGATTTTTTGAAAAGTAGTGCCAAACATGGACTGCTTTGCCAGATTACAGAGTCGCCACCTAAATGTTTTTTAAATGGGAAATTTAGGAAACCCTGACTCGGTGCCGAAGGCCACGTGTCCGTCATAACCAAAGTAGTCTTGGCTCGGGAGCTTGGGTACGATCGGGGAAGGTCAGCTATGAGCACCCCCTTTCGCCCGGTCCGAAGACCGGTCTCTACTAACCGTGATATCCGATTTTGAAAACATTATGCGTTCTTATCCCAATTATTAGCCTAGAATTACTATATTATGCGCACAGCAAAACAAGTATAGACTAGATTGCCTAATTTGGAAATAAGCATTGCATATCCGTTTTCTTTGAAAATGCTTTGGAATTTGCTACTCGTAAGTAGGCTAAAATACGGATTTCAATGAGTTATTCCAACTCAAGCAATCCAACCTCCACCCACAGGCATTCAAACAGTTTATCACATAAGCAACTAGCCACATGGTAAACATGCTGTCATGTCAACATTCACACGCATGTGGTATGCTAAAGCGTAAATACTTACATCGTATTCCGTGCCAAAACAAGAAACTAGTTAGTAATCATGCATGTCATAGTTCATGTTAAGTGGCTAATGCATCGCATGCAGAATGTGATTAGGATAGGCTCGGCTAACCCTAAAATGGCATGTGAGATGCTACAACTCGATACACGTATTCAATTTGGAAATTGAAAATACAATACGGTTTGTATGATGTACCGAGCCCGGTGCATGTAAAACAAATGTATGGATGCACGCATGCATTGCATGAGGTATGCTAAAATAAACGTGCCCTAATCTACCATTATAAGCAGGTAAATAAAAGGGAAGAAAGAAGTGGGGGTTGGAAGACATACAAACCACTCACCCACACTTATTACAGATTCGCCCTCGCTCGGAGGGACCAAAATAATAATACAAATTAATTAACTACGCAAGCTAATTAAATATTACAAACTCATTATATTAACA
This sequence comes from Camellia japonica, assembly GCA_030407325.1. Classification (NCBI taxonomy): domain Eukaryota; kingdom Viridiplantae; phylum Streptophyta; class Magnoliopsida; order Ericales; family Theaceae; genus Camellia; species Camellia japonica. The sequence goes on along the minus strand of JAPPVO010000007.1, from coordinate 73,736,180 downwards.
AATGAATTAACTAATTCGATCAAAACAATAAGTTGCCTCGGGAAGAGGGCCAGACGCATCGCACGCTCGGGACTTGCTCGGAATCGCATTGCCATTCTTAGACTGCCTCTGTTTTCCCTGGTTTGCACCTTAGAAGACTGCCACAGTCTTAGGAATACTTCCTTAGGTACTGGAGATCACTACCGACTGCACAAAACTCCCACCGGCAGTGGATTGAGCTCATCGGCACTAAATTGATCCGTCGGCTGCAAATTGACTGCCGGTCGGCACTAAAAACTGCCGGCCGGCACTGAATGCCTGCAGAACCTGCAACTCACAGCAGCAGAGGGCAAAACTTGCATGGCAATACAATTCAAGCAATATATGCACCAAACACATTCCTTATCATGTTTGTGACTCAAAGGAGGATGTGCCTCGATTCTCGGGCCACCAATCACGCATTTCCATGCATGATGGCCCAAAGAACCAAGTTTGGCAACTTTGATATCAAATGAAATGCAAGCACAAAACACATCAAGGGCCCCAACCTCTATCATGCTCGATCAAGAGGCAAGGGATGCATGCCAAATGCAACCTAAGCATACGAGCTAAGTATGCAATATGATTATGCGAACAAGCATGCAAGGCATGACGCAATGTAACAACATAACATGCACAACGCATTGTAACATGGCATACACAATGCAAGATGGGCTTACACCAACGTGAGTGGACCTCAGCCACACTCACATCAGTGGCCATCGGATAAAAGTGAAATGCCTCGAAATGCGCGCACACAGGCACGCAAACCGAGGCAATGGCATACGGAATGCAATGACATAGAAAATGATATACAAACAGGCCAATGGAATTTCAGCACTGAAATATGGGGGAAAACAGTCCCGAAAGATGGCGAAATGACACCAAATGCAAGGAATGGTCCCGAAATGCGAATTTAGGCACCCGAAATGGCCTATAGCTATGCAATGCATGCACAATATGGATATGGAATGAAAATACAGTAGCAAGGCAGCCCAAAACAGGTATTTTCCAGTCTAAAATATGGCCAAACAGCAAGCATAGATAGGGCAACAATGGCATGCAAAAATAGGGGCCAAGAGAGGGGTATTGAAGTAGATGGTAAATGAAAAGTTCAAACAACAAAATACCCTTCTACAAAACTGAAGAGGGACCAAAAATATGAACATTTACAGTAGATGACATCCCCCAAATCAGTATGCAAACATGCCAAAAATGCAATGCAAGATTAAGGACAACAAGAGGCTATAACATGAGGTACCCCAAACATTCATCAAACAAACAAGGACCCTTAAGGGGACATTCCAAGAAGGTCAAAATATGACCATTTCCAGTTCTGATCATGGCCGAAAACAGAAGCTAGATAAGCCTAAAAAAGCATGCAAAGATGGGGGCCAAAGGGTGGTATAATGGTAAGTATAACATGGAGGCCCCAAACAAGGTTTATCCCTTCTACAATGTTGTAGAGGGACCAAAAATAAGCCTACTCACAGTTCATGACATGCTCCAAAACAATTTACATATAGGCCAAACAAATCATGCAAATTTACGGTAAATAGGAGGGATTATGAAGCAAGTGCACTATGGAGGGCTCAAAAAGGGTTGAGCCCTTGATCAAACATGAAGATAATCTAAAAAGAGTGACCCTTTCAGTTAGGGTCTGAGCCTAAAACAGTGAGAAAATAGGCTTAAGAAAAGAAGCAAGAAAATGCTACAAAAGAGGGAGATAGAGACTTACCCTTGTAGACCTTTTCTTTTCTACCTCTTGGCTTGAGGAATGTTGCTTCTAAGCCCCTGAGAACCTCTCCTTGCTGCTGGAAATGGAGTGGTGGTGGTGGTGCTTGGTGGTGATGAAGAAATGGCCAAGGATTTGAGAGGTTTTATACTTGGAAGTGTAGAGAGAGAGGGATGTTTTAGAGTGAGAAGCTCCCAAGATTTGCTTTTTTTGTTCTAACCTAAGCAATATGAGACATAAGGCTCTATATATATCAAAATAAGAGCTTTTGGTCGAAATATCCCAATTGAAAATATCTGGTACAGTGTATTGATAAATATCTGTCAAAAATCTGAGTTCTGGGCACTTTTGGCTGGCCGGCAATCTTTTGTGCCGGTCGGCAATCTTTTGTGCCGGTAGGTAGCCGGTAAGGTCAAAAAGTGCCGGTGGAAGTCCAGATTGAAGCCCCGGAAGTTAGCTTTCCAATGGCGCAAACCTTGCATTAAAATTCCTCCTATGGAAAAAGTTATGCCAGTTTCCGTAAAGCCGCGCAGATTCAGTCCAACCGGGCTTCAACCAACCATATCTCCTCCCCTCAAATCTGGACTTAGGAGATTCTTGAGTGCAAAATGAAGCCCCGGAAGTAAGATTTCCAATGGTGGTGGCCTCATATTTTAATTCCTCGTGTGCAAAGAGTTACGCCCGTTTCGGTGAAGCCGCGCAGACTTTTCTCCTTCCCGGATTCATGCTGAACCACTCCCAAACTAGTTTTCTCCCCTCTTCTCCTCTTTTCTTCAACTTCAAACCCCTAAGTAAGGTGTTTTGAAATATTTTTCAAAGATTTCATCTCTCTTTCATTCATCTCCCCTTTGTCCTTGCTCGGTTTACCGAAAAGCGCAACATTTACTGAAATGCGAGCGTCGGAACATCGTGGGAATTTTATTTCAAAAATGTTTTGAAAGAGAGGGTTTTAAGGTATAAAAACCATCCAAAATAATTTTGGTCCAAAATGGGATGTGAAGTTGAGATTTCTCTCTCTCCTTGCTGAAGAAATTGGACCTGTGCCCTGCACACATTTCATCATCGAGCAAACCATCAGTGGTGCCCAAGTCTTAAGGGCGGTCAAAAATGGGGTGTCGACAATTGGTTACATGATTTTTTTGCTCGACAGATGCTCGACTGTTGCTCGAGCGTAAGACTAGGCAAACAAGGTCTTCACTCGAGCGTAACTTCCCACGCTCGAGCGGTCTGTAAAAGTCTGTAAAACTTCTGGAAGCTCTCATTCTACGCTCATGCACAACTTCTGTCGCTCAAAAAGAGGGTGAAAAACAAGGGTGGTCGCTCAAGCGCAGGTTTTGCCACTCAAGCCAACCCCCAAACTCTGCAAAAGTACTAGGAGCTCGCATTCTCCGCTCAAGCGCAAACTCCACTACTGGAGTGGGGGGTGCAAATTCTAGAATTTCCAGATTGCTGATACAAGTTAAAAATCCATTTTCAAAGCATCAAAACACATCCTTTTGGGCCAAAACTTAGTAAAATTTTAAGAAACTCATAGCACATGATAAATTACAAACCATTTCGCAAAATCAAGCCCAAAAGCTTTGCCAATTGTTCAAAACTCAACTTGAAACTTCCAAAACATAACATGCATGAATTGCCATGAACTCCAACCTTCTAAAACGTGATCAAATGATACAAAATGGCATGAAGCTTGATGAATTTCCAAAACCAAGCTAAAATAATGACATGCATGAGGAAATTCTTTGGAAAACAACTTCAAAATGCCATGAAATATGTATGCATGCATGGCTTGAGTTTTAATTCTTCAATTTTAGCTCAATTCTTGTGATTCATCTTCCAATTCACTTGAATTCTAACATTAGCTATCTCAATTACATAACTAAAGGGTTAAATTCTTATCTAGAAGCTCTAATTCCCTTGGATTCTAGCAAATCCTGTTTGTTTTCTCCAATTTTCTTCACTTTTCTAGCAATTCCCCTAATTGAGCTAAAGTCTCCTCTTCTCCCTCTCTCACAGTTTTTCTCCTCAAAAATGATGAACAAGGAGAGTTCTAATGTGTATATAAGCCTTATATAGGCTTGGTTAGTGGGCTTAATTAAGCTAGGCTTATCACTAATCAAATGGGCATTATTTTATTCTAATTATTTGGTTCCAAATCGAATTTCAATTAAACTTACCATAAAATCCTAAAAATTCTAAATAACACATATATTGATAAGGCCTTCAATTCGCATTAAGAAACAGAAACACAGACAAATCTTTCTACAACAAACGGATATAAACACAAATAATGCAATACACATGCAATTAATTCAGAATTTCTTCTTAATTACTTATTAGGCATTCTTAATCACAGGCTATAGGCTAATCAAAGGTCAGGATTGTTACATACAACCTAATCTGACAAATCACAAAATATTTAATATAATGGGACTTGAAGCGGAAGCAAATAGAAAATAATCTAGTCCATTGAGCAATGGATATATGACACACACACACAAAAACAAAACAACCTTTACATGGAACTTATATAACTTACATCAAGATACAAAGTATAAATTTCATACATTGAGTACAAAAGTTAAGACCCAACAAAAACTTCAACAAAAATGGCAAAGCAAAAATAGAAGCCTCGACTCGAAGGCGCATCTCTTATAGCTTCTCAAAAGGGGTACACTCTAATGCAGACTCTACAGTTGATCCTCATGTTGCTCACGTACATACATATAAGGGAAGGGGATGAGCTAGAGCCCAATGAGTAACATCAATGTAAAAAGGTTAATGAATGAGTTTTTAATATTCATAAAATATTCTCATCATTTCATAAACCAATTTAGAGATGAATACAAAACTTGTATCAAAATGTTCATAATACTCATAGCTAAGTAGATTATGTGGTACATCCAATAGAACTAAGCAGATTTACCACTTGGGTCCAAAACAGAACTAACAACCACAATGGGTTGAAAACTAACTGGAGATCTTAGGAAGCCAAGGCATATATTCCCCAAAACTAGGACTAACTAAAGGATGCCACAATAGATAACAAAATAGAAAGCTCATTCATTCAAATCAAAATACAATTTCATAAAACATATCAAATTGTAGCGTTTCAGAAATTACTTTACGAAATGCACATACACACATTGATAACATATAACACTTAATTGAATTCTTACTTTTCTTTTCTAACCAATTATCTTATGTTGATTTCTAACTTGATTAACTCTTAATTAGACTTAATTCATGCCTAATGATGTTTGGAAAAAGGATAAGAAAGAAAATACGAACAAAAAAGTATATTTCAAAACACGTTGAAACAAGGCAATCCGCGTGAGCAGTCTTTTCACTGCTCGAGCAATGAATGCAGATTCTCAAAAGTTTGGTCTACAAAACAAAATACTAGGTTTCAAACATATTCGCCCGAGCGGTGAACTCACTGCTCAAGCGGTCTGCAAATACTCTCCTTCGAAAATTCTTCAGAAATGGTTTCCAAAACTCAATCTCAAGGCTTGGGTTCATACATGGCTCAACCGAAAGCATGTAATTTCGATATATAACATGGAAACATGTCCAATTTACAAATCATTTTCCTTAAGACCTCTTTGCTTGTCAAGATTAAAATCAAAAACATCATGAATGTTATGTTTTCAAAACTTTTCCTCCTTCCTTCAAAACACAAATTTGAGGTACCAAAACTTGTAGAAATCAATGATGCATATGAAGATAGAGTTCAAATTCATGGATGATAACAAAATTAAACTAAAATTGCAGTCAAATTTCAATTTTTTACCACAATTCTTCAACCTAACTTAAATTTAGCTCAAGTTCTTCATTCTCTTCCTTAATTCCTTCATATTACATGCAATTGATCCTAATTACTTCTTGTTTTCAAGCGTTAGGTGAATTATCTATAAGAATTAAGCTAGAATTCCTTACCTAAGGCTTAAATTGTTGAACTACTTGATGAATTCTCTTCTACTCTTCTTTCTCTAGAATTTTTGAGCTCTCTCTCTCTCTTTCTCTCTCTCTCTCTCTCTCTCTCTCTCTCTCTCTCTCTCTCTCACACAATTTTCCAGCACAAAGAATGAACTCCCACACTCTAAATTTATATTTATTGAATATAATTGGATTAGTCTACTAATTACTCATTAGTGTAATTAATATATTTTTAAGACTAATTTGTCACGGCCCTAATTTTATTACTCGGATAACTTACCAAATTTCTTATAAAAATCCATTTCCAATAATAGTTATAGAAGTACCACAAGCTAAATAGAATAAAAAAGGTTCTCTCTCGCATAATTACAATGAAAGAATGTTGAACACATTAATAATACATGCCCAAGAGACTTACATTCAGGATTTCAAAATACATGATTACGCAGAAAGAACCACCTCAACAATACAGCCATTTGATCATTCATTTACAATACACACAGAATGAACCCATAACAAAACAAATAATTTCTTCATCTCCAACTATTGTACTTGACTCTGTTCCTGAAAATGGTTAAGCAACATGGGATGAACACGAGGTCTAGTAGGGATCCATAATGATTCTCAACAATAATAATCAATAGATAAATGTGATCATGAATGCTTTCAAGTGATACATATATAATAATGTGTCATTTTATATGCCAAAATAGAGTATATGGATAGATACTTTCTTCACAAAATTCCCCTTGACATTTTAAGGAAAACACAATTTTTAACTTCATATCTCATCAGTATTATTTCGCAATAATTTCTTAAAATCTTTTGTTTTTCCTTAGAAAAGATCTCATGCCAACTAATCATGTACTTTGTCTAATTAATACATTGCATATATTAATTTTTACCACAACCCTTCATCCCAACATAACCCCCATAACACCAAGCACATACATATGTCAACACATTTTGTATAATTGGAGTATAAGAGGCAACCCATTAACAACAAATTCCACATTACATGCTTCAAATTTACATCTAACAATTATCACAACCACATAACGGAATTGATATAAGATCCTCAACGAAAATCCACATGCCAACAACCGGCTTCACTAAATCATACCAACACAGTTTACTGAGCGCTACTCCGAAAGGAAAGCTGGAACCTATCTTAAGCATCACGCTTTACCGGTGGCTAACTAGAAGGAAAGAAGAACCTCCATATAGCCCAATAGTTCACACGCTTTATCGAGCGCTACTCTGGAAGGAAGGTAGAACCTCTATCGAGCGTCACATTTTACCGGTCACAAGCCGAAAGGAAACGAACCCTCTTTCCAAAATTTTAACCCATTAATTCCTTATTTCAATTAAGAAAATTTACACCAACATCACATTTAATGATAAAGGAAAATTTTCTTCTTTAATTATTCACACACTTTAATCACAACTCCTTTTATTTGAAATTACACAACCCATTTGATATCATAAACTTTTCATAGTTCATAACACCAAATTTCATCACCAATTATTATAACATGTACCCATCCCACAAGGATTATTCTCATAACAACTAATAATCAACATTCATACCCAATTCAACCAAGCATCAACTCAATTTTAAAGAATCAAAGACCAATTGAAGAAAAATCTCATGTTAAAATAAAATTCAAAGCTAGGGTTTAGATAAAATTTGGGGCTTTCTTCCTTTAAATACATAACGTAATCATGTTCTTCTAACACCAAAACTTCCATAACCTACTTTATTCACATGTTTAACTCATTTAATTTGGAAATCCTAACTCCCTCTACGTGCTTTTAAAGAAAATCCCTTTCAACATAATGTTTTATGCAATACAACATACTACCCATCTATCTATACAAAAATATTGAGGAGAAACAAAACAAAACAACAAAACAAAACAAAAAAAATCCCGACCTTTAGCAAGAAGAGGAAGAAACCCGGAAGACTATCTTTAATGAAACCACAATCCGCTCAAATTAATAGAAATCCCTCATCGTGCTCATCATTTTTGTATAAGGGACTAGTCTGAGATTCTCACTCAAATGAGATGAAATCTAAGGTTTAAAGAGCTTGGAGGTCAAAAGAAAGAAACAATCTGAAAAGAATGAATAAAAATGGACCAAAATGATTTTTTAAAGTGCTGATCCCAGACATATCGCTCAAGCGATGAAACAAGCACTCAAGCATTAGAGACAAAAGACCGCTCGAGCGATATAACCTTTGCTCGAGCGCAGAATTCATACTCCCAGAAGTTCAAGCCATAAAAGAGTAGACCGCTCGAGCTAACACTTTTGAGCTGTAGAAAACTTCATCAACTCTCAAAATCTCTGGACTGCAGACAAAAGTACTTGATGCCCCAAAAGATCCCTTAAGCGAACAAACCTTTGCTCAAGCATTGAAGAAAAATTTCAAAGTGCTACATAATTAATCATTAGTTTAATTAATCTAATTAATCTCAATTAAGCTTAATTTAATCATTCTTAATTTATACTAATCTCACTTAATTTATAATTACACTCCCATAAGGTTCTACACATTAGACCAAACCTATTAACCTTGTCACTTAGGGATTTCTAAATCATATGGTCTTTCAATTTCTTATTCAAAACAAAATCTCCTAACAAATATGTCACACACAAATCACACTCATATAATGCAAACAAAATAAAAATTCCTACAATAAAGATGAATGCAAATATGATATGCATGGCTTGGTTGTCACAGACTGTAGAGACCCAAATTTTTGGTAATTACACTTGAAACCCTAAGCCTTAGGTTAATTGCATTTTAGTCCCAAATTTCATAAAATTTTACAAAATGATCCAACACAGAATAATTTTTTGGTATTTTATTTTGTATTATAATTAAATCCTAGAACACCACTTTATAATTGGAAATACCCTAAACTTGGTTTTTATTTATTTACCTCCTAATTTCGAAATTAATGCATTTTTTTTTATTAGCCTATTTGAACATTAGTTATTTGAATCTTTATTATTTATTTGAGCAAATAAATATTTTTATTATTTATTTTATTCTTTATTTGAGCAAATTAGTGGAACACAAAATATCTAGATATTTATGATTTTCCTTAGTCTTTAAGCAAGAGGGTAGAATGGTCTTTTTAACCCAAATTCATGGCCTATAAATTGAGAGTATTGCCTCAATTCCACACCCATATTTGAGCAGCCAAGGAGAGGGTGAGAGAAGGAGAGTGTGATTACAGGGAAGTAGAGAAGAAGAAAAAAAGAAAAAGAAGAAAAGGGTGCCTTCTTGAGTCAAGGTAAGAACACACCCCTTCCATGTCTTCTCCAATTCTTTCACCTATCTCATCCTACTGTCTAGATGCCCTCTTGTGTTGCATATTAATGACAAATAGGGCTTTTGATGTGTATGAAAGTGTGGGTTTGATTTAGTGACTTTGCCTTACAAATTTGTCAAATTATGCACTATTGCAACTTCTCTAATTTAAAAGAAATATCAAACCTATTTATTTCTCAAATTTGAATTTAATGTAGGATATTTGGTGTGTTTAGAGCTTGTGATAATTTTATTAGCCCCTCCTCGTGTCTTTTTAGGGCTTGGACATTGTGTTTAAAAATCTAGTCCTGAGTCTCTGAAAAACAGTCCACTTCTTGCAATTTTATAAAATTTCAGAAAAATCATCTCGTGTTGGTTCTTCTGTCAAAATTTAGAATTCTGAGACCTCTTTCCAATGGATTTTATTTGGGTGAAACTCATCAGGTTGATTGAGAGGAAAGCTAGTTTTCCCAAAGTGTGACAAATCTGGACAGGTTTTCGAATATAACTTGTAGATGAATTTCTGGAGGTGCTGTGCAAATTCTGAGAATTGGAACTAAAACTAGGCAGGTTGACTATTGTTTCTGTGTAATCTCTGCCCCTAATTTGACCTGGAAGTATGTTTACCAAAAGCATTCTTGTTAGCCCTGCAAAACTGAACAGTGCTGAAAATTGTGTTTTATTGTGTTATTTGTCTCTAAGTATTTCAAAACATGCCTAATGTTATTTGCTTGCCTTACTACACTTATGTATGATTATCATGGGCTATATTTCCTCTCTTATTTTTGTCTCATGCTCTTTTATATTACCGAATGTGACCAACTTGCTTGACAAAAGATCTAATAAATGGGAAATGATAAGGGGTTGGCATTGGGTGACGTTCACATTAGTGTTGTGGAATAATTTATACATATGAATGACATGAATTATGATGGGATTAAAACCAAATGAGTTAAGTCTTGCGCAAGTGGTCTAAGCGAGCCCCTAGGTTGACACGGATGTATTCAGACTCTATGTAGTGGTTTCGGGGTGTAAGCGAGCCCTTTGGTATGGTATGTGCAGGGTGTAAGCAAACCCTAGGCACGATTTGGTATGGTATGTGCAAGGTGTAAGCAAACCCTAGGCACGATTTGGTATGGTATGTGTAGGGTGTAAGCGAGCCCTAGGCACGATTTGGGTGTAAGCGAGCCCACTTGTTTGGCCATCCCTTTTGAGGTCCATCAATGTCACTAACCGGTAAATAACCGAAAGGTGGGCATAGGTGGTAAGGTCTGCAAAGAAGCAAAAGGGGGAGTTCTGAATAGTCCGGTGTTCAATTCTTGTGGTTGGGTAGAAGGATCTCTTTGGGGATTCTAGATGTTTAGTCTAACTACTAATTCATAGAACCTTGTTGTAATATTGTATGTTATGTTACCCAATTTGTTTTGTGTATGGTTGATTGGTTGATAGAAGAAATGAGGGTGTGTGTTTTTACTGGGCATTCCAAGCTCATGGCGTGTCATGCCAGGTGATGAAGCAGTTTACAATGGTGAAGGTTATTTCGAAGGCAAAAAAGATGAAGTGTTGGAGTTGTGGTTCTTGAAGACTTAGACTAGTTTTTTTTTTTTTTTCCTTTTGACTCTTGGTTTGGCAATGTTTTGGTAATCTTGTAGTGGAACATAAACGAATTATCTGTGATATTAAATCTAGTTATATATGTATATTAAGATGTTTTGGTTATCAATCTTACTTGTGTTGTATTATTGTACGTGTTTAACGACCCGAAAGTTGGGGCGTTACACAGACACTCTCTCTCTCTCTCTCACAAACCCTTGCTTTTTCACACAAAGCTCTCATATCTACTGTCACGACCCGAACCCGCCCCTATAGGTTTAGCATCGTAACCGGCCAGTAATCCGTGATTACCAAAGGCCTGCTTAACAGTAATGACAGTAATACAGAGTACAGGGGCTAGCGGAAGCCAAAACAGTAAATAAAAGATGTCCAACGAGCTGTGACAGTCTGAATGCGAAAAGACTTTTTATAAACATGCCACATAGATAACTAAAACATACATACAACATGTGCACAAACATATATACACAAACAACCCTGTCAGGGACCAAATCCCTTTTACATAACTGTACAGTTAGGTCTAAACATTTATTACAAAACAGAGACGGAAGGGTGAAACTGAGACACCCCAAAACAACCTTAGCTTGGACAGACTTGGAACCTCGCAGTGAGGTACAATGGTTGGCTTGACAAAACTGGAGCTTAACCTGACGCTCCTAGCATCGGTCCGGTGCCTGTACACCTACATATATATATATATAAACAGTGAGCTAAAGCCCAGTGAATAACAAATGCATAAAGGGGTTAAGAATGAATGTCCTTTCAGTAATTAAACAGTCATATCAGTCACTTAAAAACCATAGCAGTCATATGTGGTACATCCCATAGCAAAAAACAGTACAGTAGGTCTTAATAGACCGAACAGTCAGTTAATGGCCATCATAACAGTAAGCAGTAGTAGTTCCAAACACGGGAACCGACAGAGATCTCTATGATAGTAGCAGTAACAGTAAATTGCTATGGATGCCACGGTTACAGTTTACAAATAGGACAAACATTCATTCATTAAACAATAACGTTTCAGTAAGCAGAGCAGTTGATCATTCAGAAAATATTCATGATTGAACATATCTTTACAACATTGTTACTCACAGAGCACTGGGCTATAAGCAGCTAATGAGCGTCCTCGGATGCCAACCCTACACAGTTACAGAACGAACACACACTAAGTTACACACTTGGGATTAACATCTTAGCCCCTATCTTGACTTGGTGTGGTTCTATAACATTATCCTCATTAAGATGCCTTAAACTAGGCCTAGGAATGCCTAGGATGGAATGAGGATGCAAAAATGCACTTTAAAATACTTTTCAACATTTTCAGAAAACAGGGGTCTCGCTCGAGCGTGGCTTTCTTCGCTCGAGCGAGCTCGTCAAACAGTGGGGTCGTTGGAGCGTGGACTTCCTCGCTCGAGCGGTCTGTAAAAATGCAAAAAGTGCTGGATATTGAAAATCTCCGCTTGACGCTCGCTCGATGCCCGCTCGAGCGTGAGACACATTCTTCGCTCGAGCGTAGGTCTCGTCGCTCGAGCGTGCGTCTGCGTGCACCAAAAACCTGAGAGCTTGCAATCTATGCTTGAGCGAGCATTCCTTCGCTCGAGCGGGGCTCTGAACAAAAGACGGTCGCTCGAGCGTGGAAGCCAAAATCTGAAATTTCCAGATTTGCCTCCCAAGCTCAAACCAAGCATTCAACACCTCAAAACTCAACTTTTGGGGCCAATTTTCTGGAAAACACTTGGAAGCCAACAATATAACATGTTTTGAAGATCAATTTGTAAAATCAAAGCCCAAAGGTGAGTCAATTAAACACCAATTTCAAATAAACTTCAAGAACAAGATATACATTTAACATGCATGTATTCAATTGAATTCAAAGCTTCTAACACATGATCAAATGAGTCAATCCTTCCAAAAACATGATGAATTCATGAACTACAACTAGAAAATGGACATGCATATGGAAATTCATGAAGAACAACCTCAAAACTCAAGAATATGTACATGCATGCATGGATTAATTCTCAATTCAACACTTTAAACCATAATTTGACTCTAACCTCCAATAATCCCATGAACCATGCAAGAACAACTCAAATGTACAAATGAGAGGATGAAATCTCTACCTTAAGTCTTGAATTCCAAGTATAGAAGCCCAATTATGCAATTCTCCTTCAAATCTTCTAAGTTTCAAGCCAAACTAGATGAACTCAAGCTCTTTCTCTTACTCTCCTCTCTCATACGGTTTGTCTAAGGGAATGGCTGAAGGAATGATGCCTCAAATACATAAATTAAGTCCCAAACAAGTTTGTAAAGGTGGCCCACTAGATGGCAAAAAGGTAATAACTCAAGTTGATGTAATTTAACATTATTTAATCTAATTTAATCATACCAAATCACATTTCAATTAAATCTACCATAAAATCATATAAATTCTAATTAACACATAACACTAATCAATTTCTAATTCGGCCGCCGATAAGGCCTTCAATTTTCAGTTCGAAACTTAAAACATGAACAGATCAATCAAATGACAAACAGATAGAAATGCAAGTAAAGCAATATACTCTTGCAATCAATTCACATTTCAGTCAAATCAGTTACTTATCATTCTCAGTCGCAGTTTAGCATTAATCAGAGGTGAGGGTTGTCACATCTACTCACTCCAAGTCATCTTCTCACTTTGCTCCTTTGGGATAGATTGTAGAGATTGTCGATGGCTTCATTCTAATTAGAGAAATTTGCGATTTTGTTACTTTTGACTCTTGAAGCTTTTTCTCCTTCCTTCTAAATTTGAGATAGGAATCTCTATTACTCTTGTATTTGGTGTTCTCATGGATATGTGATGTTTTGTGATGAGTTTTGAAATTTATTTGGGATTTGGATGCAACTAGGAGATATATAAAAGCTTGGGCTTCTTGTCTCTTATTTTTCTTTAAAGTATTGAAGTTTCTACTTCTAATTTACAAAGGGTATCTTGATAGACTACTTGCAAACACATCGTTTAGGGATTTCCAAGGTTTTATTCATGATTTAATAATTTTTTTTTTTTTCTGAATTGTTCAAACTTGTTTATGTAACACCCCTAAATTATAATAATAGATAACCTCATAATCCATCGACGAATATACAAATGCTCCTCAGATTCAATCATTCATTAAAACAATACTACCAGAACATTCCCTCTTTCATTAATTCCTTTAATGTAGTACAAAGATGACATCAGATGCATTAATCCATTCATTAACCCTAAGCTATGAATCTATAGCATGTAACGGATATACATAGAACAAAAGCAAAAAAGAAAAGTTCTGGCCCTAAGGGCTACATGTTTTTAAGACGATGCTTGATTGCAATAAAAGTGGGTCCAGCCCAATAAAAATAAAAAGCATGAGGCTTGTACAAAGGATATTTACAACACAAAAATAAATGAGCCTTCAACTTCATGATCCTCCCAAGCTAAGTCCTTAGCAAAGGCATACCATCAGCACCAGAAAGTTGGTTTCTACATAAGGTGAGCTAAAGCCCAGTAGAGATTACTTTAATATACTGTATGATGCTTAACAAAGTCATATGATGAATACACATGAATGCCATTTACCACAACGGTACATTTTTCTCTTTCAAAACAATGCAGTGCCATGTTTATAAATCAATTCATAAACCATTACTTTTAAATCAAAAAATAGGGCATTGGATACACAACACTGGGAATCTCTAGGTACATGCATGCCAATAGGATATACAAGCACTACCGAAGCCATTTTACCAATACTAACTATAAGAATCGGCACCTAACCACGCAGGTTTCTAGACTTTAACCAAGGACACGTAAGCCAACATAGATAATACCACAACCACACCCCCTAACCAGATTCACCAAGGTATTTACTCTATTTTTCTAAAAATGATATATTTTCAATGTATAAATATAAAACAATATTCAATGCAAGATGTATGAGTAATTGATTTCAATTAACTTAATCCTTATGCAATTTCTACAATAATCAAAACTACCCTCCACCGATAGCCCAAAAAAATATCTCTATACAATAAATAAATTATAACTAACAAATAAAAATTTCAAAATTTCAATATATGAATAACAATACATATTTCATTCCACTTTCCAACTGAATAAGGATCCAATATATCCCCATCATTCACCTCCTTATTCAAAACCAATGATTTCTAAGGTTTTCCAACAAAATATGTTTCCTTCAAAAATTCATTCAGAAGAGAGATTTTCAAGATTTCAACTCAACTCATCAATAGAACAAGTTCCACGACATTTCCCATGAACCCATTTGAAAACCCCTCTTTTATACTCTCAAAATCAACCCAAATCATTCCAAATCAAACCCTAAATCAAACCTACAACTCCCAAAACACTACTCTTTTCAAGCAACACATAACAAGATTAAATACCATACAAAATACTAAAGAAATCCTTACCTCAATATATGAAGAGAATAGGAATAAATCCCAAAAATTTGACGAAGACCAAAGCTTGAACTTCTCCAATTAAAATGCTGACATCCACGAGCTCTATACCTTATCCCAAAGCACCAAGATGACGAGATTAGTAGATTAGGGTGTATAGGAAGATATATGTGAGATTTTAGAGAGAGAGAGAGAGAAATTTCGTCTGGAGACCTTTCAGAGAGAGAGAGAAATGAAAAAGTGAAAGCAAATATATATTTTTCCCATACCTTTATTTGCACAAACCACTCGAGCATCTGACACAGAATACGACTCAAGCGACCAACCCATGGCTCGAGCGAAGAAACCAAACTCCTAAAACGTCAATCCTACAGAATAGATCACTCGAGCGAACTAACCATCTCTCGAGCGGAGAATGCCCCCCTCTAAGAGACTGTTCGAGTGAAGAATACCCCACTCCCAGAAGTTCAGACCTGCAAACACAATTTCTGGGAGAAACGAACGACCGCTCGAGCGAACTCAACAACAACAGATAGAAATTCCTTTGAAATACTAACTCTCAACCTGTTCGAAGCATAACCCAACAATTCAAACATCTACTATCAACCAACAACAAGACTAGAATAGTTTACTTTTGTTTATGAATGAAGACAGTTGAATAGGAATGTTTTGAATATATAGGTGCATATGAATTATTTTGAATTCTCACGTTTCAAATGATAAATTTAATACTTTTGTTTATGAATGAAGATAGTTGAATCTTGAGTATTGTATTGCATTGAGCATAATGAATATTAGTTGATGGATTGATTATAGAGTTAATTAATGATAATCAAGGTTACGAAAATAAGGGCATTACACGCTTAGAGTTTCATTTGATTAAATCATTATTAAATATTAGGGGCACTACACGCTTGGAGTTTTATTTTATTGAATCATTATTAAATATTACTCAATAGAGGCTAATTAGACCGATAAAATTATAAGAGATTAGTCTTAATTAAATACTATTTGTTGAATTTTATGGTTAAGGAGGTCAAATTATAAGAATTTATAGATAAATGGTAAAGTAATATTTGCTAATAATTAAAAAAATCTTAATATAATTAATTTATTATACAATATCCTTAGGTACATAAATTTTTACAAGTGATTCCATTAAATAAATTATAGAAACTCACAAGTAAACTATATTCTTTTTAACATGGATCGGATTAAATTTTTTTCAATAATGTTAGAATGATTATCTTTTTTACCACAATTTGTTTATTACCTTAACTACTCATATTTGATACAAACATAGCGTTAATTTGTTGACACATGAGAGGACAAGCAATACATAATACGAAAATATGATCACCATAACATTATTTTAAATGTTTCTTTGACAGGTAATTTACTACATTGTAGACTTTACAAATTTTTTTGAGTATTAGATTAAAGTTGGGGACATGGGGGATTATGTAATATATATATATATATATATATATATATATATATATATAAATTGACAAAAGCATACATATGAAATGGATATTTTTGATAAAGTTGGAGGGCCAAGACCCTCCTGCCCACCAACCACGACAACCACCACCGACCACCTTCTCTATTGCCAAAAAAAAAAAAAAAAACAACAACAACAACAATGCTCCATATGTGTGTGAATGGCCAACTCTGAGAATTTTTGAGACCTTAGGCACATGTTTTAAATGGGACTCTCTACGTATAATTAAAAAATATATATATATTAATAATAATAATAATGAAGGGTGAAATAATAAATACTCATAATTTATTGGGTAAATAACATTGAACTCTTGAGGTTTAAAATAAATACGTAAATCTTTCGTATCTACATTTTCGTTTTCAATAGAAAACATTACTAATGCATTCAATCGTTCTTATGACATAATTGATCGAAAGTAAGATTCGATTAACAATTTTCAAAAACTTTCTTTGTTCAGATAAAATTGTAGCCACTATAGCTAGTAAAATTTTATAAACAATCTGAACGATTGAGAAATAATTATACATTGCTTTTAAATAATTCACTTCAACTGAGCCTTTCATTTAATCAAGACCTTATAGAATATTTTTATCAATACATAAATAACAGTTACACCTAAGTGGGTCTCTATTTTATTAGAAAAAATTTGTGGCTCTAGGCAGCCGCCTTCCTACACTAGCCTCGGGGTTAATCCTGTGTGTGTTTGCCACCATCTTCCTCTCTGCCACCACCATCGATCACCATCCACGATCACTACCATTCTCACTGCCATTCTCAAAAATCAATGAATATGGGAGAAATGAGGGGAACCTGGAGAAAGGTTGAGGTCAAAAACTTAATTGACACCATGATTTTGAAATTATTTTTTTCATATATATTGTGATAATTTTTTATTCTCATCTTTTTTCATAAATTACGTAGGTAGTTCATGTATTTTGCTATTTGTGTCATTTTTTAATCATTGTAATTTCAATTAACTCGATTTTAACCTTAATTTTAGGGTAAATTATACAAATAGTCACTGTAGTTTACACAATGTATCAATTTGGTCCTTGTTGTTTCAATTTGCTCGATTTTTTTCCTTAATTTAACATTGTGTCATCTTAATCCAATAAATAACGGTTGTTAAATTTGGTAGACGAAAAATCAAACTATGTATCAATTTGGTCCCTATAGTTTGCACAACGTGTCAATTTGGTCCATGTCAAAATCGAGCAAATTAAAACAACAAGGACTAAATTGACACATTGTGTAAACTATAGGGACCAAATTTACACATTGTTTAGACATTCCGTCCACCAAACTTAACAACCGTTATTAGACTAAAATGACAAAATCTATTAATATAAGGGATAAAATCGGGCAAATTGAAATAACATGGTCCAAATTAACATATCGTGTAAACTACATGGACCATTTGCATAATTTATCCTTAATTTTATGACTTTGTCTTAACTTGAGCTAATTGATTACTACTCTTAGATTTTATTTTTATTTTTTTATAAAAAATACTCACATAAGTGGCATCTTTCATATTTTTAAGGGTAAAATAATAAATTTACTCAACTTAGTAAATTAATCTCAATCAATTCAGTTATAAATTTTAGTCAAAATCACTAACGGTATTATCAATTAGACTAAGTTGACACAAACTCTAAAATTAAAAATCAAATTTAAGTCAATTAAAAGTATAATGACCAAAATGATATAAAAGATAAAATATAAAAACTACCGATGTAATTTGCTTTCTTTTTTTTCTTTTTTTTTTTTTTGACTTTATTACTTTCCTTCAATTTTCTGTAATATTTCCTTTAAATAATTTAAAAGTAGTTTAAAATAAACAACAATGCTATAGACCTCTAAAAGTAGAGCTCTAAAAGAGCTCTAATGAGTTGGCATGTCCAAAAAAAAAAAAATTTCAAGCTAAAACATCACATCAGGCTGGACCCCACACACTTCCATGTCATTAGTGCATGGTTTAGAGCTCTTATTTTAGAGCTCTCAAGCATTTTTCTAAAATAAAAGAAAACAGTCTTGTAGCAGTATTTTAGGAAGAGATAACTTGTACTGGTTCCAAATGCCATTTACTATAATTGTAAAAGAAAAGAACTGTTGTTGCTACTGATGATGATGACGATGATGATGATGATGAGTTCAGCTCTATAATTGGCCGTTCATGTCCATCAAAGTCCATGACGATGATGATGATGAGTTCAGCTCTATAATTGGTTGTTCAGGTCCATCAAAGTCCACCATTTTCTCTATCTCTATCATAATAATAAATCTCTCGAGTAATGTTAGGGATTTCAAATATTTTACTAAATGTCTCATATAGGTGTGGGACCCTAGCATTTTCCAAATCTCTTATCTCAACACAGAGATCTCAGGTCTCTGACTTTTTCGAGAACGGCTCTTCTATAAATAATTAAATATACAATGATGTTGCATCTATCAAATTTGATTGCTTCTAAATCAGTTGTATTTGTGTATGTCGATCATTCGGGAGGTCATCCGGCAAGTCATCCAGGAGGATGCCGGTCATCCGAGTGGATGTCGATTGATACACTGTTTGATAAGGGTGACAGTCATAGTTAACAAAAGTGATAATCATGGTTGACAAGTGTGATGTTGGTCATCGAAAAGTCGTCTAGCCCATCATCTGATTGACATAATTCAAACGATTCAAATAAGTTCAAATTCGATGTATTAATCATTTTTCTTAAACATAAAACATTATGTTGGTGTTAAATCGGACACTACACGTCCGCAAAGTTAAAAAGGAAATGGATTAATCAAATATTTTATTATTTTTTATTTTTTATTTTTCTGTATTTTTAAGCAAGAAGACCAAGACTTCAACTTGAAGCGAAGCTCCCCACCCAACCAAGTCATGGCTTCTATATATGGTAGTAGCACATAAGTAAGTATTTGTCCCTTTTGCTATTACTACTATGCAAAAATTTTATTTGTCATATTAGTTACTTGGGATAAAACAATTGTCATATTATAAGTATTAGAATAAGATTATTAGGTCTATTAATAATTCTCATTAGCTAGGTTATTAATAACCTTTTACATAGTGTTATTGCAATTGGCACATTGTCTCATTACATATTACACTCTCACCCGTCTGATTTGATGAGAATTTTATAGGAATCCCGTGACTTGATTGTACATTTAATTAGAAATTAATAAACAAAGATTTTAAAATAGAGAATTCGGCCCGCATACAACTCGTTAATTAACATTAATCATTGTTGCTCATCATTTAGAACACTGGTGAATCAATTGATGGAGAAGTAGAGTTGACCAAATTCAATATGTTATTCCAATAATTATTATTCTCTTCGAAATCGTTAAGGTCGTGATCAAGGTGGTCATGGCTATTTTCAATGAAAAGATCTGTAAGCCCTTCCATGAAATTTGGAACTAGAACTGTGTTGTCCATACTTTCTTTGACTTCTCCAATGTTGTTGTTTGATTTTCCCAAGTTAGGGATCAAAAGTTGTTTACCCGAGAAATTCAACGTTGATGTTGGCACCTCTAGAGTTCCAGTGATAGTGGAGCCATTTTCTTTGAGTAGTGTCATTAGTCATGCCTTTTTACATGCTGTCAGTACATCCAAACATAGGGGTTGTAGCAGTAGTGGCGGTGGTAGTAGTGGTGGCAGAGCATTAGCTTTGTTGAGGATAAGTTGAGCATTAGCAGTAATTTCCATATGTTGTTGTTACTGTGTTGAATTTCCATCTGTTGGTGTGCTATATTTATTTTCTGTATCTGTTCTACTATATTTGCTACTGCATTGCTGTGTTGTTTGAAGTTCAAGGTATAATTTTTTTCCTTTACATTTGTATGTTGTAGTTGTTGTTGGTTCTAATTTATATGTTACCAAAAAAAAATCTATGGGCAACCCAATTCTGGTTCATGAGTCATGGTGCATCCATTACTAGAAACATGTACGTACTTATTATGTGGGCTTTATTTTTTGGTTGCATCTTTTGTTGTCCACATGCATGTTAAACCATTGGGATTTTTTCTGACATTCAAAATAGTTTTCCTTTTGTTAAAAGGATTATTATTTAAAAAATAATTAAAATATAAATACAAAAAAACACTCATGCCAGTGGTGAAAACACAATGTTATGGGGGTTGATAATTTAATGATAGCATTAGTCATTCTTGTAATAGTAACTAAGCCTTTAAATGAGTAGGTATTTTGGAGATGAGTAGCAGTGATGACGATGAATGGAATGATGATCACGATAATGAAGATGTTGAAGATGAAGGCAGCACATCGCAAACCCAACAAAATAATAATATGCTCTTAGCTACGGCGGAAACTATTGCAGTGACATATGCGACAAATTATTTGATAAAAGAACCATGTAGGACATCTAGTTTAACAGTGTGGAAGTGGATGGTAGAATTACAAAAAGGGGAATCAAACAAGAATATTTGAAAATTTTCGAATGGAAAGAGAGGTATTTTATCAATTGTGTGATTTGTTACAGACAAAGTATGTCCTTGAAACTGGACGAAAAGTCTCAGTTCAAGATCTCAGTTCAGGAGCAGGTTGCAATATTTTTGTATATTGTTGGCGGTGACATTCAAAACAAAAATGTCCAAGAAAGATTTTAATATTTCGACGAGGCTATTTCAAAATACTTCAAGAATGTGTTAAAAGCTGTTACAATGATGTCTATTGATTGGGTAAGGCTTCAACCGAGAAATAGTGTGCATCCATATATTCGAAGCAACTACAAATATTATCCTCATTTCAAGATAAATAATTAACTACAAGTGGAACTTGGGTGTTACATATAATTAATGTTGGTAGGATATTTCTAATAATCTGTGACTAAAAATATTTCTATTCACTATTTTGTAATAGGATTGTATTGGAGCAATCAACGGAACACACATCAAAGCATATATATCTCCAAATAAGCAATCTCGTTTAATAAGTAGAAAGGAGTATGCACTCAAAACATAATGGTCGCATGTGACTTTGGTATGTGTTTCACATTTTGCTTACCAGGACGGAAAGGAAATGCACACGATACTCGAATCTTCTTAGATACAATTAGAAATCCAAGTTATAATTTTCCAAAACCACAAGGAGGTAACTGTTTTATATTTGATTGCTACAGTAGATGCACCACACTCACATCTTCATATTTATTTTTACATTTATAATTACTTACTTTAATTTCATTTTGGAATTTCAAAATAGATGAATTTTACTCGGTGGATACTGGGTATCCAAACATGAAATGATATCTTACACCTTACAAAGGATAGAGATACCATCTAGCTCAATTTGAACATAGTCAACCCCCCCCCCCCCCCCAAAAAAAAATGCATAAGAAAAATTCAACCAAGCACATTCATCACTTAGAAGTGTAATAGAAAAAACGTTTGGGGTTTGGAAAGCAAGATGGCCGATGATAAAGTATATCCCACCAAACTACAAGTGGCTGACCCAAGTCAAACTTGTTTGTGCAACAATGGCAATTCATAATTTCATCTGACGAAGTAAGTTCCGCGATATTGCATTTGACTCTTATGATAGATTCACGGATTATGTGCCCAATGAAGAGGAAGGATCTTCATCTTAACAAGCACGCCATAGAAATCATGTTGCATGTGATGACAACAAGATGGAAGTGAGGAGACATAATATTTATATGTCAATTTGCAAACGAAATTAGGAGTTCTTTAAATATCTAGGAAGTTTTATTTTTATTACCTTAATCGTAATTTATTGTATTTTTATGGCAATGACATTTTTTTGTTCCCTTGTGAACTCAATATTAAAAAAAAAAATTAATAATAATAATAATAATAATAATAATAATAACAAAAATAAATTGAGGTAATGGGAAAATGTACCAAATTAGGTACTAATTATATCAACTCTTATTAATGAAATAACTTTTTCAAAATTTAAAAGGAAGAAAATGACAAAATTACAAGTTTTATGTTCATAAGGGAAAAAATGACAATTACATAACAAAAAGTTATTTTACAACGTATTTACCAAACACTACTCTGCTACTTAAATCCATAATCTCACAATTGTACCAAACAGGTTACCCAGCTTATATTCACAGTTGTAAGTTATAATTTGTTAAATTATAATCTATAATTACTTTTCCACAACTCTACCAAACAGGGCCAATGATGATAATGATGAATTCAGCTCTACAATTGGTTGTTCATGTCCATCGAAGTCCACGATGATGATGATGATGAGGAGTTCAGCTCTATAATTGGTCGTTCATGTCCATCAAAGTCCATCGTTTTCTATATCTCTATCATAATAATAAATCTCTCGAGTAATATTAGGGATTCTAAATATTTTACCAAATGTTTCACTTGGATGTGGGACCCTAGCATTTTCCAAATCTCTCGTCTCAACACAGAGATCTCAGGTCTCTGACTTGTCTCTGTCTTGATATATTATTCATAACTTTTTTGAGAACGACTCTTCTATAAATAATTAAACATACAATGATGCTACATCTATAAAATTTGAGTTATTCTAAATCGGTTGTATTTGTGTATGTCGATCATTCGGGAGGTCATCCGGCAGGTCATCCAAGAGGATGTCGGTCATCCGAGTGGATGTCGATTGATACACCGTTTGATAAGGGTAACAGTCATAGTTAACAAAAGTGACAATCACGGTCGGTAAGTGTGACGCTGATCATCGAAAAGTCGTTTAGCCCATCATCTGATTGACATAATTCAAACAATTCGAATAAATTCAAATTCGATGTATTAATCATTTTTCTTAAACATACAACATTGTGTTGGTGTTAAATCAGACACTATAAAATCAGTTCACACGTATGCGAAGTTAAAAAGGAAATGGATTCATCAAATACATTTTTTTTTATTTTTTTTTCTATATTTTTTAAGCAAGAAGACCAAACTTGAAGCGAAGCTTCCCTCCCAACCAAGTCATGGCTTCTATATATGGTAGTAGCACATAAGTGAGTATTTGTCTCTTTTGCTATGACTACTATGCAAAATTTTTATTTGTCATATTAATTACTTGGGATAAAATAATTGTGATATTATGGGTGTGTTTGTTTTGAAGGATTAGGATGTGGGATTGGACTATTAGTCTCACCGGACTAATAGTCCATTGTTTATTTCATTTTTTTTGCTCCGGACTAATAGTCCCCCCGAACTATTAGTCTCATATTTGTGGGACTATCCTATCCCATGGGGGTGGGTGGGATTGTTTCCATGGGATTGGTATCCCATGGGATTAGGCTCTGAAATGTCCATTTTACCCCATGCTATTACTTAGCAAACAATTAGAAAAGGGTAAAATAGTCTTTTGAACATTTATAAGTGATTTTTTTAGTGTTGTTAATTTAAAATTATATATTAAATAAAAAATTTAAATTATAAATTATAAATTATAAATTAAATTTAATTAAAAATAATAAATTATAAATTATGGCCTTATAAATTAAATTTTTTTAGTGTTGTTAAAAAATTAAATTTAAAAAAATTAAATTTACATATTAAATTAAATTATTTTTTAGTGTTGTTAATTTAAAATTATATATTAAATAAAAAATATAAATTATAAATTAAATTTGTTTAAAAATAATAAATTATAAATTATGACCTTATAAATTAAATTTTTTGTGTTGTTGAAAATTTATTTTATATATTAAATAAAATTATTTTTTATTGTCGTTAATTTAAAATTATATATTAAATAAAAAATATAAATTATAAATTATAAATTTAATTTAATTGAAAATAATAAATTAAAAATTATGGCCTTATAAATTAAATTTTTTTAGTGTTGTTAAATTATAAATTATAAATTATAGATTACAAATTTAAAATTATATATTAAATAAAAATTATAAATTATAAGGGTAAAATAATCTTTTGAACATTTATCCTTATCCAGTCCGTCTAACCAAACATTGGATTCACTAAAAATAGTCCAATCCAGACATCTAATCCTATGACTAAACAAACATAGGATATAAATCCAATCCAACCAAATAGTCTGGGGACAATATATCCCAGGACTAACAGTCCGATGGATTACAATCCCCCCTTATCCAGTCCGTCCAAACAAACACACCCTATAAGTATTAGAGTAAGATTATTAGGTCTATTAATAATTCTCATTAGCTAGGTTATTAATAACCTTTTACATAGTGTTATTGCAATTGGCACATTGTCTCATTACATATTACACTCTCACCCGTTTAATTAGAAATTCATAAACAGCGATTTTAAAATAGAGAATTCTGCCCACACACAACTCGTTAATTAACATTAATCATTGTTGCTCATCATTTAGAACACCGGTGAATCAATTGATGGAGAAGTAGAGTTGACCAAATTCAATATGTTATTCCAATAATTATTGTTCTCTTCGAAATCGTTAAGGTCATGATCAAGGTGGTCATGGCTATAATGACTTGCTTTCATCTATAGATCAGACTAAATGTGCTGAGGCTGATAGAGATTGTCCTATAAGAGTGACCGTTACGATAACCTAAAATGGTCCCCTGGATGACAAGCCAAGGTAATGGAGCAAGTTGAACGTGGAGAATGGGTGCCGGTGGTGAAGCAAAGAGGTAAGCTAGAAGCCAGGATGGGTATGAGCAGGTCAGAAGTCTTCACGGTGTTTGTGGACAATTTACCTAACTCAATGAACACCAAAGGCTTGTCTACCCTGTTTGGGAAGTTCGGAGTTGTAGTAGATATTTTCATTCCGCTTAAGCGTCGAAGGAACACCAATACGAGATTTGGTTTCGTAAGATACGGCTGTGGAGTAGCTGCTAATGTTGCGGTGCAAAAATCGGATGGTTTATGGGTGGATGATAAAAAGCTATTTGTAAAACTAGCAACTTTCGAACGAAACAGAGTCCAGGGGAAGCACAGTGCTCCTGTGCAGCAAAAAATGCAGCCCCGTGAGGAAGTTCGGAGAGGTCCATCCCACTTCACAAACAACAAAACCTATGCTGGTGTACTACGTGGTATTCAGGAGGTGGGTCGGGATCCCATCTCAGTTAAGGCTGACGAGCATGGAAATGGGTGGCTCTATAATAGTGTTTTAGTCTGGCTTAAAGCCAGATTTGTTAACATTAGTTTGAAGTTTGAGCTCCTTGCTAGAGGTATAGATGGGTTTGAAGTCAGAAACGGGGGAGGCCGTGTAGTGGTGTTATCATTTCAATCTGAAGAGGAGTTGGTCACAAAGATGAAGTCCATCACAGAGGTCATCAAGGACTGGTGTGATGACATTACCCTATGGAGGCCAGGGCTTGATTTGGTGCAGGAACGCCTTGTATGGATTACCTGCTATGGCATTCCACTGCAGTTATGGAGTAGGGCCAATCTTTGTAAGATTGGCAGTGTATGGGGAGAAGTTGTGGATGGTGCGGAAGGCATGCCCCAGACTTGTGACTGTGCAAAGATTAGGGTTCTCACCAAGTGCATGGAGCCTATTAACTCTGTCATCAACTTGGTGACTAAGTCCTCCTTCCACCCAGTGAGAGTCTTGGAAGTCCAGGTTCTTCAAGCAGGAACAGTAAAACAGTGTTGCAGTTGTTTGAATCATCTAGAGAAGTTGGCTGATCACAGTCCAGTGGAGGAAGATGAAGACCATGGCTCTAACAGAGTTGGTAAGCTGCTACATTCTTTCAAAGCTGAGTCAACTCAACCCAGGGTAGGTGGGTCAGCTAAGGACTCAGACCAATTCAAAAATGAGGCCAATCAATTGTTGACAAGTGGGGATGGAAGTGTGATAGGGGCAAGATGGAAGAGAGATACGGTAGTGGCTGAGTCTAGTAGCATAGTAGGTAAGGAGCTCGAGGCTCAAGCATGCAAAGAGAAGGTGGCAGGGTGCAGTGCATTTAATGCACCCAAACCAGCTGCTTCAGGTAATGATGGGCAAGTCATCTCGGCGGGTTGTATGAGTAGACTGAGTGAGGATGGCCTCAGGTTAGATGGGCTGAACTTGGAAGTGGATTTGGGCCATAATAATCTCAATCATGTGGACTTGGGCCTTAGCAAGCTAAACCGTGTCTTGGGTGAGCAAAATGATGTTGTAGCGGGCTTGGGTGGGCAATCCGATGCTGTTGTGGACTTGGGCCAAAATAACTCTAACCTTGTGGACTTGGGCCGTAGTAAGCTATATCATGAATTGGGTGGGCTATCTGATGGTAGGAAGGGCAAAGACCCTGAGAATGGCAGCCCAGTTCTGGGAGTAGATGACTCTGCAGATGAGTTCAGCAGTAGTGAAGATGATGGGGAAGTGGCTAAACCTCGTGCCCAAGCCTCGGTGATGACCAGCAATGGTCCTCAAGGCAGATTCTGGCAAAGACAAGGAAATCCGGGGGTCTCCTTCAGCAAATATGGATGGAATACAAGCTCGGCAGCTGATAAAGAGGTGGGTGGACCTCGGGGAGTGGTAGTGGCAGAGTCAGAGGGTATTTTCGAGAAGGGGTTTGAGGAAGAAGCTTGCCAAGATAGGGTAAAAGCCTGGTTTGTGGACAACGAACAGCAGTGTTGTGATAAGGTGTGCACTTCAGGGTTTATGAGGAGCTTAAGTGAGTCTAGCCGGCACAAGGAGGGGCTGAATCTGGAAGTGGTGCTGGGTTGCAATAGAGGGATTAATGGGCTGGGGGGGTTGCCACTCTTAAAGAATGTCCCCCCAGCCGTGGGCTCTCCAGTCTCACTGCACCAAAAAGGGGTAGGCCATAAGAGGAGATGCCGTAAAGGGAAAGGTAATGTTCAACCTCAAAAAAGAAGTTCTGTTGATTTTTTGAGTAGGTATGGCTCTAAGGGTGCCTCATCCAGTAAGCTAGTGTCCAAGCTGGCTGCCTTTAGGGGCTCAGTGGCGGAAGCTTCATTATCAGCCTCCATTGACAGTGGGAATGCAGCAGGTAGAAGGATTCTCAGTGAGGCTCAAGCAACAGTACAGCTGGGAGCTCTGTTGGGTCTGCAGTATAATGGGAAAGAAGCTGAAGTTATTAACCAGATTGTGGAGCTTGAGAGGAAAGATAAGGGCAGAATAGGAGGAGAGAATGGGCCAGCTGAAGAGTAGGCACCCATATAGGAGCTATAAAGGTGTGTTGTTTGTTTATTGATGAAGATCTTAGTATGGAACTTAAGAGGAGTTGGTAGGAGGGTGAAGAAAGGGAAGATTAGGAGGTTACTAAAGGAGAGAAGAATTGATATTGCCCTGTTTCAAGAAACCAAGAAAGCTGATATCACAGATCAGGAAGTTAAGTCACTCTGGGGTCGGGACTCTATGGAATTTATGGCAGTGGGTTCTGAAGGTTATGCAGGTGGGCTTCTCTGTATATGGGATCCTCTGGTTTTCAGGTTAGTAGATTGTTGTTGCAGTAGGAGATTTATTCTGCTTTCTGGTTTGCTGTTTAATTCATTTGATTGTGTGATAGTGAATTTGTATGCTCCTAATGAAGTGGGAGATAGAAGGAAATTTTGGGGGACTCTGTCTAAGCTAAAGACTGATTTTCCAAAACCATGGTGTCTATGTGGGGATTTTAACCAGACTAGATTTATGAGTGAAAGGAAAGGCTGCAACAGGAGGGATAGGGGGATGTCAGACTTGAATGAATTTATTGATAATTGTGAGGTGAATGATCTACCATTGTTGGGTAGAAAGTTCACCTGGTGTAACTCAGCAGATGGGGCGCGGTGGAGTAGAATCGATAGGGTTATGGTGGCTCCAAGTTGGCTGGAGGTCTTCAAGCTTAAACTGTGGGGACTGCCTAGGCTCATTTCTGACCATTGCCCTTTGGTAGTGATGGAGGATGATAGGGATTGGGGCCCTAAACCGTTTAGGTTTGTTAATGCGTGGTGTTTGCACCCTTCTTGTGCTCCTCTTGTAGTTAAATCTTGGAAGGAGACTGTGGTTCAAGGTTGGGCTGGGTTTGTACTAATAAAAAAACTGAATGCTCTGAAGCAGAATCTCAGAATTTGGAATAAGGAGGTGTATGGTAACGTGTCATCTAAATTGAAAGCTGCAGAGGAGGAGGAAAACAATCTTGATCTTCAAGCTGAAACCAGGGTCCTCAATCAAGTCGAGATAAGTAGAAGAAGGATTCTTAGAGAGGAGGTTTGGAGGTTGAGTAGGATGGTTGAATGGATGTGTTTGCAAAACTCCAGGTTGAATTGGTCACTGAAGGGAGATAGGAACACCAGATTTTTCCATGTTATGGCCAGGACCCGTCAAAGTAGGAATGAGTTAGCATCCATTACTGTAGGGGACTTAGTGGTGGAGGATCCATACAGTGTGAGAAGGGCAGTTTTTGACCATTTCAGGAAACAGTTTTCAGAGGAGTGGGTGGTTAGGCCTAAGCTAGGAGGCTTGTTCAAATCTGTTCAGAATAGTCCTCAGGTTGCAATGCTTGAAGCAGAGTTCTCTGAGGATGAGATCAAGGCAGCTGTGAAAGATTGTGATGGTAATAAGGCTCCTGGACCTGATGGGTTCAACATGCTGTGCTTTCAAAAATTCTGGAAGGTGTTGAAAGGGGATGTGATTAATTTCATGAAGGAGTTTCATAGAAATGGTCGATTGGTGAAGGGCTTGAATAACTCTTTTATCACCCTAGTCCCCAAAAAGGTGAACCCGGTGGGTCTATCTGACTATAGGCCCATAAGCCTGGTTGGTTCAGTGTATAAAATCCTAGCCAAGGTGCTTTCTTCAAGGCTTAAAGCTGTGCTTCCTAGTGTCATCAGTGAAACCCAATCAGCTTTTCTTGGGGGGAGAAATATTCTTGATGGAGTGCTTATCGCCAATGAAGTGGTGGATGGCTGGAAGAAGTCAAAAAAGAAGGGAGTATTAATCAAACTTGACTTCGAAAAAGCCTATGACTCAGTAAACTGGGGTTTCCTGCACTCAATGCTTCTGAACTTTGGGTTTGGTGTTAGATGGTCAGAATGGATCATGGAGTGTGTTGCCACAGCTCGTGTATCTGTCCTAGTCAATGGATCTCCTACTAATGAGTTCTCTCCGCAAAGGGGGCTTAGGCAAGGAGATCCATTGTCTCCATTTTTGTTTAACTTGGTGGCTGAAGGTTTGAATGTGCTCTTACAAAGGGCACTCCAGTTAAGTGTTATCAAAGGGGTGAAAATAGGGGCTGGGGATGTGGTGTTGTCTCATTTGCAA
Source organism: Camellia japonica (assembly GCA_030407325.1). NCBI lineage: Eukaryota > Viridiplantae > Streptophyta > Magnoliopsida > Ericales > Theaceae > Camellia > Camellia japonica. The sequence continues at coordinate 73,706,419 of JAPPVO010000007.1, read as the reverse complement.
TTTGCTGATGACTCTCTATTGCTGTGTGAAGCTGAAGTGGAGGAGGTTAGTAACCTTAAGAGGATCTTAAGGTGCTTTGAAGTTATGTCTGGATTGAGAATCAATTACCATAAAAGCCAGGTTTGTGGAGTGGGAGTTGCAGATGGGGTGTTGGTCAGATTTGCTGGTATTCTAAACTGTAAGACCAAGAAGCTGCCTGTGAAGTATTTAGGTCTACCCTTAGGGGCTACTCCCAGCTGTAAAGCAACCTGGAAACCAGTGGTGGACAAAGTGAGAAGTAGACTTGCTAGTTGGAAGAGGAAGATTCTGTCTCATGCAGGTAGGCTCACTCTCATTAAATCTGCTCTTGCATCCTTGCCAGTGTATTATATGTCCTTGTTCAAAATGCCGAATGGGGTAGCTAGAACTTTGGAGAGACTGCAAGCCTCATTTCTCTGGGGTGGAACAGAAGTTAGAAGTAAGGTGCATATGGTCAAATGGGAGGAGCTGTCTAAAAGCTTGGAACAAGGGGGTGTGGGGCTGAAAAGAGTAAGGGTGGTTAATAGTTGTTTACTAATCAAATGGTGGTGGAGATTTGGGGTTGAGAAGGAAGCCTTATGGAGAAGAGTTGTATGCAGTAAGTATAAAGTAGACTCCAGGGATTGGATTCCTCCCTCTTCTACCACTACTAGAATGTCTAGTGTCTGGAAAGGTATAGTTACCATTGCAGAGCTTAGTAACACTCTCTTCGAGTTCTTCATGAATAATTTTCAGCTAAAGATTGGGAATGGAAACAATGTTAGATTCTGGGAGGACATATGGTGGAACAGGACAAGTCTTAGAGAGGAATTCCCGAGTCTGTATGGGTTGGTGGTAAATAAAGAAGAGTCGCTTAGATCAATGTATGACCAAAAGGTGGCTGCTGGGAATTGGGTGTGTCAGTTTAGAAGGAGGTTGTATGACTGGGAGGATAGTGAGGTTGTCAGACTCAGTCACTGTCTGGCAGCAGCTCCTGCTCCTATCCTAGACCAAGCAGATTGTCCACTGTGGAATGCAACATCTTCTGGGGTCTTTTCTGTCTACTCTGCTTACTCAGGTGTGATGGCTTCAGCTGGCCCTTCGTTAAGGACTACTAAACTAGTGTGGATCCCCTACATGCCTCCTAAAGTTCAATTCTTTACTTGGTTAGCTTGGCGTAATAGAGTGAAGACTGTAGTGCATCTTCAAAGGATTGGTGCCATTAGCATCTCTGTGTCTCCCCTGTGTGTCTTTTGCACTGGTGAACCAGAAACTGTGAACCATGTGTTGATTACCTGCCCTTTTGCCTGGAGGGTGTGGTCTACAATGCTGTTGTGGTGGGATGTTGTGGGGGCCCTTCCTGAATCGGTTAATGGAGTCCTACTATGGTGGGAAGGTCAAGGTGTTAGGAGTAAAGAGAGGTTGATCTGGAGAAGAGTGCCTCTGGTTGTGCTTTGGTCTATTTGGCAGCACAGGAATGCTGCAGTGTTTAGAGCATCTGTCCCAAACTTGGGGGAGTTGTGTGAAGTGATCAAGGTAAGAATTGCCTTATGGCTGAAACCGAGGCTTTCTAAGCACCATTTCTCTGTGCAGGATTTCTTAAGTAATCTTAACCAAGTTAGGTGCTGCATCACAGGGTGGAGTGTGTAATGCCTCTTGGTTGTCTGCTACTTACTTTCTTGGTGTTTGCTGTGTGTCTGTATCTTGGAGTTTTCCTAGTGCCTGCTGTTCATCAGATGGTGTCTGCTTCTGAACATTTCAGGCTGAGGCTTCTCTTGGCTATAGTTGGGGTATACATATGACAGTGTTGTTCAGGACTGTTGGTTTGGGGCTGTTATGGGTTGGTCTGTGGGCTGCATCAGATGATGTCTGTGGGCTGTGGGCTGTTATGGGGCTGTTATGGGTTGGTCTGTGGGCTGCTGCTATGGGTTGGACTGTGGGCTGCTTCAGATGGTGTCTTTGGGGCTGGTTTGGGTTGGTCTGTGGGCTGCACCAGATGATGTCTTTGTGTCTGCATCAGATGGTGTCTGCTGGTTTGACCCTCACATCTTCGGGGCTGTTATGGGTTGGTCTGTGGGCTGCATCAGATGGTGTCTTTGGGGCTGTTTTGGGTTGGTCTGTGGGCTGCATCAGATGGTGTCTTTGTGTCTGTATCTTGGAGTTCTCTTTCTGGCTGCTGTTCTTCAGATGGTGTCTGCTTGCCCTTCTCTTGGCTTTGTTTTGGGGCTGATTTGGGTTGGTCTGTGGGCTGCTGCTATGGGCTGGTCTTTGGGCTGCTGGTTTGTCCCTCACATATTGCAGCTGTTTATCTGTTCTTTTCTTCTTCTTTGTTGTGGTTGCTGGGCAGATGGCCTGAGCTTCAGATTCTGCTCCCTTGTCCTGCTTCCCAGCTCTTTGTTCTCTTCTTTTCTTCTTCTTTGTTCTGGTTTTTCGGTTTGGTCCCTCTCCAAACCTTCTTTTCCCTTTTTGTTGTATTCTCATCTTGTATGGGTTGTTCATCAATAAAGGGTTCTCTTGGCTGTTTCAAAAAAAAAAAAAAAAAAAAAAAAGGTGGTCATGGCTATTTTCAATGAAAAGATCTATAAGCCCTTCCATGAAATTTGGAACTAGAACTGTGCTGTCCATACTTTCTTTGACTTCTCCAATGTTGTTGTTTGATTTTCCCAAGTTAGGGATCAAAAGTTGTTTATCCGAGAAATTCAACGTTGATGTCGGCGCCTCTAGAGTTCCAGTGATGGTGGAGCCATTTTCTTTGAGTAGTGTCGTTAGCCATGCCCCTTTACATGCTGTCAGTACATCCAGACATAGGGGTTGTAGCGGTAGTGGCGGTGGTGGTAGTGGTGGCAGAGCATTAGCTTTGTTGAGGATAAGTTGAGCTGAAGAAGAAGAGAAGGATCTGAGGAGGGTGGATTCTCTGGCCTCGGCTTCAAGTCGAGCGCTCTCCCACTGAGCAATGTGGCTGAGGGTGGCGGCAGCTTTTAGTTGGCCAGGGTTGAGGGAGTCGCTCTTGGGCTTATGAGTCACTGGATCGATACCCATTTTGGTTAATCTTTTCTTGAGATGTGAGTTCCAATAGTTTTTGATATCATTGTCCGTTCTCTTGGGCAAGTGAGTTGCTATGGCAGACCATCTAGTATAAATCAAATATACTTTCACACTATTAATAACTAGAACAATTGTACTATGCATTTAGCATATGAATGAGTAATATTATACAAAGAACAAAAAAAATTTCTTATTAGCAAAGATGTACTAGTCTTGAAAGACAAATTTGTTTGTACAATGTTTTCTGAAATAAATATGTCAAAATATGCCAATGAGATTAATTTTAAGTATAACTCATCACACCAAAAATTGAATTTAGAGACAAACTTATCTCTAATTCTCAAGTGGACTAGCCGGTCTACTGATCTATTGTTTGCCTTTTACTCGGTTTATTTGGATGTTCCTTTTTAGTAATTATTTTATGATCATGTGTATACAGCTCTAGATTATATTTATGATTTTTCTACAATCAATTGACAAAAAATATAAAATAAAATAAAATAAGTTTAGTATTAATAATAGTACAAATAAGATGTACCCTGTAGCATAGCTTTACATCAGTAAACTACACATGGTAGGCCATAGATGTGAGTGCATGCTTCGTGTAGTGCACATTTGTTCATAAATTCGACTGCTCTGTATGTTAGAGGACAATGTTTCCTTTGAATAGACACTGCTCTGATATGGTACATATGAGTGAGGAAAGATTATTTAGTAGTCTAGAATATTATGTGGTCATATCATTAATCAATCACAAATTACTCTACTTTCTTACTTTTCAATCACTTAAAATAAAATTGTGAGTATCACAATTACAACACGCATAAGATACCATGTGGCTGTGCTCGGTACCACCAAATCACTTCTCCATGAGTAACTGACAATGGTTTAATTAATACATTGTGTTAACAAACAAGCTAGTTGGGATCATTTACCTCACTGTGATGTTTTTGTACTTTCCTTTACTTTATTGATGTAATTTGTCTTGTACCTTGTACTTGTTTATTTCATCAATAAAGTTTCTTTTTTTGCCAATCAAAAAAAAAAAAAAAAACATTGTGTTAACCAACAAACAAAAAAAATATGCATATAATTCATGTGTTTACATCATCTTTCTCATTTTTGTGTTTAGATCATGATCCTTTTCTTTCTTTTTCGTGAGTTATGTTATATAAACAGAAATATATATATATATATATATATAATTTATATTTTAAAATAAAATATTTATTAAAGAGATATTTAATTATAAAGATGTCATTATTATATCATTTTAATAAAGAATTTTATATTAAAATTGTAAAAATAGTATTTTCCTTTTTTGATCTTTCAAAAGCAACGTAGCGAACCATTACGCCCTAGTATTTATTTATTTTTAGCTAATTAATTTATGAAAAAAGGAAAAAAAGGTATTATAAAAAGTCATGAGGAATACCTCTAGTATTTTTGTAGTAGTTAAAAATTGTCTTGTAACTCCTCATTAGATCACAATCTTCAGCAAGACAAGAAACATATGAAATGAGTTCATCATATGTATCTTTTTTTCGTATGGTAAAATATCGTGTATCGTACAATTTGGACAATACTTCGTATGAACAAGAACAAGTATTTTTTTTATCCGCAAAGAAAATGAAAATCAAACTTACAAGAGGATAATACATTAATAAAGAGAAAAAGAGAAAGGGTGCAACAAGTATTGTAGCAAGAAAAATCGATTCCAAATTAAACTAACGCTGAAGAGCAAACCCAATCATATGCAAACATCACAACATAGGTTGATGAGAAACCACCCAGAAGCACAAAAACAAATTACAACACAGCAACAACACTGAAAGAGCACCCATTTACATACAAAAACAGGGCAATAATAATAACCCAAACTAGTCCTTGCAGCAGCAAGCAACCAGCAGCTTCACACAAGTGTGTTAAAAATATTTATTAATAAAATTTAAAATATTTGTATATTTTTTATTGTGCACTAGTTAACCAAAAATGTACAAAACCACTGATATATATTTTTGTATGAAAATTTTATTTGTATGTATACACACACACACAAAAAATAAATAAATGAATGAGCAACACACAATATGATATCACTACTGCTGTAGTATAGAACAAAAATGTTAAGCATACATGTTTTTATACGAAATTTATATATACAGTATGAATGAGGTGGCAAACCATAGTGATATGACGATCTTTTTTTTTTAGTAAATAAATATAAATAAAATACAATATTCTGTATGATTTTTTATATTCAAATTGATCGTTGAATATATAAAATAATTTAAAAAAATTATAAAAAAAAAAAAAAGGAGTTGAGCAATTAGTGCATGAACTGATCGTGGATAGTGATTTGAAACATTTTATAAGAAAATGGTTTAGGGTTGCAGACCTGTTGCCAAGAAGAGCATGGAGTTGGATGATGGACTGTTCTTCCTGCAAGCTGAACTTTCCTCTCTTGATATCAGGTCTCAAATAATTTGTCCATCTCAGTCTACAGCTCTTCCCACACCTTTGCAACCCTATCAACCACACCCACACCCACAATATTTACTATCAAACATATCTACATCTACTTATATATCCAATCACTTAGTCATCGTTTTGCAGATCTTATCAACCCATGTTCTTAAATAAATAAGGGTTGTTTAGCATGTTAAATTTTTGTCAAAAAACTAATTTTAGCCATTTTAAAAAGTTATTATTAAACAAAAAAAATATATGACAAGCCAACGGATTTATTTATGCAATAACTTATTTGTAGACTTGTTTTAAGCCAATAAGCTAGTTTAAAAGTTGAGTGCCAAAGAAAAACCAGTTTTTTTTTTTTTTTCTTTTAAATATTTTTATTAGTAAAGTCATTTGTTAGTTGTTGGATTAGTTTCTAAAGAAATTAAACCTCCAATCTATCTCTTATAAACATCTAAGAGTTACCTCCATGTCACTATTAAGTCACAAGACCATGGGTAAAAAAATATAAAATGTTGTTGTGTCTGTGTTTGTGTGTGTATATATATATTCTAGTTGTGGGTAAACCCGTGATGTTTATAAACGAAAAAAAAAATGAATAGGAACCATAATCTAAATATTTGAATCAGTTTGATTTTTCATATACAGTTTGAGTGAAATGAAAGAACTTTTCAAAATAAGAAAAAGATGCCATGAAGATAGTGTTCACACAAATTGACCTATACACTTTTATATAATAGTATATACATATATAGACCTGCTTTTGCAGGCAAGGCAGGCCAGCTTCCATGACCATGTTCTTCAATGTATGCCAAAAGCTTTTGATCTTCTTCAGGTGTCCATGTCCCTCTCTTCAACCCCACATTCTCACAGCATGGTGACCTTCCCATTGTCTTTTCCTTTTTTTTTTGTTTTCAACGCCACACCACCATGTACTACTAGATCTTCAAGTTCCTAACCTATCTATTTTCTTCTACTATATACATATATATATATATATATATAGAGAGAGAGAGAGAGAGAGAGAGAGAGAGAGATAACTATCTAACCCAAAAAAACGCTTAGACAAAAAAAACTCCAAGCCAGTGGAAGCAAAATTGGAAAGCGATGTGTGTCTGGTAATTACCATTTATAAGGACGGAAAGTCACCATTTATAATGATAATGAATTAAGGGTGGGTTTGAGAGGTTCTAAAAAAGTGTATTTTTTGATTTATTAGTTTATATGGGTTGGGTTTAATGTGATGTTGATTTTTTGACTTTTTCTATTATTTAGGTCAAGTTTGGCATCCTCAAAAAAATTCAAAATGTCAAAAAGTCACTATCCTATTTAAGTCACATCATCTTATTTAAATCACATCACCTCTCTAACACATCACTTCAAACCCAACCTAAATCCAACTCATATTTCATAAAAAGTCAAAAAGTGCACTTATTTAGTCTTCCCAAATTTGGCCTAAGTAGATGCCAAACTTGACTTAAATGTGCCGTACATTAAATTTTTAAGACCGGTACTATCTTTTTAAATGTTATTCAAATATATATCTCCGCATATAAATCACTATTATTTTTGGGTAAATTATATTGATACCCCTTAAAGTTTATATTTATTATAGTTCCCTCATTCACCTTTTGAAAATTACATCTCCCTCTTGAGGTTTAAAATTTTATTACAGATTAGCAATTTAATTTTTTTAAATATCAATTTTGCCCTCACTAGGTAAATTACATTGACACCCCTCACATTTTAGAAATTACAATCATCTCCCTAAGGTTTAAAATAACATTACCAATTGTCCCCTCGGTTAGTATTAGTTGGAAAAAAAATTCATTGAAAAAAAAAATTAATTGAAAAAAAATTTTGTTAATAAAATTTTTAAATTTATGTTTAAAAACTAACATAAGCTCATTTTTTGAATATACGTTTTTTCCTCAAATTTACAAACTGAGACAACAATTTATAAATCAAAAAAAAATTACCAAACAAGCTTCTATGACAGTTTTTAAAATTTTTGTAGATATAAATTGAAATTGAAAACTGAAAACGAAATGATTACCAAACAAGCTTCAGATAATAAAAATGTCGTAAAATTAACAAATAATTAAATAAGTTACCAACGCAAAAAATAACTTATCAAAAGATTCTTAGGCTATATATGGTTTGATTTTTAGATTTTTTTTTTAAATTAAAAATTAATTTGGTTAAAAAATAATTATCATTTTTATATAACTTTTATCTTTCGAGTGGTTAGAAATAATTTTTTATAAATTAAATTGAAACAGTCATATGTATGTATATAACCTACCCAAAAGTTAAAATGATAATTATTTTTTATCCTTAAATGATAATTATTTTTTATTTTTTATTTCTTAACCAAATTAATTTTTAATTTTTTAAAAAAAAATTCTAAAAATCAAATCATACATAACCTAAAAATCTTTTGATAAGTCATTTCTAATGTTGGTAACTTATTTAATTATTTGTTAATTTTACGACATTTTTACCATCTGAGGCCTGTTTGGTAACCATTTCGTTTTCAGTTTTCAATTTATATTTACAAAAATTTTAAAAACTGTCATAAAAACTTGTTTGATAATTTTTTTGGTTTATAAATGGTTGTCTCAGTTTGTAAATTTGAGGAAAAAAAGCAAATTCAAAAAATGAGTTTATGTTGGTTTTTAAACAAAAATTTAAAACTCATACTAACAAAAAAAAAATTCGATTAAATTTTTTTTTTAAATAATTTTTTTTCCAATTAATTTTTTTCAATGAATTTTTTTTCCAACTAATACTAACCAAGAGGGCAATTGGTAATACTACTTTAAACCTTAGAGAAGGGATTGTAATTTTTAAAATGTGAGGGGTGTCAATGTAATTTACCCAATAAGGGCAAAATTGGTATTTAAAAAAATTAAATTGCTAAAAGGGGGAATTTGTAATGAAGTTTTAAACCTCAAGGGGGAAATGTAATTTTCAAAAGGTGAGGGGGGAACTGTAATAAACGTAAACCTCAGAGGGTGTCAGTGTAATTTACCCTTTATTTTTTGTATAAATATTTTATTTAACTAGTCTTAAAAGGTGAATGGTTTGGATCAACAATTTTTTTAATTTTTAGACATACCTAACGTAAATACACTTAAAAAGTATAATATTTGTAAAAAAAAAAAAAACTTTAAAAAATTCACAATGGTTTCTACTCATTATTTTTGTATTATAATTTTGATACTTAACATAATACAAAACCACTCAAACCTACCTCAATCGTGATTAGGTCTCACTTTAGTAAAATTAAAAACTTAATTTTAATTATCACTCAGCTCTAGCTAAGGTTGTGAAGCCCCCTGTAGACACCCCATTTTTGACCGATCTTAAGACTCAGACGTCACCGATTGAGCGCTCGGTGACGTTGCATATTGTGCTCGGTCAGAAGTCTCAGAGTCATGGCCGTGAGCCCTGCCTCCGGACTTCCGAACCCTCTTCTGTACCTTGTCTCGGTTTGCGAACCAAACTCGGTTTTCTCTGTTTCTTTTCCTGAGGGGAGGGAGAGGTCCCGTAGACCATCTCTCAGTGGCCGTAGGCTACATTTCGTGGCCGTAGGCCATTTTGCCCATTTCGGAGCCCGGTTCCCGGTTTTCGGAGCCGTCAGGCCGTGTGCCTCGGTTCAGGACCGCCTAACCATCTCCGGTTGCCCCGGTTTTTGGCATGTATCTTGTTTACTCCCTTTTGAGGGACACTGGGGGCCGAAAGACCCACTTCGTGGCCAGATGCCACTTTCGGTGCTTAATAGCATATTTTCGGGACCCCGAACTGCGTGTTTTGGCCCCCGAGTATTCGTTTTGCATCGGTTTTCGTTCATTTTTGGCAGGTACCTCTGTTTTATCACCAGGAAGGTCACTGAAGGGTGGGAGGCCAACAATTGTCTCAGCAACCAGTTATGCTCCTCCGACGCCCGTTTTTCTCACTTCCGGGCCAATGTTGAACACCCTAGGAGCATTTTCTTCAAGCCCAAACCACATATTTGTGTTGTACACACATGGGAGGACCCTAAAAGTCGATGGCCGGCCAGTAATTCCATCTTTCACTTTTGAACCTCTTTGAAAAGTGGCCTATTCTCTCTCCTGTTTTAGAGTTGCTAATTTTGAACCACAGGGTCTTGTTGAGGACACATGGGAGGACACCTTTTTGTGGTGGCCAGCCAAAAATTCCTCTGGACCATTTTGCCCCTTGGCCGGCCGGCCATAGGGGGTTGCCGGCCGGCCACCTGCAACAAAAACACCTAGCCGGCCATGTTCCTTGGGATGTGTGCTTTACAGCTGTATAGCTGTTTTCCCCCAAAAATATCTGTATCCGGGGGAAGACTTGAGGAGGGAAACTTGGTGTCATTTCCCTCCACTTTGGCCCTCCTTGCTTGCCTTTATAACCAGCCTCCAAGACTGGTTTTAGGGTTACAAAAAATTTCCCTAAGGGCCTTGCATACATCTCTCTCTATTTCTCTCTCATTTTCTCTCAAAATCCCTAAGTTTCTACCCCTTTTCTTCATCACTACCAAGCACCACCATCACTACTCCATTCCAGCAGCAAGGAGAGGTTTTTCAAAGGCTTAGAAGCAGCAAATTTGGTCCAAGAGGTAGCCAAGGGTTGGTCTTCAAGGGTAAGTGTCAATCTCCCTCTTTTTAGCTCATTTTTGCACCATTTTTCTAGCCTATTTGCTTACTGTTTTGGGCTCCGACCCTAACTGAAACTAGGCCTTTTTTGAGCCATTCTTCATGTTTGATCAAGGGCTCAACCCTGTTTGAGCCCTCCATTTGGTACTTGCTTCAATACCCCTTGGTATGTCACATTTTTGCATGAAATTTCTAGCCCATTTGTAATCTGTTTTCGAGCATAATGTAAACTGTAAGTGGGCCTATTTTGAGCCCCTCTTCAACATTAAAGAAGGGCTCAACCCTTTTTGAGCCCCCTATCTTGCACTTACTTCATAATCCCTCCTATTTACCGTAAATTTGCATGATTTGTTTGGCCTATATGTAAATTGTTTTCGAGTGTGTCATGAACTGTGAGTAGGCTTATTTTGAGTCCCTCTACAACATTTTAGAAGGGATCACCACTGTTGGGGGCCTCCATGTTATACTTACCATTATACCCCTCTTTGGCCCCCATTTTTGCATATTTTTTTAGGCTTATCTAGCTTCTGTTTTCGGCCATGATCAGAACTGAAAGTGGTTATATTTTGACCTCCTTGGCATGTTTCATTAAGGGTCTTTGGCCATTTGATGTATATTTGGTCTACTTCATGTTATACCCTCTTGTTGGCCTATTTCTTGCATTGCATTTTGAGCATGTTTTCATACTGATTTGAGGCTTGTCATCTACTTTAAATGTTCATATTTTTAGCCCCTCTTCAGTGTTGTAGAAGGGTATTTTTCCATTTGGGCTTTGCATCTACCACTTGCTTCATTGCCTCCCTTGCGGAGCCATTTTTGTATGCCATGCTGGCCCTACTTATGATTGCTGTTTGGCCATGATTTGTACTGTAAAAATGCTTGTCTCGGGCTGGCCTTGCTTCTGCCTTTTCATGTCATGTATCAATTATGCATGTATGGTATAGCTACAAGCCATTTTGTGCACTTATCCTCGCATTTCGGGATCATTTCATACATCGGGTATTATTTCGCCATGATTCGGGGCTGTTTTGCTCCTCGTTTTGCCACTGATTTTTGCATGTTTGCATATCATATTCCATGTCTTTGCTATGTCTCATTAGAGTGGCATTTCGGTGCCTGAGGGTCCGTTCTCGGTTTGCGTGCCCGCGGGCACGCACTTCGAGGTATCTTGTTTTTATCTGATGGCCTCCTATGTGAGTGTGGCTGAGGTTCTCTCATGTTAGTGTAAACCCATTATTGCATTGCGTATGCCATTTCATCCGTAGCATTGTATATGCCCGGTTGTGTATTACCTCGTATAGCGTGCATGCCATTCCATGACATTGTGTATGTTAGGATTGCATATTAGCTGCATTTCATGCATGTCATGCATATTGCATCGTGTTCGGGATAGGAGTTAGCCCGGACACGGGAAACGAGGCACGTTTCGTACCCCGAGTGGCGGAACGGGTCTCAACTCCCAAGTCACCGAAGCTCCGGATTATCCATGATGGAGTTAGGTTTTGCTGTAGCATTCATATGCATTCATCCTATATTGAGTTGTGCAAATCGGCTCCTTGGCCATTATGCATCGAGATGCGTGATTGGTGGCACGAGGATCGAGGCATGCATATATTTGTGAAATACATTGCTATGCCTCTTTCCTGCTCTCTGTTGCAGCAAAATCAAGAATCAGCAGTCTTCCGAGGCTTGGCACGCATTTCGAGAAACATTGCCAAACAGAGGCTAATTGGGGCATCCCAGTGGATTTCCATGCAAGGCAGCCCAAACATGCATCGTCCATCAGAAGCAAGGCAGTCCCTGGCTTGCATGCCAGTTTTACAGTTTTCTTAGTTAATTTGTTAATTAATTAGGAATTTGTATATTATTTGGACTGTATTATTTGGACTGTAATATTCTTTTATTTGGGACTGTATTATTCTTTCGGACCCTCCGAGTGAGGGCAATGTTGTAATAAGTGTGCGTGAGTGTGATGTATGTCTTCCAACCCCACATCTTTCTTCCCTTTTATTTACCCGCTTATGATGGTTAGATTAGGGCATATTTCGATTAGCATACAGTATGACATCATGTTTGCATCATTCATCTGTTTTGCACGCACCGGGCTCGGCGCATCATACAAACTGCATTTGTATTTCAATTCCAAGTTGAATAGGTGTTAGTTGTAGCATCTCATATGCCATGTTTAGAATAGCCGAGCCTGCTATAGTTTGTATCTTTGCATGTGTTGCATTAGGCAATTCTGCATCTAGGATCATGCATTGATTTCTAATTAGCTTCTTTCTTTGGCTCGGAGTACTCGGTGAGTTTTATGCTTTAGCATCCTTGCATGCGTGTGAGTGCTGCCATGAATAGCATGCTTACCATGAGGCTATGTGCTTATGTGATATAATTGCCTTGAATGCCTGTGGGTGGAGGTTGGGTTATTTGGATTGGAACAATTCATCAAATGTTTGTTTTAAGCCCACTAGATAGTGGCAAAACCATTGTTTTCTAAGCCCACCCGAGGGTGGCAAATCCACGTCTTAGCCTACCTGCGGGTAGCACCATCAAACCATTTTCAAACAAACAAACATGAAATGTTTTGTTCCAATTCAGGCGACCCAGTCTATACTTGTATGCTGTGCGCATCACATAGTAACCTAGGCTAATAACCGGAATAAGAACACATAATGTTTTCAAAATAAGATATCATGGTTAGTAGAGGCCGGTCTTTGACCGGGCGAGCGGGGGTGCTCACGAAGTGACCTTCCCCAATCGTACCCAAGTTCCCGAGCCGAGGCAACTTTGGTGATGACGGACACGTGGCCTTTGGCACCGAGTCAGGGTTTCCTAAATTTCCCATTTAAAAAACATTTAGGTGGCGACTCTGTATCTGGCAAAGCAGTCCATGTTTGGCACTTCTTTCAAAGAAATCTGTTTTCAAAACGATTTGCCGGATTTGGACTCTTTGGTTCAAGATTGAGAACCGTGACATTTGAGTCCTTCGAACTGTAGTGACCCAATATCGAACCAGAACGCGGGCCGGGGGGGGGGGGACTCGCACTCCCTTTCCCCCGGATGCGTTCGGGGACGTCTACACCCCCAAAATATGTATTCACTTTAAAAAACCCTAATGTTGAATTATTTTCTTAAAGCCCTCGATTACTTGAATTATTTCGAATCTTGTCGGTTAGCAATTTTATTTTCTTTTTTTCAAAACAGGAATTTTCCTAGCCGGATTAGGTTCCCTAACCTAACTTAATTCTACATAAATTATATGTATTTAACACCAAGCCCTTACTTCTTTATTAAATTCAAAATAAACCACAAAAACTAGTACATGTACCCTAATATTATTAGTACCATCAATCTTGTAATATATATATATGTATACATCTTGAAGAGTGTACCCCAGGACATAAAATAATAAAGAATTTGCCCTCCACACTTCCCTATGGCTGGCCCTTCCTTGGAGAATGTGAGAAATCTATTTCCAAGACACACCATCATGAGATATTCTAGGAAATCCAAACCTAGTGACCTAGACCTAGGTTGCAAATCTCAAGACTAGTTACCTTTCAACTAAAAATCAACTAATTGATGCCAAAACCTATGATTTAGCACCTTTGTTACTCCTATCCCTTTTGACACCAACCAAAATCCTAGCTTTCCATCCAATTCCAACTAAAGGGCTTTTATGTCCTTTTACCCTAAATTGCCTATATATACCACACCCTCCCTAGCTTGCAAATACACACAACGCACTCACTCACACACACATTTTGGTTAGACAGAGGGAGGAGAGCAAGGAAGAGAAGTCTAGAGGTGGAGAGGAAAGAAGAAGAGAGTTTCTTGTGCAAAGCTAGAAGGTAAGCCACCAACACAACCTTCTCTTCATTCTCTTTTCTAATGCATGTTCTTTTTAAAGATTTTAAGTGTTGTTTCAGATCTGTTATTATCATGTTCTTATGTTAAAAATATCAAGATTTGAGTATTGTTTCCATCTCTCTTGTGTTTTACCCCTTTTGGCACAAAACCGTCTTCTTTTGTACCAATCTCTCAACTTTTCAAAGGCACTCTTTCAAACAGATTTTCTAAGTTAAACATGTAATAGTTGGCATATTTTCTTCACAAAAGGAATGAAACTTTCCCCTGGTGGAACCCCTTTTTCATAAATCTTCTTAATTTGGGCATTCTACCTTAGAACTTGTTTTTGCAGCCCACTTTCAAAAATTCCAGAAAAATGTACAAAAATATTCTGGAACTCTATTTTATGTCAAAACCTTCCTTAAGGAGTTAGCTTTCAACTAAAATTGGTTTCATCAAAAAACATTAAGCGGTTTGAAAGAAAATCAAGTTTTCGTAACGGTCGACGGATCTGGACAGATTCTGGACAGCGCTGGACTATTTTCTAAATAACTTAAAATCTGGAAAAGCAAACCCATTTCCGAAAAATGTTCTAGAAACTAGATCAAATTCTCTACGAACCATAGGAAGACCGAGTTCGGTGGATGATCTAAAGTAGTCCTTTCGTATTAATCTTCACGTGATGTTAAATCTGGAAATTTGTTATGTATGGATGTTTTGTGCCCTTGTATTCATGAAAATGTTTAATGGCTTATGATCATATCTTGGCAAGATGTTGTATGTGCATGTTATGTTATTTATCTTTCTTATCTTGAGGATGCATGCTTATGTGGATATTATTATCTTGTTTAGTTGGACTAACCTTGACTTAAAACACTTAATTCAACGGGAAACCTAATTGGGTGGGTATTGGGTTTTCGAACACTTGAGTTATGAAAAGATGATAATATGTGGTATATGGATTATTAGGATGCGTTCCCTATTTGAAGTTAAAGTCTTGCGCAAGTGGTTTTCGGAACCCTTGAACGGAACGGTTATATTCGAACCCTAGGTAGCTTGGTGTGAGGAGGGATTTGGGCAAGGCCCATTATTACCGTCTCTTTTGAGGCCCTGCGGTTGGCGCTACGCGGTATATAACCGTTGGTAGGCATCCGAGGTTAGTTCTGCAACAAAGCAGCAAAAGAGGGGGTATACCGAATAATCCGCGTCCGATTCTTGTGGTTGGGAGGACGAAATCTCTTTGGGGGATTTCTAGATTACTGACATCTAACCTAACCATTTATTTATTTATTTATTTATTTATTGGAGTATCATGCTTTACTACTTGATGTTATATTTTGTGATTGCGTATTGGACTGGGAAAAAGGGGTGGGGTGTGTGTGTGTGTTTACTGGGCATTCAAAGCTCACAGCGTATCATGCCAGGTGACGAAGCGGAATTCTTAGCTGGAGACGACGAGCCCGAAACCTTCGAGGATTTTTTGCTATCTTAGGAATAATAGAAATTTCCTTTTTGTTATTTTGTAAGAACTCATGTAGAGTTTAAACTTTCTATTGGGATGTAATGTAATGGAACAATCTTTTGAATTAAGTACAATTGTGGTTGTTATGTATTTATAATCCGTGTGTGAACCTTATCGTTGCTTATGAGACCTTGTGTCAATACCTCTTAAGATCTGTCAAAAGGGTAGTACGCTGCCTAAGAAAGCTGGACTTAGAAGGGTGGCTATTTTGACTCCTCCGGCGATCTGGGATCTTACTTGGTTATTGACCATAGGACTCATTAGTGACTCTCCCTTAACTGCAACCAATGGTGTAGAATCGGGGCGTCACAATATGGTATCAGAGCCTAGGTTCAACCCTTACCCACGCGTTTCGACCTGCGGTTAGAGACTACCTTCCCCGACTATGTTAGAATCTTTTTTGACCTATCTTAGGGAATTTCTTCAAATTTCTGGCACGCCAACATTAACTCATGAGGACCTACTTTAGGATCGTGAAATGGTTTTAACCTTGAGTGCGGCATCACATCGCGCAGTAGGGGGTACTATTAGTTCTACGCGTCTTCTATCGATTGTCGTACCCTCATCTTGTATTCGTAACCTTTATTCAGTGTTATCCTTTTTCAAGATTAAGCCTTATCCGTCTAGTCTTGTTTTATATACCACTATTTGTAAATTTGACCTCCTTGACCCTTGAATATTTTATTTAGCTCAAGGCTTCTTGTAAATAATTTCATTTTCTTTGCTCGGTGACGAATCTTGGATATTCAGTTTGAAACGCGAATGGCCAACGCAGTTTCAAGTTAAATATCTAATGTAGTCACTATATCTATAACCTTGATCACATTGAAGTTCGAAACCATAACATCATACCATTCATCCATATTTCAGTTAATCCTGATGTTATCACCATAACTGCTTCATATTCTTCGTCTCCACTTCAATCCAATTTTAGGAATCTCATAATTATTATTATGTATATGAAGTTGTGCTGTGCGAACACCCTAGGATAATTAAACTCTAAATTAGGAATTGCCTCTGTAGTTAGAATTTGACTTACGCCTCACCCCATTCAAAGAAAAAAACAAATGGTGAACCATACTTCGAGACAAGTAATAACATGAGCTTGCAAGCAACAATAGAAATGCGGTACCAGGAAATTGAAACCTTAAGAATGGACTAGCAACCGTGGCTAAAATCCCGAACCCTATCAAGAATCAAATTTTGGAAGAGTCTTACCATCTTTGTGGAAATAATCGACACAACATTGACCTCAGAATGAGAGGAGGTAGAATCCAAGAGGATTTGGAGCTTGTGGAAAGGAGACCCAACTTCATGAGGGATCAGAAAGGAGCAACCGGTAGGATCTTCGCCTTGCAAGAGGAAGAAGCGGACCCGTCTGCAATTTAGTACTACACAATTCCTGGGTGCATGTTTTATTTGATACTGGTGCATCACAGTCTTTCATATCCTCTGCTTGTGCTAAGTCATTAGAACTTGTATGTGAACCTTTAGAAACTGCCTTGAGAGTAATGTCACCTATGGGAGGATGCGTTCGGGTAGGATTGATCTGTAAAGATTGTAAAATAGGAATGTCGAACCTACGCTTAACTTGCGACCTGCGTGTCATGGACATGTCGGACTTCGATATCATCTTGGGCATGGACTGGTTGACCGCCCACCGAGCGGCGATCGACTGTCGTTAGAAGAAAGCGGTAGCTCACACGCAAGAAGGGATGTGTTTCCAGTTTAAGGGGGATAGACAAGACCCCATCGTTTCAACAAAACGTCAGACGCAGTGGCACGATCAACTTGCGGGTAGAATAGCAAGTCTGATTCTAAATGAGGAAGGCCAAGGGGAAATAGAACTCCCGCGCGTAGTATGCGATTATGCAGATGTATTTCCTATGGAGTTACCAGGATTGACACCAACCCGGGAAGTAGACTTTGGCATCGAGCTACAACCTGGAATTACCCCAATATCCATGGCTCCGTATCGTATGGCACCAGCAGAACTACGAGAATTGAAGACAACTACAAGAATTGCTCGAGAAAGGATTCATTAGGCCAAGTACTTCGCCATAGGGAGCACCCGTGTTGTTTGCTAAGAGAAAGATGGGTCGTTGAGGCTATGCATCGATTATTGTCAACTCAATCGAGTCACGATTAAGAACCGATACCCACTCCCGAGGATTGATGACCTTTTTGACCAACTTAGAGGCTCAAGGTGCTATTCAAAGATTGATCTCAGGTCAGGTTACCATCAACTATGAGTCAAGGAGGAGGATATACCAAAGACTGCCTTTCGTACTAGATATGGCCACTATGAGTTTGTAATAAAGCCCTTCGGACTAACTAATGCGCCGGCAATATTCATGAGTTTGATGAATAAGATTTTTAGACCATACCTTGACCAGTTTGTAGTAGTATTCATTGATGACATCTTGGTATATTCGAGGTCTGAAGAAGAGCATGAGCAACATTTAAGGACTGTCCTCCAAGTGCTTAGGGATAATCGGTTATATGCCAAAGCGAGTAAATGTGAGTTCTGGTTGAATGAAGTAAAGTTCTTAGGGCATGTGGTATCAGAGAATGGGATTGCGGTGGATCCAACCAAGGTGGAGGCCGTATTAGATTGAAGACAACCAAACCGTGTTAGAAATCCACAGCTTCTTAGGATTGGCCGGTTATTACCAGAGGTTCATCCAAGATTTTTCCAAACTAGCTAAACCAATGACTCGTTTGACGCAGAGGGAAGTAAAGTATGAGTGGGACGAAGCTTGCGAAAAATCCTTCCAGGAGCTGAAGAAGAGGTTAACTAGTGCGCCAATTTTGACCATCCTAGAATGAGAAGAGGGGTACACTGTGTATTGCGATGCGTCTAAAGAAGGATTAGGTTGCGTGCTCATGCAAAATGGAAAGGTAGTCGCATATGGATCCAGGCAGTTAAAACCTCATGAGCACAATTACCTCACATACGACTTGAAGCTAGCGGCCGTAGTTTTTGCCCTAAAGCAATGGCGACATTACCTGTATGGGGAACAATTTGAGATTTTCACCGATCACAAGAGTCTGAAGTATCTATTCACACAGAAGGACCTTAACTTGAGACAGAGACGATGGATGGAGTATCTTGAGGATTTCTAGTTCACTCTCTCATGTCACCCCGGTAAAGCCAATGTAGTAGCAGATGCTCTAAGTCGCAAGAGCAGAAGGATAATGGCTAAGATCTCTGTCAAAGAATGGGATATGGTTAAGACACTCAATGAGTTCAGGATCCAAGTAGAATCTCAAGATACAAAAGCATATCTTAGTACGCAGGAGGTGATGCCTAAGTTGATGAATGAGGCCGTGGAGGCCCAGAAGCATGATCAAGAGGTAGCCTATATCAAGGGACGTCTGGAATCAGGAGAGCCCATGCCCGATTGAGTAATTCACCCCGATGGGAGTTTAAAATACCAAGGCAGATTGTTTGTACCAAGTGACGAGTTACTTAGAGAAAAGGTACTGAAGGAATGTCATCATTCTGCATTTGCGGTACATCCAGGAGGGACTAAAATGTACCAAGATTTGAAGAGGCAATATTGGTGGAATGGAATGAAGAAGGAAGTGGCTAAATTTGTAGCGAGATGTCTGACATGCCAGCAAGTGAAGGCAGAACATCAGAAACCAGGGGGAATGTTGCAACCTCTACCAATAGCCGAATGGAAGTGGGAGTACATGACAATGGGTTTTATGACAGGGTTGCCTAAGTCACCTAGAGGGCGCGACGCTATATGGGTAATAGTGGACCGTCTCACCAAGTCAGCATATTTCTTACCCTATAAGATGACCGAAACCTTAGAGTCTATGTGCAGACTCTACATTGGGGAAATCATTCGACTGCATGGAATTCCGGTATCTATTGTGTCAGATCGTGATCCACGATTCACCTCTCGATTTTGGGAGCGTACAGGAAGCTCTTGGTACCGAGTTATGTTTTAGCACCGCCTTTCACCCGCAGACAGATGGACAATCTAAATGCACTATCCAGACGCTCGAGGATAAGCTGAGAGCTTGCGCAATGGATTTTCAAGGAAGTTGGGAACGACACCTACCCCTAATTGAATTCGCCTACAACAACAGCTTCCAAGCTAGCATCGGTATGGCACCCTTTGAAGCATTATACGGACGACCTTGTAGATCGCCGATTTGTTGGACGGAAGTGGGTGACACAAATCTGGTGGGACCTGAACTTGTCCTAGAAACTACTGAGAAGGTCAAATTGATCTGACAACGGTTGAAGACTGCTTAGGACCGTCAGAAGAATTATGCAGACAGGAGGAGGAGACCGTTGATGTTTGAAGTAGGCAGCCACGTGTTCCCAAAGGTGCAGCCCAAGCGTGGAGTCGTACGTTTTGGGAGAAAGGGGAAGCTATCGCCTCGATATATTGGACCTTTTGAGGTATTGGAAAGAGTGGGCGAAGTAGCATATAGATTAGCTCTACCCCCGCAGTTAGTAGGAATACACAACGTCTTCCATGTATCTATGTTGAGAAATACATCGCCGACCCGACACACGTCCTCAAATGGGAAGAGATCAGTCTTGATAAAGATGTTACGTTTAAAGAAGGGCCGGTAGCAATACAAGATCGTCGAGAGAAGAACCTTAGAGGCAAGACGGTTCAATTGGTGAAAGTGCTATGGCGTCATCAGGGAGTTGAGGAATCTACTTGGGAACGCCAGGATTGGGTGAAGGCAAACTACCCTGAGCTTTTCGTAGACAGTACGTAGTTGAATTTCGGGGACGAAATTGATTTAAGGGGGATAGGTTGTGAAGCCCCCAAAATATGTATTCACTTAAAAAACCCTAATGTTGAATTATTTTCTTAAAGCCCTCGATTACTTGAATTATTTCGAATCTTGTCGGTTAGCAATTTTATTTTCTTTTTTTCAAAACAGGAATTTTCCTAGCCGGATTAGGTTCCCTAACCTAATTTAATTCTACATAAATTACATGTATTTAACACCAAGCCCTTACTTCTTTATTAAATTCAAAATAAACCACAAAAACTAATACATGTACCCTAATATTATTAGTACCATCAATCTTGTAATATATATATATGTATACATCTTGAAGAGTGTACCCTAGGACATAAAATAATAAAGAATTTGCCCTCCACACTTCCCTATGGCTGGCTCTTCCTTGGAGAATGTGAGAAATCTATTTCCAAGACACACCATCATGAGATATTCTAGGAAATCCAAACCTAGTGACCTAGACCTAGGTTGCAAATCTCAAGACTAGTTACCTTTCAACTAAAAATCAACTAATTGATGCCAAAACCTATGATTTAGCACCTTTGTTACTCCTATCCCTTTTGACACCAACCAAAATCCTAGCTTTCCATCCAATTCCAACTAAAGGGCTTTTATGTCCTTTTACCCTAAATTGCCTATATATACCACACCCTCCCTAGCTTGCAAATACACACAACACACTCACTCACACACACATTTTGGTTAGAGAGAGGGAGGAGAGCAAGGAAGAGAAGTCTAGAGGAGGAGAGGAAAGAAGAAGAGAGTTTCTTGTGCAAAGCTAGAAGGTAAGCCACCAACACAACCTTCTCTTCATTCTCTTTTCTAATGCATGTTCTTTTTAAAGATTTTAAGTGTTGTTTCAGATCTGTTATTATCATGTTCTTATGTTAAAAATATCAAGATTTGAGTATTGTTTCCATCTCTCTTGTGTTTTACCCCTTTTGGCACAAAACTGTCTTCTTTTGTACCAATCTCTCAACTTTTCAAAGGCACTCTTTCAAACAGATTTTCTAAGTTAAACATGTAATAGTTAGCATATTTTCTTCACAAAAGGAATGAAACTTTCCCCCGGTGGAACCCCTTTTTCATAAATCTTCTTAATTTGGGCATTCTACCTTAGAACCTGTTTTTGCAGCCCACTTTCAAACATTCCAGAAAAATGTACAAAAATATTCTGGAACTCTATTTTATGTCAAAACCTTCCTTAAGGAGTTAGCTTTCAACTAAAATTGGTTTCATCGAAAAACATTAAGCGGTTTGAAAGAAAATCAAGTTTTCGTAACGGTCGACGGATCTGGACAGATTCTGGACAGCGCTGGACTATTTTCTAAATAACTTAAAATCTGGAAAAGCAAACCCATTTCCGAAAAATGTTCTAGAAACTAGATCAAATTCTCTACGAACCATAGGAAGACCGAGTTCGGTGGATGATCTAAAGTAGTCCTTTCGTATTAATCTTCACGTGATGTTAAATCTGGAAATTTGTTATGTATGGATGTTTTGTGCCCTTGTATTCATGAAAATGTTTAATGGCTTCTGATCATATCTTGGCAAGATGTTGTATGTGCATGTTATGTTATTTATCTTTCTTATCTTGAGGATGCATGCTTATGTGGATATTATTATATTGTTTAGTTGGACTAACCTTGACTTAAAACACTTAATTCAACGGGAAACCTAATTGGGTGGGTATTGGGTTTTCGAACACTTGAGTTATGAAAAGATGATAATATGTGGTATATGGATTATTGGGATGCGTTCCCTATTTGAAGTTAAAGTCTTGCGCAAGTGGTTTTCGGAACCCTTGAACGGAGCGGTTGTATTCGGACCCTAGGTAGCTTGGTGTGAGGAGGGATTTGGGCAAGGCCCATTATTACCGTCTCTTTTGAGGCCCTGCAGTTGGCGCTACGCGGTATATAACCGTTGGTAGGCATCCGAGGTTAGTTCTGTAACAAAGCAGCAAAAGAGGGGGCATACCGAATAATCCGCGTCCGATTCTTGTGGTTGGGATGACGAAATCTCTTTGGGGGATTTCTAGATTACTGACATCTAACCTGACCATTTATTCATTTATTTATTTATTTATTGGAGTATCATGCTTTACTACTTGATGTTATATTTTGTGATTGCGTATTGGACTGGGAAAAAGGGGTGGGGTGTGTGTGTGTGTTTACTGGGCATTTAAAGCTCACGGCGTATCATGCCAGGTGACGAAGCGGAATTCTTAGCTGGAGACGACGAGCCCGAAACCTTCGAGGATTTTTTGCTATCTTAGGAATAATAGAAATTTCCTTTTTGTTATTTTGTAAGAACTCATGTAGAGTTTAAACTTTCTATTGGGATGTAATGTAATGGAACAATCTTTTGAATTAAGTACAATTGTGGTTGTTATGTATTTATAATCCATGTGTGAACCTTATCGTTGCTTATGAGACTTTGTGTCAATACCTCTTAAGATCTGTCAAAAGGGTAGTACGCTGCATAAGAAAGCTGGACTTAGAAGGGTGGCTATTTTGACTCCTCCGGCGATCTGGGATCTTACTTGGTTATTGACCATAGGACTCATTAGTGACTCTCCCTTGACTGCAACCAATGGTGTAGAATCAGGGCGTCACAAAGGTCTTCCTTGAGTTATATTCTCCTTTTTTTTAACTTGAAAGTGGTAAACTAGTCAGCCGGTCAATATTTTGGCTCGCCGGCCAAAAACTTGGCTAGCTATCCAAAAAAGATGGATAGAATTAATTTAGTTCACTAAAGATAAAATAGGTTAAAAAATTAATAAGATAAAATATTAAATTTAAATCATAATTATTTTATTTATTTTTTTAAAAAAGTTTTAAAAAAATTAAAAATTCATCCTAAACAAAACTTTGGAGTACTTACGTGTATGTCCAAATAAGTGGACTTATTATTTAATAGGACCTATGAAAAAATTTTATCATAAAAAAGTCACTAATTGTAAGTTTTAGCGATAATTTATAAAAATTATGACAAAAAAAAATCACTAAGTATGTAAAAAATTATCACAAAAAAATTATTTTTAATAGGACTTGATGAGAATTAAGTCTTACTATTAGAAACTATTGATAGTTTACCTAACTTTCTTTTTAACCATGTTAAAATAACTAAAAAGCCAAGTTAAAAATAAAATAAAAAATTCCAAACAAAGGCTGTATTTGTTTTGTTTTTTTTTTTTTTTGGGAACGAGAAAGTTTCATGGAGATATATAAAAATGATAAGTCCACTTATTATAACGGAAATAAATCCTCAAACCCTAGCCCCACGGTAATCAATTGACACTCAGATTTAATTCAATCCAAAGAATGGGATGGGTTTCAGACTCAATCCACGTGTGCGTCGCTTGTGACATGTACTTGTATTTGTTTAAAGGTACAAGAGTAGGTTGTCGGATTGATATTTTCTCTTCCATGCGGCCTTCCAATTATGAAGCTAGAATACTAAAATATTGTCAAATTATGATTAATCATATCACATTGTCTATGTCAAGTGATTTTAAACAGACACAAAATAAATAAAATTCTTCTTTTTTTTTTTCTATTGATAAAAATAAAATAAAAAATGTATTAACATCACTTAATTCAAAAGCATTGTAAATATAAAAGAGTAAATTGTTAAAAAGTCCAAATTAAGAAGGGTGTAAGACATTAGGTTCAATATATATTTTTTGTTGATGAGAGGTTTACCTTTTGTGAAACAGTTTGGTGAGAAGTTTTTTTGTTTATTTTGAAAGACATTTTGATTCCAATTTTACCCATTAATTTATCTGTTATTTTTGTTGTCTATCTGTTCAAATTTTTTTTCTACATGTTCAAAAATTTCCCTATTAGTTCAATTATCTTCCTATCTGTTTAATTTATGTAGGTTTCTCTTTCTATCTGTTCAAATTTGATGGGTTTCTCTTTATTCTTACCTGTCGAAACAATATTAGTTAAAATATTTGTTCATTTTTATTATTTGTCCAAAACTATTTCTCCTATCTATTCAATTGTGTTAATTCTTGTTCTAATTTTTATCTGTACAGATTTATCTGTTTAAAATTTCTATCAATTTTTTTATCCGTTAAAAAAAATTTGTTCAATTTTTTTCCCTATTTGTTAAAAATATATGTTGGAATACTTTGTTTCCCAGATCTACAACCACCACAACAACAACAATAACAACAAATCAACAACAATCAACTACACAAAAAAACATAAATAAATAAATAAAATAAAATAAACACAAAAACCATAACCCTAGAGAGAGAAACGTATGTTATTATTCCAAGATAGGAGTATGGAAGGGGATTCTGAGAACCCTAAATCAAAATCTAAGAGTCAAAGATTTGAAGCTTTGATTCTCAAATCTGTGTTGAAACAATAACACACTCCATTGACTATCATCATCATCACTTCCTCCGTGATAGAAAAGTGGGAGAGGGATGTATACAAGTTATGATAGTATATAAAAAGATGAATTAATTGAATAAATATTCCTTTTATTCAATCACAAACAAATTATTAACTCTTAAATTATCTACTCTCTTAGAATTCTCCTTATCTAGAGATGTTGTGTTTCTCCCTGAAGATTACATGTTTCTCCCACTCTATCTCAAACAAAGTGCACAATGTTTCTTCATCCTTAAGCTTCAACAATGAAGCTTCCTTGAAACTTTATCTTCTTCTTCATTTTGGCTTCTTCTTCTTCTTTCTGGAACTTTCCAGCAGTCTCTTACTTGTTATCCTATTCTTTGGAATTCTCCTTCACCAAACTCAAATTGAGTTTGTCTTTCCAACATCCCTTCTTAAACTCAATTTGTTGGATTCTCTACACGATACTTCATATTTGCTCATGGATGACCTCTTGCTTGGTCTTTGTAGACAATCCTCTATTGACTTCTATCTCTCTTTGAACAACATCTTATTGTTCGTGGCTATCAACCTCCTGTTGATATCTTCTCGCTTCAATGTCTTAGAGCAACCACATGCTTGCTTGTCTCGTCCACGATATATGAGATGTCTTCTATCACCTTTCTATGATATCTTCTTTGTTGTATTCTTCGACTCCCTCTTCGAAAAATAGTTTTTCACTTCATATCTTCAAATCAAATTTGCAATTTATAGGTATGAAATTTGCAAAATCTGACCGTACAAATATGTCCATAATATTTCAAATAGTTGAAAAATACTATTAGATCGTTACGATTGGACTCTGGATGGCTTAGATTTAGCCAAAATAGATTGGACAATTTAGATTAACTGCTACAAATCAATCGCGAAGCACTAAATAATTTCTCTTGAATGTTTTGCAACTTTAGAATTCTAGAGAAGACAAGTGCTATGTACGCGCTCAACTTATTGGTAGCCATATAGGTTCATTCGGAGTTCGTTTGAGCCGTTCTTTATACCGTCAAAATTCTCTCAACGAGTACTTTAATCCAGTATACTCAAAATTGAATTTCGATAACTTCGAAAAATTTCAGTTTCTAGATGTCCCAATTATCGACGAACTTTGGTTATTTTTTGACTCTTCTGGTTGACGGGTCTGGACTCCTCCAGTCGACACGAACCCTCTAGTATATTCAAATATTGATTTCGACACCTTCAAAATCTGGACAAAATTAAAATCAGCCTCTGTTCTTCTCTGTTTCTTCAAATTTTTAGCCTAAACTTGCTTTGATACCACTGATAGAAAAGTGGAAAAGGGGTGTATACCAGTTATGAGGGTATATAAAGAGAGGAATTAATTGAATAAATATTTCTTTTATTCAATCACAAACAAATTATACAAAACAGAGCTATCTCTCTATTAACTTTCAAATTCTCTACTGCCTTAGAATTCTCCTTATCTGGAGATGTTGTGTTTCTCCCTGTAGATTATATTTTTCTCCCACTCTATCTCAAACAAACATACAACCTATTCAACAATGGAGCTTCCTTGATGCTTCATCTTCTTCTTCATTTTGGCTTCCTCTTCTTTTCTCTGGAACTTTCCAGCAGTCTCTTGTTTGTTCTCATCTTCTCCAAAATTCTCCTTTACCAAACTCAAATTAAGTTTGTCTTTCCAACACTCCGACCATTGGAGTGCTGTGAAAATGACACGACCTCCGAGAGTAGCGTCGAGAGAGGCACTGGAAGCGGCGAGTTTCGGCAACATTTTTAGCATCTCAGATTTCTTGTACTCGCACAAACAAATTGAACACATAGAATTGTTGATTCCACCACCTTGACCCTTCGAGAATGGAAACCTAGGGTACGAATTGATAACCGCTTGATCAACCATATAGCGGTGTTATCGTTGTCTTTGTTGTCGTCTTCAGCAATGAAGATTATGCGGTGGAGAATGATGTTGTTGGCAGTGGAGGTTGCCAAATCGGCAACGTGAGAATGATAGAGAGGAATCGAATGGTGACGCAATACAACGCGGTGAGAGAGAGATTGACAGCGAGAAGGAAGAGAGAGAAAGAGAAAGTCCAGATCGACGGCGACGAAGGAGATTGACAACAACAGAAGTAATTAGTGACGAAGATGAAGAGAAAGAGAGAGAGAGAGAGAGAGAGAGAGAGAGAGAGAGAGTGTGTGTGTGTGTGTGTGTGTGTGTGTGTGTGTGTGTGTGTGTTAGGGTTTGAAGAGAGAGATAGAGTAAGAGTGGTTGTTTGGAAATGAGAGTTTCTGCCATGTAGATGATATATAGGGGTATTTTGGTCATTTTTTCCAAGCTTGTCCTTTTGAACAAAGTATTCTAATGCCTAGACTTTTGGATAAAGAAAATTTAAAAATAATTTCATCGCCTGAACGTCCAATATAAAATAGGATACATAATTTTAAAAATTGATAACTTATAATAGGGTTGTTTGGTGCACATTATTTATGTTGCTTATAGTATTTTCAATATTTAAAAAAAAAAATTTGTACTAAACTGTTTGATGCACTTTATATTTATAACTTATGCAAAAATAGATCAATTAAGTTCAAAAAAATTATGTGAAAACTGAAGAAGAAATATCTTTATTTTGATTTTTTTTATTTGTTATATAGTATTGTTAATATTTTTTTAAAAAAAATTACACTAAACTATTTGATGTACTTTCTATTTATAACTTGTGCAAAAATAGATTAATTAAGTTCAAAAAAATTATGTGAAAGCTGGAGAAAAAATGTTTTTATTTTAATTTTTTTATTACCAACATTTAACTTATAATAAATTATATGAAACACACCCAATCAAACAAACATGATAATTTCAACAAATTGAGTTATCATCGTGGGTGTCTGAGAAATTGTTATTTTATCAGGTTATTTTAGTTTTTGATTATTTTAGTAGGTCAAATTTTTTGTGATTGAAAAAATGATTAGATTTTTTTATAGTTGGATGTGATGTTTGTGAGAAAAAAAATAAAGAGCTTGCTTGTTTTTATTTTTCAGAAAACACTTTTCAGAAAATTCTAATTTCTTATTTTTTGTGTTTTTTTGTTTTTACTGAATTTTTTTAATATTTTAAGCAATTTTTTTACGTTTTAGACACACCTAACATAAATACACCTAAAAAGTAAAAAAATTGTAAAAAAAATCTTTTAAAAATTCACTAAATACCAAAAATACAAAAAAAATACAAGAATTCAGTACATTTTTTGTATTTCTATGTATTTATTAATTTTTTAAAATATTTTTCATAAATTTTTTATTTTTTAGATACATCTAACTAAGGTGCATCTAAAAAAGTAAAAAAAATATTTAAAATTTTAAAAATATTCACTAAAAACAAAAGAATACGAAAACAAAAAAACTCAGTTTTCAAAAAACTTAATCTAGAAAACTCAAACCAAACAAATGATTATGGATTTGATTTAACATTTTATTTTATTAATTATTTTAATTTATTTTATTTTGTAAATTTTAACCTAAAAAATACTAAAAACTTTCTGCCAAACACCCTATTATCGTGCCGCCTGAATCACATGCGTGCAGGTTTGCCTAGTAAAGGAAACAAAGGCTTGGTTTGGCATGTTTGAAAAAAGTCAAAAAGTCACCATTCTATTTAAGTCACATCATCTTATTTAAGTCATATCACCTCTCTAACACATCACTTCAAACCCAACCCAAACCCAACCCATATTTCATAAAAAGTCAAAAAGTACACTTATTTAGATCATCCCAAACAATGTTAAAATGTGATTGAACTGGCTGATCAGGTAAGTGTCATCCACAGATGGGTTCTTTTTTTTTTTTTCTTTTTTTTTTTTGATTCATAAAAATGGATATGCAGGTAGGCTACTCCAACATATCCGTCAGGAAGTATTGCCCCTTAGCACCTACAGCATATCTGCAGGGAGCCCCACCGCACCTACGTCAAGGCTGAAGCTTAGGCCCCCGCGTGCTCCAAACGCTAAGAAATATGTTTAACCCCAACAAGAGACTATGAAGACTCGATTGAGTACCCAAGGGATGAGTTCTTCACAGCCGTTAAAAAGGTATGATAACTTTTGATTGAGTTTGATTTTATTCCAAAAAAACTTGTGTTGGAATAAAAGGGTTTTTAGTTAAAGATATATTAGAATTTTATAAATTAAATGATATATAATATTTTTATAATTGTTGGGATTTCTTAACACTTTTAGAGAAAGAAATTTTTAACTCTTTACAAAGAAATTTCTTTTTTATGGAGAAATTTCAGTTTTTCAAAGAAAAATTTCAAAAACTTCAAAGAAAAATTTCAGCTCATCATAAAGAAATTTCAGACTAAAAATTTCTCTAATAATATTATTGAGTGATTTTAACTAATAAAAAAAATATATTGAACTTCTCCAATTACCCAAAGTTAGAGAGATATTTTACTAATTTTTTCAAGAATAAAGTACACATTTTGATTGATTTTGATTAATTTTAAATAGTAAAAGTTGTAATATTAAGTGAGATCAATATATTTTTTAAATAAAAAATTTAATGTGTTGGATCAATTAAATATTATAATTTGTTTCAACTCTCATTTTTAAATTGGTGTGAGGCTCTTGTATGGATAGGAGTGATTTGGGAAGTTAGTTAAAAGCCGATTTTTTGGCTTTTTTAGCTTTTTTTTATCCTTTTGTGTGTTAAAAATGTGAGAGGTGGTGTGACCTTTTGTGTGTAAAATATTTTTATGTGTCAATTGGACACACATAATATATATCTTGCTATTATAAATAAGAGCCAGTTAGGTATTACTAGAGTAAATGGCTCTCATTTTTTTCTTCTTATTTTATCCTTTTATTTTTTGTGCTATTACATATATATTTAATTTGGTTAAAAAATAATATTTTAATGCATTCTAATTTAATTTCATCATCAATTTGCTGCCATACCTAGCAATTTACATCTAAGTACAATCATTGCATTTAGTACTCGTTTGGGATCAAACGCTTGGGCTAATTTAGCCACATCTATTCAAAATAGGCTAATTTAACCACAAATCTTACTATCATAAATAAGAGCCAGTTAGATATTACTGTAGTAGATGGCTCTCATTTTTTTCTTCCCATTTTATCCTTTTGTTTTTTGTGTTGTTACATATATATTTAATTTGGTTAAAAAATAATATTTTAATTCATTCTAATTTAATTTCATCATCAATTTGTTGTCATACCTAGCAATTTAAATCTAAGTACAATCATTGCATTCAGTACTTATTTGGGATCAAACACTTGGGCAAATTTAGCCACATCCGTCCAAAATAGGCTAATTTAGCCACAAAAGACAAAAAAAAAAAGAGTCACGTGCTGCCTGAAGGGTTCAGCCTGTGTGAAAATTACCAAACTACTCCCATTGTGAATCCTTTTCTATGACACCGGCACCAAAAGAAACCACACATTTTCTCTCACCTAGGGCACGGTTAGACGAGAAGAAGAAGGCAAAAAAGGTATCTACCATCGGCAAAGAAGAACAACAACGTCTGCTATCCATATCCCAAGCCTACCGGAGTGCACATCGCCAGCCACACTGCAACCATTGCGTCCTTGCCACCACCAATTGTCAGGTACACAGATTTTTTTTTTGGTTTTGGGTATTTCGTGTCCTTCAACCCGATCTGCTGGGGTATTGATTAATCTTTTTTTTTTTTTTTTTATGGATGTTATTTGTTTGTTGGGCATATGGAAAAACCACGGTATTAATATCTCAGATGTGTTCCATTTTTTTGCTCAAATCTTTGCATCTGTGTAGCAATTATCTACCGATTTTTGTGAAATTTTTTAAATTTTTTTTTCCATTTTGTCCATGTCATGTTGTTGTGTTGTTGATATTGTGCTACGGCGTTGTGTGTTGGTGGAACATTTTTTCTTCATGAAATAAATTTTTCATGCAAAATATTTTTTTTAATGCTCTGTTAGCTGCCAATTTGTTAATGTTAAAGGTTAATCAGTGTGGAATTTTCAATTCATTTAGAAGATATGAAATTAGGATTTTATTATGGACCTCATTTGAAGAGAAATAATTGTCCACGAAAACAACAACAACAACAACAACAAAAATGGACCTGTGTTCGAACAGATAGAAGAAATGGCAAATTGTAAATGTAGCTTTGGAATGGTAATTACAACTATTCATTTGATACAAAAAAAAATAAAGTCGAACAAATGACCAACCATTCACACCAATTTCCATTTGTAAGAAAAGATAACATGAACATATATATTGACAATAACTTGCCTAATGAATAATTGTGCAACTCAATTTTGTCTGCATAGTTTCTAATTTTACGAAAATTTTTGGTTTCATTTGTTACAATATTTGTATTCTACACATGAACAATATGAATTAAACTATACGAAATACAAACGCTTCTGGTTTACTATTTGTCAAGTTATTTGTGCTTGTAAAGTTTTTTTCTTTTGTAAAACCCCATTTTTTAGAAACAATTGGGGACATTTGTCATTTTTCACAGAAAGAATTCCTGAACTCTGAATTATGTGGACCTCATTCATACCATATTTGTTGTACTAGTCATTTAAACGGTCAGAAAAAAAAAAAAAAAAAAAAAAAAAAAAAAAAAAAAACCATGGCTTCTTTTACCTAAACTGCAACTTCCACTACATGGCCATGTCGGATGTGTGCTTGTGGCTATGGTCAATGTGTTGTGAACATATCTAGATCAAACAAAAATCCAGGACGTCCATACTTTGCTTGTCCACGCTCTATGGTGAGTGCCCAATTCAATTACGGTCATAATTGAATTTAATTCCGGACCAATTGACTAATAACTTCGTCATTTTCACTCATCAACCCTGTGTAGGTTGGATTGGTTGGTGCGAAGAACCAAGGAGACAGAGCACGAACTATGTATCCTCCACAAACGACATTGTCATGCACTTACGGGATGATGTCATACACATTCAACACTCGTTGCGTCTCTTTAAAACCATCGTCTCTGTGTTGTGCATTGTCATTGTCATTTTGTTGTTGTGCATGTAAGCAAACTTAGCGTTTTGTATGCATGACTATTGGAATGATGTTGACAAT
Organism: Camellia japonica; assembly: GCA_030407325.1. Classification (NCBI taxonomy): domain Eukaryota; kingdom Viridiplantae; phylum Streptophyta; class Magnoliopsida; order Ericales; family Theaceae; genus Camellia; species Camellia japonica. The sequence continues at coordinate 73,674,596 of JAPPVO010000007.1, read as the reverse complement.
AATTACTTTAATTTTACGTATGATTCCATGAATAGTTCAGGGGAGACATTAATGACTACTTTTGTGATAACCCAGTTCTGCGTTATGTTAATTGATCATAATTATGTTTGTGATTATGTGTTTAACTTAATTTTGAATGCTAATTGCATAATTATATGAGTTTGTGAAGTTATATCTGTTCACTATAGGAAAACCTGTCCAACTTTCTGCTATAATTTGAAATTGAAGGCCGTAAAGGTGGCAGAAATTGAAATTGAGGGTACCATTGTAATTAGCGTAATTTTTAGAGCCTATGGTGAAATTTAATTAAAATTGATTAGTATCAAAATAATTAGATTAAATTGATTAAATTAAGTACATTTGGTTAGTCTTAATTGAGTTTGATTAACTTAAGCTAATCACCTAGTATATATATGTATAAAACACATTTAAGCTCATGGGATGAGCTCAAAATCAGAAAATACACACTCTAGAGAGAGAGAGAGAGAGAGAGAGAGTGTGAGTGAGCCGAATTAGAGAGTGAGAGAGGGATCATCCTTGAAGATTTGTAAGTGAATTCAAGAACTAGGATTAGCTCAAGAATTGGCTATAATTGGAAAGGTTGAAGCTTCTAGGTGAGTAGTTGAACTCAAATTCATGACTTTAAGTTCATAACTAAGTGAATTCAAGCTTGATATGTAACTAAAAATAAGGATTGAGTTGATTATGATGAATTTGAAGTTAATATGTGCATGCATGTATGAATTGGCCATAATTTTGCATATTTGAGTGTATTTGACACATGCATGTAAGAATTTTCATGTATTCAAGCTTAATTTCAAGCCTTGAAGCTTGTCTATGCAAGATACCAAACATAGATTATGTATATATAAAGCTTATGGTTTGAAATTTGTTGCATTCATGGAATTTTCAACTAAGGGCCAAAGTTATCTTCAAATATATGTATTTGAGAGTGTTCTTGCAATATTTGAGTAAGTTATGCATGAAATTGGACCTTTGGAATGTGTTTTGAGCTTCAAACACAATTCTAGAGATTCCAAATTTTGGCTTGTCCGCTCAAGCGAAGAAAGTCTCGCTCAAGCGTAAAAATCAACTTCCTAGAAGTTTTACAGAAAATTGCACGGTAGCTTAAGCGGCAAACCTTGCGCTCGAGCGAACCCTGTTTTGCAAAACTCATCGCTCAAGCAATATAAATCTCACTCGAGCGTAAAAATCATACAACTAGTACTTTTACAGAGTTTTGCAGACCGCTTGAGCAACCAAAGCTGAACTCGAACAGAGTGCCCTGTTTCAGAAATTTTGAAAAGTCACTTCATGTTTCGTTTTCCGTTCTCTTTCATTTCTAAGCACTCTTAGACAATCATTGAGCATTGTAAATGAACTAAAGGAATAAGAAAGAGGCCTAAGAGAAATAAACAAGTTGAGAACGGATTGAATTGCTTGTGACCCAATGTGTTATGAAATGTATAGGGTCAAGCACGAGAGAAAATCCATCGACGGAAGACTGTAAGTAATATCTTAGTAAAGATATTTTCAAGTATGTTATTTTTCAAATGCTACTTCTGTACAAGCTTCATGGATTTGTTGATTTGAATTACAAATGAATGTTCTATATGCCTAATTTTTGTATAAGGCCCTGTGAAGAATATGATTTGGGCCCAAGGCCGTTTGATATCTACAAATTGGGCCTGAGGCCGCTTGATACGTCTTATAAGAGCATGAATTGGGCCTAAGGCCATTTGATATGTTTGATATGTCTAAATTGGGCCGAAGGCCGTTTGTCATTTGTCGTTTGATACGTTTGAATATCGTGATGGGCCAAAGGCTGTTTGAATATGAATGTAATGGGCCAAAGGTTGTTTGAATGAAAAGGTGATCATGATCATGAATATGAAATGCGCATAAATATGAATATGGAAAATAATGGGCCCAAGGCCGTTTGATACGTCTGAAGTGTTTGAATTGGGCCCGAGGCTGTTTGATGAATCTGACAAAGTTATGCAATGGGCTTAAGGTCGTTGATGTGTATAACAAAAAACACAGAATGGGCCTAAGGCCGTTTGTATATGAAATTTATGGGTTCGATGTACTTAATATGAATCTTATGCACCTAACCCCTTTAATTTGGTATTATTTACTGGGCGTTAGCTCACTCTTATTTATATGTATGTAAGTGAGCAAAGGGACATTCAACCACAATCCTAGTGAAGTTTGAGAAAGGAACCCGAGTTTTGTGGAGTCAGCCTAGGTGCCTCATGCAAGAGGCTTGTTTATGATCTTTTGTATTTTCTTTTGCTACTTCCATTGGTCATGGTAGACCATATATATGTGTAAGCTTTTGGTATAGCTGACCATGTGTTTGAATGATCTTGAATGTGTAAAATGTTAACTATTAATATGTGGTGTGAGTTATTATCAAATATATATAGGAAACGTTTTTGATATGCCATGTAAGCACAACTCATTGGACAAAATCTTTAAGTCTGCTTTCGCTTTGGCCCATTTATTACTATTAAGATACGTTTAAAATTGTTTGAGGTCGTAGGTAATCTCATGATTACTGGCCAGTTATGACCTTAATCTATAGGGGCGGGTTGGGGTCATGAAAACTTTAATGCAACGAAATTATTTAACAAGTGTTTGTATTCCTATCTCCACTTGTTTTGCATGAATTTTATGTGTTGCTATTCTTACTTTAATAACTGTGCAATGGTTATATATTGTCAACATAGCAACCAAATATTTTTCATATTAGTCATTGCCATGCAATTTTGTAATTGTGATCATTTTGGCCCGTAAATTACTTGACATGTATTCATGGTTAGTCAAAATGGCTTTGATATGTACTTCTCCTCATACCCCATCAAAAAAACAAAGGGATTGCAACAGAGAAGTCTAGCAATGTTGAAGAAACACAAAAGCCTCACCACAAGGCATCCTGGGATAGTAAATCAACAGGGATTTTCTTGTAGCTGATTGCCAATGAGATTACAAAAGGGAATTGCCCATTCCTAGTCCTAAGCCAAACTGGGTACAAGTCGTTGGCCAAAAAAAAAAAACTGGAAAAAGACATCATCTAAAACAGTTGAAGAATAAATATATGAGTCTAAAAAAAGAATGGAATGCTTAGAGGAAGTTGATGGATTCCAGCAAAGGAATCTCAGGGATTGGATTTGACAGTGAAACTGGTTTGTTTCAAGTGTCGAATGCGTGATGGGATAAAATGGAATTGGTAAGTAAATTTTTGTTTCCACACGTTTGTTTTGTTTAATATTTTTTGGATACCATTTCTATTTTTTTTTTGTTGGTAGTACATCACCCTCATATTCCATGTAGTAACACTTCTTATTTACAATTTTTATTTTTCAGACAAACGAGGCGTGTGCAAAGTTTAGGAAAAAAAACTCTGGGACACCGCGAGTTGATGGAGACGGTCTTCACAGGGGCTTCTGCTATACGTAAAAATCATTGGACCCCAGGAGAGAAAGTAGCTAAATCGGCAGCTGTTTCATTAGATTTTGTTGACAGTATAGGATTGTGCCCATTAGTTGATCTAATCCCCACATATGCAACCGACGTGGACCTAGATTCTTCAATGGAACCAGTTAATGCTGCAGTAAAAAGGAAACGGACTTCGTCAACAAGTTGTGCAAAGTCGAAGAAGGCACCAAGTGGCGTGTCAATTATAGCGAAAATAATGAATAATTTGACAAACGTGGTTTGGAGCCAAAATTCATAAGTCACTTTCATGCAACGGCTCAGATCCATTCCTTGCCTTCTCGGTACGCCGCTATTCCACTTTGCATCGACACTGATGGACAACGCAGATTATCGGGAGATGATGATGTGCCAACCCGATGATAACCACATTATAGGGTGGCTGACACAAAAATAGCTGCAATGTAGTGCTGCTGCGCCGTTTGCGAACCTGTTCAGGGCTCAACGAGTTTGATAGCTGTTAACGTGAACATGGGTTGGGTTTCGAAGCTTTGAAAATTTTGAATTACCGTGGATGTGAGCTTGTAATAAACAGGATGGTTGTGTGTACTGTTTTCATTTTTTTTTTTTTTTTTTGTTCTTAACTATGTTTTATACTCTATGGTTTTTATTAACATAGATTGACAACGACGAGCTGTCGTGTCATGCTTTTTCTTTTTTCTTTTTTAACCTTTGTCTACTGTAATTTTCGTTATGTTGGTAATGCAAGCAAATAAATCTTGGTTTTTATAGTAGCAAGTAGCAGCAAATACATGTTGGTCTATTATGATTTGATAGCTTGTTACATGTAATTACACCCATCTGTTACCTATGTTCAACATGGTCACAAATAAAAGTGTCTTTGATGGTCAAAAAATATCTTCGCAATTGTTATTACATTATCCTAGTCCATCACAAGTCAACTGATTTGAACAGTTTCTAATGTTGTAGGTGTCGTTGAATTTGACGTGATGAACAACAGGGAAGGTAGCAACAATGATGGTCTAATGGAAATGCTTAACCAAATGGCCATACAACTTAAACAACAAAATAACTAGACATTTCTCAAAGCATGCCAGTATGTGCAAGAGTAGTACAAAAAACACGTGTAAGACGCCATGTCGCACTTCTATTTTGACTGGACATGCATGGATAACCGAACTGTATGTGGGCGATCGGTTTGAGGAAAATGTATGCATGTCGAAGGAAGTTTTTACGTCTTTATGTGACACATTAGTCAATGATTTCGGGTTACAAGTACCGCAACGTGAACATGGCTTCGCCGTTCAAGAAAGCGTTGCAATGTTTATCCACGTGTTGAAGGGGTTTCAAAATCTTGAAATCCAAGAACGGTTTCAGCAATCGGGGGAGACTGTGTCCCAACACATGCATAATGTGTTAGCAGTGATGAAGGAGTTCACTGTTGCACATTGCAGGCCAACATATAGTCAGCATCATATTCATCCATACGTGTGGTCCAAACGGAAATACCTACCTTTCAAGGTACTGTTTTCAAACCATGACTCAGTTAAGTTTATTTCTATGTTTGGAAATGATGTTGACGTGATGCATAAAAAACACTGTGCTTTTGGTGTCATCAACATTCTAACAAAAACCATTTCCTGTACCCCTAGAAGTAGTAACTGTTGGTTTATTTCATTGACAAGATGTTTGTTCAAAATTTAAAATGTGAACAAGAAGTAGTGCAAAGAAAAAGTAGGAAAATTGCAATGTGTGTCCAAAACATATTAACTCGACAAAAAAAAAAAAGGGTAAATGATCGATGAATGTGTAGATAACAAGGTTGTTGGCAAGACTGTATCGAAGCAATTGATGGAACACATGTTACTGCACGGATTACAGGGCCAAAGGCTCTAACATATCTTGGTAGGAAATACTGTCACACCAAAAATATCATGGCCGCGTGCGATTTTGACATGTGTTTCACCTTTGCATTGCTTGGATGGAAAGGAAGTATGCACCATAGTCGCATCTTCAATGAGATAATCACAAATGACAATGTTCCTTTTCCACATCCTGAAGAAGGTATCATACAACAATGAAAAATTTCGGTACATAATATTTAGAAAAAATAAAATAAAAATATTGCGGTATTTAATTTGAATTTTTGGTATTTTTGTAGGCAAATATTATCTTGTCAATGGTGGCTATCCGAACCGCATGGGTTACCTAGCACCATTCAAAGGCAGCCGTTACCACCAACAACAATTCCGCATTACTAAAAGGCGTAGGACAGCAGACAACCCTAGGAAATTATTTAACTAAGTTCACGCGTCGTTACGGAGTGTGGTGGAACGCACTTTCAGAGCATGGAAAAATCGAAGGGGATTTATTCAAAATATGCCTCAATATGATTTCGCAAATGTGCAAGTGCAGTTGGTTGGTGCATCAATGGCGTTATATAACTATATACGTAGAAATATTGGCAATCCAACGACTATTAACCCCATCTTCAACGAGGAAGAGGCTATGACAATAGTAAATGGCATACCGGAAGTTGCACATGACGATAATGGTTTAATGGTTGGGGATGATAAGCCCCATATGGCATTGGTGCGACTTCGCATCCGAGACAAGTTAGTATACATGCGCAATAACGGAATGTTAGGGAACATATAGTCAACCTAATATTTGTATACATGTAACATTGTTCAACCACAGTTGGGATGCATGTTATTATATTATATATGTATGTGTTTACACAAAAAAATGAAATTACTTTAGTTTACGTAGCGTATTTTGTAAAATTATTGTGTTGGAGAAAGGGAAAATTTGTTATGTACTTGTTAAGTTTAAGCATGGTAGCACGATGGCAAACCACGGTATTATGATTTGATGACTGTGAGAGAAAAATTAAAAAAAATAAAAAAGGCATGTACTATGTCGAAAATTACAATATTTAGCCGTCAAACAAGTTGGGTAAAAGGTAGCAGTATGAATTGCACCAACTTTTCTTTAACAAATTGTAAAACAAATGCAGAGGTGATGTGTCTGAAAATAGATATCAAAAGGGAGATTCCGTAATTATTAAAAAAATAAATAAATAAATAAATCAGCCCACACGTCCACGAGTTGAACAGCAAAGGGAAAACATTTTGCCCAAGGGCATTTTGGTAATTTTACATATGGACACCTCATCACCAAGTCAAAAAGCTAAAAAAGTCAAAAAGTTTATCCCAAACCAAACTTTTTAGCCCCAGTCTAAAATAGCCAAAAAGCCAACTCACATCCTAAACGAACCCTTAGATAATTTGAATCATTAAGATTCTTTAGTCGTATGTGTAGTGTGAAGGAAATGATGTATAGTGGAAAATCAAGGATCGTGTTTGGTTCACTTTTGAAATTGTGATTTTAATTATAAAAAAAATAATTTTTCTTTTAAAACTCATAATTAAACACACAATTCAAAACTTAATTCAAAAACTATTTTTAAAATACATTATCAAATAGGGTAAATAACACTAACCTCTCCTAAGGTTTACCTTAATTACAGGGACCTCCCTTGTAGTTTAAAAAATGACACTGACATCCCTTACTTTTGAAACTAATATGCAAAGGCCCACTTCTGTTACTCATCCGTCCAAATTCAAATAGATTCTGTTGATGTCATCCATAATGATTCTTCAAATTCCAATACTACCCTTCAGGGGAGGTAAGTGTAATTTACCCATATGTATAAATACATACATATCTTACCATTCCATCTCTCTTCCCTCTCATTCTCTCATTGTGCTCTATCATCCATAATAATTTACCCATTCCATCTCTATTCCCTTTCACTCTCTCTTTGTACTCTGTCTCTTTCCTCCTGCCGCAGACTGTCGCCTATCTCTCTCTCTCTCTCTCTCTCTCTCTCTCTCTCTCTCTCTCTCTCTCTCTCCTCCACCGCTGTATCTCTCATCTGAGGCTATGTCTCTCCTCCGCCGTTGCATCACACACACACACACACACACACACACACACACACACACACACACACACACACACACATCTCAGATCAATCCAAACCATCAACGACATCGCCGACGACTCCTTCCAGCTCATCGTCGCCACCGCCGCTGCCATGTCTACAAATGCCAGGTTCTATACAAGATTAAGAATCATGATCGGGCCGTGAATACGCCCAATCGCTCTGCCTATCCTTGATCTACTTCGTCACCGACTTGTACACTCTCATTAACAGCTCGCGCATCATTATCCGGCTGCTGGCACGATGACAGAACTGAGTCACGCTACGGAGACTCGGCGGGGGCTAAATGAACTGCCGACTCCAGAAGATCTGGTCCATGAGAAACGGCGTTGTATCGATGCCGTTGTTATTGTTGTTCTCAATAGGAGAGAGAGAGAGAGAGAGAGAGAGAGAGAGAGATTGATTAGGCTTGGTGCATCATTTGAAGAAAACGAAACCCTAGGTAGAATGATTGGAAATGGATAGTGTGGATTTTGGTATGGTGTAATTGAATTTCATAGGATAATTTTTGTATTTATTAGTTCTATAATTTTATTTTATTTTTTTTAGTTGTTGTTGATAATGACAATGATGATGTAAATAATATAAGAATAAATGAGAGGGGATTTTTACATTAAAGGTCAGTTATGTCTTTTCGCAATGTGGTTCAAGGGTATTACGGTCAATTCAGCTATCAAGTTAATGTCATTAATGCTCTTTTAACGATAAGGGAGAATCTGAGTATTATTTTCAAAAGTAGGGATGGCCAGTGTTATTTTTGAAACTACAGGGGAGGTCCCTGTTATTAAGGTAAACCTCGGTGGAGGTTAGTGTAATTTACCCTATCAAATATATAGCTCAAAACTCATAATCAAACTTTTTCAAAAAATATTTTTTTCTTTTATTCTTTAAATTTTTTTATTTTATATTTTTTCAAAAATATTTTGTTTATTTTTATTTTTGAAAACAAATTTTTGTTATTTTTTTATTTTTTCAAAAAAAATATTTTATTATTTTTTTAAGTATTGGCGAAATAACTTGTTATATTTAGATATAGATGGGCGATTCCAAAAAAATTTAAATTTGAAAAAATAATAAATATTTAAAAAATATTTAAATATTTAAAAATAAAATAAAATATTTAAAATAAAAGTAATAAAAAATATTAATTCTTCTTAAACATTTTTAAATATTTAAAAAAGACAAATATAAAAACTTTCAAAATATAACTCAAAACTCAAAACTCAAAATAAAACTCAGAACTCAAAACACAACTTAACACTTAAATCATTATTCTAAAATTAAACTGAACGGAGCCAATGTAGCGTTTGGTTAAGTTTTGAAATCATGATTTCAATAAAAAAAATTCAAAACTCTTTTTAAAACTCATAAATAAATAAAGTTTTCAAAACCCTATTTTTAAAACCAAAAAAAAAAAAAATCCAAAAAAAAATATTTTATTTTGTTCTTTAAAATTATTTTTTATGTTTTATTCTTTTGAAAAAAAAATAATTTTTTCCAAAACTTTTTTTTTTATTTTTGAAGAAATTTTTTTTATTTTTTCAAAAAATAAATTTTTATTTTTATTTTTTTAAGCATTGGCCAAATAATTTGTTTTAGGCGATCCAAAAAAAATAAATATTTGAAAAAAATAAAAAAAAAATTTAAACAAATTATTTTAAATAACAAAAATAAGAAAATATGTAAAATGAAAATTATATATTTAAAATATTTTTAAAAAATACAGCACACAAATGATGTAAATACAACGCATATTAAAAAAATAAATAAATATTTACAATAAACAATATTTACCCTAGAAAATAAAATTAAGAAAATATTTAAATATTTAAAAAAATTAAACCCAAAACAATTTCAAAATACAACTCAAAACTCAAAACTCTTTTCAAAACTCATAACCAAACAAGTGTTCTCTTTTCAAAACTCATTTAAAAACTTATTTTTCAAAACATAACTTCACTTCAATTATATTTCCATCTTCTCATCTATTAAGTTACATGTTTAATTACATGATAATCTTTCATAGACTATTCATTTATTAATGTTAATGTATCTCTTTTTCTTAATATTTATAATATCATACTAACACTCAATTATATATTTCTTATTATACCACCAAATTTACCACTGGCACCGTGATCGTGCAACGCAGGATCAGCTCAAAACTAGTATATATATATATATCTAGCTATAATATATTTTAAAATTGTCTCACTTATTTATAATTTTTCCAATTTATTTTACATTGTGATTGGCTTAGATATTGCAATGCAATTCATTTTTGGGGCAATTACCACTAAATTCCATTTGCATATCTTATGAGCCATTTAGTTCTCTGTTTTTTTTTTTTTTTTTTTTTTTTTTAACCACAACAATCCCTGTGGGGATATATTTTCTGAGTACCAACACGTGGCAAGGGGACGCCGACGTGTCAGCCGAGGTGCCATGTGTCGCAGTAGTCATGCCGAGGTTATCTCGGCAAGGCCGAGGTTACCTCCGAAGACATCGGAATCCGAGATAAACAGATAAAGGACAAGAGTCCTAGAATGAAGAAAGACTTCAGGATGGATAAGGATAACACTCTTAGGGAGTCTATCCTTATCTCTTGAGGAGTCCAAAGTAAGTACAGAATTGGAGTCCATAGAAGTCAGGCTTCTAGTAGGACTAGGATTGTATTGACTATAAAAGAGAGGCACTCCCATGGGTCTAAGGTATGTTTTTATATACTCAAGCTAGTGAGTTGAGTACTTGATTATCTTTGAGAGATATACTGACTTGATCGACGGAGTGCCCCCGGGTGGAAGAACCACCGCCGGAGCCTTCTCTTTCTGTGCAGGACAGCAGGGTGCCATCTATTCTGCCTGTGTTCTACAGCTGAATTACTAAGGTGGGCAATGTGATCAGGAAATCACTCACATAATTTGGCGCCGTCTGTGAGAAAGAAAGACGAACAGATGGCCAGTAACGCACAAAAAGAAAAGGTTGGGGACGACGCTCCCGCTGGGAGTGGCAGGCCTATCAACCTTGACATTGAAGGAGACAACCACAACGAAGAAGCCCGTGACCAGGGGCACGGAGGAAAAGACGTCGGCCAGGAGGGCGACACTTTAAAAAAGACAGACCAAAGCAGGTACTATAACGAAGATAACCTCCAGGTATGGAGGGATAGGTGCCTACGGAGGGATGAGGAAGTAAAAGATTTGGCAGACAAGTTGGCAGACCTACAGTCGGTCGTCAACTTCATGATGCAAAACAATGTCATGCAGCCGCCGTACCCATTGCAGGACACGCCGATCCCAGCAATTAATACCTAGAAGGGAGGAAGGAAAATAATTCCCGAAGCACCTCAGCACACCAGGAGTGGAAGGCACTTTCACCTGCCTTCCAGGGAAGTCGGACGAGAGGAGCCGAGACAAGAGAAGTCCCAAAGGACATATCACACGAAGGACCCAGAGCACAAAGAACATCGGCATGTCCAAGGGCAGGCGCTCTGCTTTGACACAACCCATGGAGAAAGATCAAAACGAGCCCACCACGAGGCCGAAAGTAGTGTACCAAAAAGACTGAAGTCCAAAGATAGCCGAGCTCCGGGGAGGAGTAAAGAAGACTTGAGAAATTACCTCAAGAGGAAGGAACAGAATGCTGAAGCCGAGGTTACCTCACCCGACAAGCCGAGGACACCGTTCTCGGTAGAACTGGACAAATTTGAGGCACCAAAGAGATTCAGTATGCTGAGGTTTCAAATATACGATGGTAAGTCAGACCCTAACTTCCACGTCGGATTATTCTTGAATTCAATGGCATTATACAGTGGAAACGAGCCGTTGCTCTGCAAAGTGTTCCCCTCGTCCTTTGGGGAGATTGCATCAGATTGGTTCCACAAACTACCAAAAGGAAGTGTGAAGACTTGGGAAGGTCTGGCCGAGATGTTTGTGGCCAGGTTCGTGACAAACAAGCTGCAACCATTAAGGGTGGACGCATCAGCAAGGATGAAGGCCTTAGGGCCTATGCAAAAAGTTACTACGAGGTGTTCAATCAAATACCCGAATACAACCAAGAAGTGGCGGTCGTCTCTTTCAAGAACGGCCTGAAAGATGACTGTTCACTACGGAAATCTTTGGCAAAGACATTGCCAAAAAGCATGGAAAAGCTCATGGCAAGAATCGAGAAATATGCCAGAGCCGAGGAGGATACATCAGGGAATAAGGAGGTAAAACAGGAAAAAGGGAACGGCTCGCCGAAGCGAGGCCGAAGTAACAACGGATTTGGCAAAGCGGAGACAGAATTAAGGAGTAAGCAGGCAGTAACGACTGTGTTCCGAATCCCGGTCCACAAAGTCCTGGATCAAATCCGAAACCAACCCTATTTCAGAGCACCAGCAAAGGCCCCAGGAGAATACATGGAAAGGAACATTGGTAGGCGTTGTGCTTACCACAATGAAGAGGGGCACCCAACTCAGGGCTGCAGAGCCTTAAGAGCACACTTAGAGGACTTAGTAAGGCAAGGCCATCTGAGGGACCTTGTTGACGAAGCCAGGACAAGAGAAGAGCAGGCAAGATTGCCTCAAGCACCCGCAGCCCCGCCTCCCCCAGCACAGCAACCACAGGGAGGGGGACCTAGGGTGGTTAATGTAATTCACTCAAAGGTGAATGAAAACAACATACGGGGGGAAACCCAAAGAGTAAAACACCTGCAGCACGTGAACCAGGTCAGACAGAAAAGACCTCGGCCTAAAGACTGCCGAGGACCGATGATAGCCTTCACCGAAGCCGACCTAGAGATGGTCCAGCATCCGCATAATGATGCCTTGGTAGTATCCCTCTAGGTTGGGGAGTGCCAAGTGAAACGCATCCTGATAGATCAAGGCAGCTCTTGTGACATCATGTATGTTAGATGTTACAAGGAGCTGGGCCTTCACCCAGACGACATGGAGCATTCGAATGGCCCGATGGTCGGCTTCAATGGAACGCCAACGTGGCCATTGGGCGCTACAAACTTGAAAGTACAAGCCGGCACTAAGAAGATCAGGACAGAGTTCATCGTGATTGACACACCTTCACCATACAACATCATCTTGGGAAGGCCATGGTTGCATGCAATGGGGGCAGTTCCCTCAACGTTGCATTAACTATTGCGGTTCCCAACAGAACATGGGATTGAAGAAGTCAGAGGAGATCAACTGCAGGCAAAAAATTGCTCCATGGCAGCAATGAAAACAACTTGCAACATACAAGAACCAGGGAAGGCAGAGATTGAAGATGAGGACATGGAGGTCCTAGAGGATGTCGACAAGGAGCCGGCCGAAAAGAGTGAGGAAACACTAAAGAAAATCCTCATCCAGGAGGGCGATGAAGAGCCCTTCTTTCTTCTCGGCTCAGGCTTAGCCGAAGAAGAAGAAAGAGAACTAGAAGCTTTTCTGAGAACAAACATAGAGGTGTTCGCCTGGACACCTTATGAAATGCCTGGCATTAACCCCGAGGTCACATGTCACAGACTGAACGTCGACAGGTCGGCCAAACCTGTAATACAACGAGCTAGAAGACCGACGTTGATGCACGTCGAAGCAGTGGAGGAAGAAGTAGACAGACTACTGGAAGCCAAGGCCATTAGAGAAGTCAATTATCCGACATGGCTATCGAACACTGTGGTGGTAAAGAAGAAAAATGGTAAATGGAGGGTCTGCGTAGATTTTACAAGCCTGAATAAAGCCTGTCCCAAAGACAACTTTCCTTTGCCCAAGATTGACCAATTGGTAGACGCCACATCTGGACATGGAAGGATGAGCTTCCTGGACGCTTATAGGGGGTACCACCAGATAGCCATGTACCCCCCAGATGAGGAGAAAACAGCGTTCATCACCCCAAAAGGCATGTACTGTTACAGAGTAATGCCCTTTGGGCTGAAAAATGCAGGAGCAACTTACCAAAGGTTGGTAACCAAGATGTTCAGACACTTGATTGGCTAAACAGTAGAAGTCTACATCGATGACATGGTCGTGAAGACCAAGGAGCCTAAGGGTCATATTGCCGACCTAAAAGAGGTATTTGAAATCCTCAAAACATATCGGCTCCGACTCAACACATCAAAGTATGCGTTTAGAGTTGGATCTGGTAAGTTTCTGGGGTACCTGGTAACAAGAATGGGTATAGAGGCCAGCCCAGATCAGATCAAGGCCATCGTAGATCTACAGAGCCCAACATCGACAAAACAGGTACAAATGCTTACTGGAAGGGCCGCAGCCCTAAACAGGTTCATAAGCCGAAGCTCAGACAAATGTAAACCTTTCTTCAACCTGGTGAAAAAGACCACGGACTTCCTATGGACTGAGGAATGTGAGGCCGCTTTGGCCGACCTAAAGAAATATCTGACCACGGCCCCAGTCCTCTCAACACCTGAACCTGGGAAGAGCTGTTTTTGTACTTAGCTGTGTCAGAACACGCAGTAAGTGCAGTGCTAATCCGAGAAGAAAAAGGAGAACAGAAGGCTGTTTATTATGTAAGTAAAACCTTGGCCGACGCAGAAACAAGGTATCTACCACTAGAGAAATTAATGCTGGCCTTAGTAATGGCCTCAAAGAAGTTGAACCATTACTTTCAGGCACACAAGATTGTGGTGCTAACAGAGCACCCACTGAAGTCCTTATTGCAACAAGGAGACTTAACAGGAAGAATAGCAAGATGGGCAGTTGCCTTGGGCCAGTATGACCTGGAGTTCAGGCCCAGAACAGCAATTAAGGGCCAAGTTTTGGCCGACTTCGTGGCAGAATTCACGCCTGAATCCATCGAACATCGGGCTCCGTTGAGCCAAGATGAACGTTGTCCCAGCAAGCAAGGAGAATCCCAGCCTAAGGCAAAAGAACAAAGGAAGGAAAAACTCAGACCCTGCAGCATCTACATCGGCGACTCCTTCAGACTGTTTGTCGATGGAAGTTCAAACCGACAAGGAGCAGGGGCAGGAGTGCTACTGATATCTCCAGATGGAGAAATAATAGAACAGTCCATCCGTTTGGGGTTCAAGGCCTCAAACAATGAAGCAGAATACGAAGCATTAATTGCAGGGCTAAAACTAGCAGCAGCAGCAGAAGCAGATGAGGTAATAGTTTTTTGTGATTCACAGCTTATTGTTAACCAGTCAACAGGAGAATTTGCAGCCAGAGACGAAAGGATGTCGGCATATGCAAAAGAGGTCATCAGATTGGCAGCCTTATTTCAGAACTGCCGACTACTCCAAGTAAGCCGAGATGATAACAGCCACGCCGACGCATTGGCCAACCTGGCAAGTTCAATGCAGACTGGAAAAACAAGGACAATTATGATTGACTATATGTCGGGCCCGAGCATAGAACCACAGAACACAAAGCAGGAAGCAATGTGTGTGGACATGGGGCCAAGCTGGATGGATTCAATTGTTGCATTCCTGAAAGAAGGAAAGCTGCCAGAAGACCGCAAGGAGGCACACAAAGTCAGATTGAAGTCGGCAAGATTCAGTCTGACTGCGGACGGACATCTCTACAGAAGGTCCTTCACTGGACCCCTTTTAAGGTGCGTACACCCTTTGCAGGTTGAAGATTTTTTATATGAAATTCATGAAGGAGTTTGTGGAAGCCACGCTGGGGGCAGATCACTAGCTCATAGGGCCATTACCCAGGGGTATTGGTGGCCCTACATGCAAAAAGATGCAGAAGCATACGTGAAGAAGTGCGAACAATGCCAAAGGTTTGCACCTTTGATACACCAGCCAGCTGCTGACCTGAATCCAGTATCCAGCCCTTGGCCGTTTGCCCAGTGGGGCATGGATCTTGTTGGACAACTTCCCCAGGCAACTGGGCAGAGAAAATACTTGCTGGTAGCAACAGATTACTTCACGAAGTGGATAGAGGCAGAACCTCTTGCCAAAATCCGAGATGTGGACGTCAAGAACTTCATATGGAGAAACATCATCACCAGATTTGGCATTCCAAGAGCCATAGTTGCCGACAACGAACGCAGTTTGACAGCAAACTCATCAAGAACTTTTGTGCGAAATTCAAGATCAAGAATTACTTTTCAACACCAAGTTTTCCCCAAAGTAATGGGCAAGCAGAAGCATCCAACAAAGTAATTTTGGATGGAATAAAGAAGAGGCTGCAGGCAGCAAAAGGAAAGTGGGTAGACGAATTGCCCAACGTACTTTGGGCATATCGGACTACGCCGAGAAGATCAACAGGGGAATCCCCCTTTGCCATGGCTTATGGCACAGAAGCAGTCATTCCACTAGAAGTCGGCATCCCAGGGATCCGAACCCAGGGAGTTGAGAATGGGACTAATGATATACTCTTAGCCCGAGATCTGGATCTTTTAGAAGAACGAAGAGAGAAAGCTGCAATTCAGCTCGCAGTATACCAGCAACAGCTTGCCAGAGCTTACAACAAGAAGGTCAATCCAAGAGATTTTCAAGTCGGCGACCTAGTCTTGAGAAAAGTCGTCGGCAACAAGAAGGATCCCAGAGAGGGCAAGCTTGGCCCAAACTGGGAAGGACCCTACAGAATTACTTCGGTATTAGGCAATGGAGCTTATCGGTTTGAAGATAATGAGGGCAAAGCATTACCAAGACCTTGGAACACTTGTAATTTGAAAATTTTCTATCATTAGATATGCATTATTTTTGGCCGATGTCATCAATAAAATTTTTTTTTCTTCAAACACATATGATTGATAAAGATACATAACATTGTTTCTAGGAGACATGAATAATGAGAACCCAAGTGGAACTCAGGTTCACATTGGGGGCAGAGAGAAGGCAGAGACGCTTAACACTTGTTGAAATTTGTAGCAATTTACAAGTTGAAGTTAAGCTGAGATGGTTCCTTATCTTCACTTGTTGAAATTTGTAGCAATTTACAAGTTGAAGTTAAGCCGAGATGGTTTCTTATCTTCACTTGTTGAAATTTGTAGCAATTTACAAGTTGAAGTTAAGCTGATTCTTTATCTTCACTTGTTGAAATTTGTAGCAATTTACAAGTTGAAGTTAAGCCGAGATGGTTCCTTATCTTCACTTGTTGAAATTTGTAGCAATTTACAAGTTGAAGTTAAGCTGAGATGGTTCCTTATCTTCACTTGTTGAAATTTGTAGCAATTTACAAGTTGAAGTTAAGCTGAGATGGTTCCTTATCTTCACTTGTTGAAATTTGTAGCAATTTACAAGTTGAAGTTAAGCTGATTCCTTATCTTCACTTGTTGAAATTTGCAGCAATTTACAAGTTGAAGTTAAGCTGAGATTATTCCTTATATTCACTTGTTGAAATTTGTAGCAATTTACAAGTTGAAGTTAAGCCGAGATTATTGTTTCTCTTTGCTTGTTGAAATTTGTAGCAATTTACAAGTCGAAGCAAAGCCGAGGTTATTACTTAAACACTTATAGCAATCTACAGGTTGGTTAGATCAAAGAAAATGCTTAACACTTGTTGAAATTTGTAGCAATTTACAAATAGATCATTGTTTAGCACTTGTTATAACTTGAGAAAAGTTTACAGTATATGTTAATCCTTGTTGAAATTTGTAGCAATTTACAACTAGGTTAGACCGAGATCACTGTTTAAACACTTGTTGAAATTTATGAAAAGTTTGCAGGTCAGTATCTTGCCGAAGTAAAGCTTGTAGTTATTATACCCGAGGTATGTAACCCCGAGAAGATTGCACAAAGGAGGCAAAGTATGAAAGGCATGCAAAATATTCTAAGTATAGAACCATGCAGAAACAATCAAGAGAAATTAAAGATTAAAGCATCCATAGAAAAATAGTTGCAGTTGTGTACAAAAAAAGGCACTACGGCCTACCAAAAGTAATTGTTCAGAAGCTACAAAGAAGGCACATCGGCCATGAAGAGAACCCATACTATTTTCAGAAGAAGATAAACTTAAAGCTGAGATTCCTCGACAGTGGCGGTTGGTTGAGTCTGGGGATCAGATGATTGCCTGGTAGATACCTCGGCAGCCTTTTCTGCCTCAATCTCGGTGTCGATCTAAGCTAGGGTTTCCTCAATACTTTTTTCAACAACAGGAACGTCGGAGGAAGCCTGCTCCAGAGTAGCTTCCTTGGCAACTTCATCACCTTCATCGTCTTGAGTCAGGTCCAAGACCTGCTCATTCAAAGAAGGAGACTTAGTCCCAGCAGCCTCCTTGGATTTTCTTACCAATGCCTCATCCTCACCCTCCTCCTCATCATCAGACTCAGATTCAGATTCTCCTTCAGGTTGACTTGGAGGAGGAGGTGGGGGGAATGGAAGAGGAATAGCGTCAGCATTGCGGAAAGGTGAATCGGCAGGGAGGTCAAGTTTCTTTATCAGGGACATCCAACCAAGGGAGAAGCCCCTGTTGCATGCCTGCCTGACTTGCAGTTTGTAGTCTTCAGTGACATCGGCTACACCCTGGACATAAGCCTTCTCATCAGCTTCTTTGATTTCGGCTTCTTTCGTGGCCAAGGCCTCCTGAAGCTCCTTCTCGGCCTGGGCCGCTTTTTTCTCGGCCTCTTTCTTTTGGGATTCAACAACTGTCTTAATCGCCTCAGTAGATTCAGCCTTTTCTTTGGCTAAGGTTTGGGCTTTGGTGGCAGCCTCAGCCTGGTCTTCCAGCTTTTTCATTTTTGAATGAAGAGTTTTGTTCTCCTTTTTAAGGGCAGAAACCTCCCTCCTCATGTTGGCCAACTTCTCCCGATTTTCAAAAGCTTGTATGGAGAGAGAGTGGGCATGTTGAATGGCCTGAAAAAACACAAGGCACAAATTGTTACAGAATTTTACAAAGTATGAGAAAAAGAAGACAAGTTTCCACGTAAAGACACTTACTTGGACAGAACGTTGAAGCATAAAGGCGTAGTTCTCGTACTCACTCATCTTGGCATTACGCTCAAGATCACCTGGGAGAAGTAGAGCAGTACTGAGTGCTACACCGACGTTGATGTCATCGGCGCTATCGCTGGCAAGAA
The DNA here is from genome assembly GCA_030407325.1 of Camellia japonica. Classification (NCBI taxonomy): domain Eukaryota; kingdom Viridiplantae; phylum Streptophyta; class Magnoliopsida; order Ericales; family Theaceae; genus Camellia; species Camellia japonica. Next base: position 73,656,170 of record JAPPVO010000007.1, on the reverse strand, counting down.
CAGGCTTACCTTCTAAAGTAATTTCAGGTGTCCAGGGGACTTTTGGTATTTTGGACCCCGAGGTCACCGTGACCTCGGCTTCTTTGATTGTATGGACTCTGATGGCTGTGTTTCAGCAGACCTTTTTGTGGGAACGGAAGCAGTCTTCCCGCTCCCAGCCAATTGTGAAATTGGCAGGGTATCCTCAGTCTCAACTACAGTGGCTTTGGCCTTTGGCTGAGCCTTTTTGGTTCTTTTCGGCTTTGGTGGGGGCATGCTCTGTGTTGGCTGAGCGTCAACATCAGTGGGGAGGTTGGCCAGAAGATCCTGGGCAACAGGTTTTGTACGATCCATTTCGAATGTAAGGACAAGTCTTCGCCGATGTTTTCGTGCTTGTATTAGGATCAAGTATAGGGCCGAAGTAGATGGCTAATTGGTTGGGTCAGATGTTGATCCTTGATCTGTTCGAGATGTAGAAGCGGTTTGAGTTGTGGCAGTAGGAGGAGAAAGGCTTTTCTTCTTTCTTTTGGGACGTCGGGCAAAATCGATTTGTATGTTGGAATAAAGTTGAGAAGAAGAGGCGCTTTTCTTTTGTGAACTGGCAAGTCCAGGAGTTTTTTCAGGTCCTTGCTGGGAACGTAAGATTGGCGAAAGTTTTTCGGTGGCTTGCGAACATCTGCAAGAAGAAAACAGACATTAGAAACAGATAAAATATTGAAGACTTGAAAAGAAACAACTAAGTATTGATACTGGGTTCTTACCCTTGCCCTCTTTAACTGTTCGAGGAAGAGGGTAAAGATGGGCATCCTCGTCTGGGGCAAACTCCCAATTTCCAGAGGTAATGAAGTAGTCATCTCCAGCCCCCTTGTTGGAGTCTGAGAGGTCGGCTACGATTTTGAATTCGGTGGACCTCGGCTTGAGGTAATAGACGAAACCTTTTTCTTTCAAGTTAAGGGCACACATGGTATAACAATATTGGATGTCGGCAAGGGTGATCCTAACGTTCTCTTGCCTAGCTAAGGCTATGATACCATTAATCACTCGATAGGAGTTGATGGTAAGTTGCATAGGGTTCAACCTGTAGTAGTGGAGAACTTCACGAAAAAGGGGATCAAGTGGAAGCCTGAGTCCACATTCAGTGAAAGCAACGATGGGAAAGGGCATTGTATCATCTGTGGGCATGATAGAGTCGTCATCCCCAGCCAGCCTCAGATGGACGTCGACAGAAATGGCGAACTCTTCCCTAAAGTATTCAAGTTTGGTTGGGGTATCTACCCTATGTCTCCACATCTCCATGATATCGGCGTAAAGGTATTCTACTTCAGAAAGAGGATGTTCTTTAAGGGTTTTTTGGGACCTCAGCTCTAACCTAGGTGAATGTTGGTAAGGATTGTTTCAGTTTTTTCCTAAGAATTAATAGGTTCTACAGACAAATCCCAAACCTAAATCTATGAAAGTAAAGATTGGGGGCACAGATCTGGAAGGAAACACAGAAAACACGAAACAAAGAACAAAGTTTCAGAATCAAGAACAGAGGTAGGGTTCTCAAAAAGCATAAAAAATACAAGAAATACAGGCTCAAGAACGGTGGCAAGAAAGTGGTGAAACAGTGCAGAGTATACAAGACATGAGCGAAATCATGGAATAGACACATCCAGATGAATAGTTTAGTAAATCAAAGGTTTGAATAAAGCAGTAATGGCAGCAAGTAAGCAAAAGAGCATAGAAGAATTGAGAATGAAAGGAACAGAGGCTTACCAGGAAAAGTGGAGCCGGTATGAAGGTCGCCGAGGTTAGGCGACGGTTGCAGACACGACGGAACGGTGAAAGCTTCGCTGGAATGGAAGAATGGAAACAGTTGCAGAGCTTGGAGCTTGAGCAATGGTGGATTTGAGAAAGAGTTTAGAGAGAGAGAAAGCAAGAAAATCGAATGTAAAAGTGAAGAAAAGAAGATGAAAGAAAAGTTTTTGTCAAAAACTTGAAACGGCGGCAAAATAGGGCATTTAATGTGCTTGGAGCAACGCACACGTCAGACGACGCAGACAGATGAAAGACGGCTTACAAGCGCGTCACAGGCACGAGCCAATGAAGATGAAACGCGTAAGTGGAACGGTTGAGAAGTGATGCATGACAGCTCATGCGCGTGGGAGAGTTCATTTGAATTCTTGTTCTTGAAAGAAGACATGTCGGCCTGAAGAACATGATCTCAGCTGAGGGGTTCATAGCCGACGTAATGGAAGGAAGGAACGATATAGGTTCCATCACCTCAGAATGCCGAGGTAATAGAACCTAAGGGGCAGTTGTGGGGATATATTTTCTGAGTACCAACACGTGGCAAGGGGACGCCGACGTGTCAGCCGAGGTGCCACGTGTCGCAGTAGTCATGCCGAAGTTATCTCGGCAAGGCCGAGGTTACCTCCGAAGACATCAGAATCTGAGATAAACAGATAAAGGACAAGAGTCCTAGAATGAAGAAAGACTTCAGGATGGATAAGGATAACACTCTTAGGGAGTCTATCCTTATCTCTTGAGGAGTCCAAAGTAAGTACAGAATTGGAGTCCATAGAAGTCAGGCTTCTAGTAGGACTAGGATTGTATTGACTATAAAAGAGAGGCACCCCCATGGGTCTAAGGTATGTTTTTATATACTCAAGCTAGTGAGTTGAGTACTTGATTATCTTTGAGAGATATACTGACTTGATCGTTGGAGTGCCCCCGGGTGGAAGAACCACCGCCAGAGCCTTCTCTTTCTGTGCAGGACAGCAGGGTGCCATCTATTCTGCCTGTGTTCTACAGTTGAATTACTAAGGTGGGCAGTGTGATCAAGAAATCACTCACACAATCCTATAGGTGTTAAAATGACACATTTGCCCACAATATACTAAGGGTTATTATATTCTAGGTTTGGGTGTAGTTGGTGATTCCACATTCAAGATTCTACAATCAACGCTTTATCCTTTACATTTGCCCAAAGTATACCAAGGATTATTATATTCTTAGATTTGGTTCCACAGTCAAAATCCCAAAATCAAGGGATTGCTATTTTTGTGTACCATACAATAAACCCACATTTGATATTCACTCAATCAGAATCACCATGTTGTCTCATTGTTTGTTATTGACACCCCAACTAAATAGGACCCTTTCATTCTCAGTTGTATCCTTTATTACCACATTGTCAAACCCCCAAATTTTTTTGTTCATCCACCGTCTCACATTCCTGACCTTGTCCGCAATGGAGTCAGAGTTTTTTGTTGTCGTTGGGTTTCGATTAAGCAGTCATAATGGCTCGAAAACGTGATTTGTTGTTTTCATGTGTTGCATTGATTTAAGAACTAGAGTTTCATGATGTTTTGTTTTGATCATTACATTTTGTGATTTTCGCCTAATTTTGTCTATGTTGGGCTATTATCTATCATTTTTTTTTTTTTTTTATCAGCAAAGAAAAGGAATTTTATTGATGAAACAGAAAACTATTACATCAAAAAAAAAAAAAAAGGAGGATGAGTGCAAAAAACATCATAGCGAACCAAATCAATCCCAACTAGGTTGGCACCAATAAGACCACCCAATCATATGCTAGCACAACATCAGGAGTTGGTGAGGAACCAACCACAAACACCTCAATCAACCTCACCGCAGTACAATCTAACCAAACTTAATACAATCCGAACAACCAAAAAATTACAAACCATCAAGAAACATGACAAAACAGCAGCAAACTTCACAGCAGCAATCCGCACAGATCAGCAACACTCCTTTTCACCTTGACCAGTAGCACACCTCACAGATCAACAGTAGCAATCCGAAAAACAAAGACAACTGCTGTCAATAACTCTACCATCATGTACTAAGATCTCCACTCCCTTACAAGTTGATTCACTCATAAAACACTATACCTATCAATAACTCCACCATTCCACAAACAAAGAAGAGAAACAAACAGCAGAGGACAGACAACCAGCTTCTATCACAGGAGAAACAAACAACAGAGGACAGACAACAACCCTTCATGAATCTCCTCAAAGAAGAGAAACAAACAGCAGAGGACAAACAACAGAGGACAGACAACAACCCTCCATGAATCTCCTCTGCCTACAGGAAACAAACAGCATGCATAGTATAAGAAATCAACAGACAACATTCATCGCAGACAACAATCCTCCATGAATCCCCTCTGCCCACAGAAAACAAACAGCATGCATAGAAATCAACAGACAACAATCCTCCATGAGAAACCAACAGACAACCTTCATCACAAATTAGATAATTGAGCAGAAGGCTGAATAGCAGAGTATGACAGCAGCACAAATGAGTGAACAGAACAGATGAACAGCAGAGTATTACAGCAGAACAAAACATCAGCAAAGTAATTAATCCATCAAATGCACTTTCTGATCTGGTTCAAATTGGATACAAAGTCATGAATGGAGTAAGAGTTCCCAATTGAATGGCACTTCAACTAGATTGCAACTCTAAACTTGATAAGTACACAGATCTCCATGAAGTTAGGATGAGTACTATTGAACACACAATCATTCCTAAGCTACCAAATTGACCACATGACAGCAAATGGGATGGCATTCCAAATTTGGAGTTCTTTCTTTCTAATTTTAGTACCAAACCACCAAACAAATAAGTCTGCCACAGAGCCTGGGCATACCCAACATAAACCCCACCAATCTATGATGTTCGACCAAATTTTCCAGATAAAGGGACAATGAAGCAATACATGAATAATGGTCTCAGAATCTGCTTTACAAAAAATACACTGAGTGGCATCCTCCCCTCTAAGAATACCAATATTATGAAGGAATACAGACGTTTTAATTCTACTTTTCCAAGCCAGCCAAGAAAAAAATTGTACTTTTGGTGGTGTGATGTTATTCCAAATGAATTTAGGAATGGACAAAACTGAACCTCTATAGGACTGCAGCCAACAGAATAACTCACTAGATTTGAAGACACCCTGGCTAGAACCTTTCTATCTCAATCTATCCTCCACACCAGACTATAACAATGGCCCATTACCCAATAAGATTTGTAGATTTTGGACTTCCTCTTCTTCCCATGCCAACAGAGACCTCCTGAAGGTTAAATTCCAGTTGTAATAACTAATTTTCCTATCCAAAAAGTCTTTAAGAGAACCATCTTTATCAGAAGAGAAACTAAATAATCTAGGAAATTGAGACTGAAAACATTCACCACCTAACCAACTGTCCTTCCAGAAGGAGATATTGGCCCCATTACCAACAACCAATTTTGAGTTAGTTAAGAAATAATTTAGTAAGGTAGGGTTACCTGAAGCTAAACCCATAATGCCTAATCTGGTGCAGTATTTGCTGCAGATCAATCTTCTCCATGGGGCTTGATTTTCAGAACAGAACCTTCACCACCATTTAGCAAGTAGACACTCATTAAGTTGGCCCAAACTTCCAATGCCTAACCCTCCTTGATTTTTTGCCATTGAAACATCCCTTCCAACTGACCAGATGAACCTTTCTTTTGACATCTGAGTCTCCTCATAGAAAGGAAGCTTGAATTTTATCCACCTCTTTGATTACACACTTTGGCATTCTAAAAAGAGAGAGATAGAAGATTGGGAGGCTTGATAAAACTGACTTGATGAGGGTGAGTCTTCCAGCGAACGATATAAATCTCTTTTTCCAGCCAGAGAGTTTACCTTTAAATTTATTGAATACAGGTTTCCAAGTTGTTTTCCTTCTAGGGTTAGCACCAAGTGGAAGACCAAGATAATTTAATGGCAACTTTTGAGTAAGGCAGTTTAGTTTCAATGAGAAATCATTGACCAAAGTCTCAACCACATTGCAGGTTGAATATGAATTAGGTTTCTAGAATTTATCATTCTGGGGTTGATTTGGAACTCGTGTCATGTAATATGTTTGTCAACTTCTTTAGTGTTTTAAAAAATCACATTTTCTAGGGCGATTATGTACTAGGGTTTCCACACAAGGCACATATGTGGGATGATTCACATGTTGGGTTCTAGGAAATGGTATGTTATGTGTTATTTCTAATTGGTTTGCATGTTTGTCCTAATTTGGACAGTTGTCTTCCATGGTATACATATTTTTTTTTTTTGGGGGGGGGGGGGGGTGGGTGATTCTAAATTATTGTTGTTTAATTGTGACATTTTTGTGGCTGGTTTTGCAATAGGGTGCTATATATGTAACATTTTGGGACTGATTTTATTACTATGGTTGTAATAAATCACACTTTGGGGTGATTCTGAGCTGTGGTTTGGAGAATGTCACATTTAATGGGATTGGGTGCGAGAAAATGAATTTGAAAATGTCGCATTTTGTGCTGGTTTGTGGACCATGGTTTTGAATACATAACATGGAGGGTTTGTAACATTGATGGTTTGTTATATTTTGTCATGTTCAATTGCGGTCTATTTGTGATTTTTGCATAGCTTGATATACATTTGGACCACTTGCGTGTTAACCATAATTTAGGACTGATAATAAACTAAGGTTTTAGAAAAGTAACAGTTTGGGGTTGACAACGATATGGGGTTTCCAGACTAGGTGACATTACGTCAGATTCATTCTTGCCCTTCATTTTTGATCCACCACCAATCCAAAAATCAAGACAAAACAAACCCATTGAAATGAAAGTACATCAACCAAAACCAACATGGTATTAAATCAAAAACAAATATGACATACCTATGTAAAATGATATGTCAGATTTCCATAACCCATATATATGTGACATTCGGGAGAATAACAACAGAGATCTGTACCTCGTCACGTTGATATTCACATTTGATCACCCTCAAAATTCAAATAGAACATGAATCCCACTAATTAAGGGAACCACGTCAACAGAAAATCCACCAGAAATGTATATAGGGTTTGACCTTCCAAAAACGAATCTGACGTGAAATAAATAAATAAATAATTGTGTAAATGCATGAATGAATAAGGGTATACTCATCCAATAAACCCCTTAAAAATAATATAATAGGATCTTATGAAATAACTTTCCAACTAAATAGGACATATATGATTATATGAAAATAGATAAATTATGTACGGTCGTTCCATAAACTCAAACATTTACAGACAACCAACCACAAAGTGCCACAACAGCAATTTATGGGACCCACAAGCAATCTATCCCATTCTCCATTGTTCCTTTCCATTCACCCACCGAACATTTGTGAAAATAATAGCAATTTCAAATTTGTGCACAGTTTGATTGAAGCAAATGAAGACGACGACCAAAGCTCAAAACAAACAAAAATGGGTGAACATAAATCGTAGGCTTAAGCTTTCAATAAGATTTTAGAGAAAGAAAGTGTGACAATGGCTACGTCCCGATTTGTAATCATAATAGAGACGAGAGCTTGCCGAGAGAGAAGAGGGAGAGATAAAGAAGGGGAATTGCCGGTGTAGGTAAGGGATGGAGTCACCGTTGTCTTCGCTAGAGGAGGAGAGTTGCCAGAGTGAGAAGGAAATTGTGTAAGAGTTGCAATGTGGGAATAATATGCTGAGATCAAAAAGTTATTATAAGTTATCATATTATTCTCTTTATTTTTTTACACATATTTTTAAAAAATTAAAAAATTAGTAAAATAACTTGTTTCTATATAAGGCCTTTAAGGCTCACAACTTTGCTGTTGTGACACACAAGCATTGGTTGTCTGTAAATTCAACAATTACGAAATAGGCGTTTATGATAATCTCATAAGAAAATATACAGGATTTTTGGGTGTGCAAGTTTATGTAATGGGATTTTGGATTAAACTGAAAAGACATTCCACTTTCCTCTGAATATGGCTGATTTAAATATTTAACATAAATATTTTCCATTTGGAGCAAAAATGGAATCTTTATTTTTATCTTTTGTTTGAGAAAAAAAATAGAATCTTCATTTGATGATTAGTAGTTGTTAAAATGTTACATCAATACCATTTATGAATAAAAAAAAATAACCATTTATATTAAATTTAAAAATAACTCAAGGTGATGGATTATAAAATTAATTCACGTTAGGTAATTTATACATGATCATTTTTAAGTTTTCAAATAAAAATTTTGTAGTAATTGCAAAAATGGGAACTTCTTAAATTATTCTCATTTTGATGAAAAAATCTAAAATATTTTAGTTTTTACCTTTTCTTTCTTTCCTCTTTATCTTCTTATATTTACGAAGTTTTCAGTAACTGAATTGCTTTTCTGTCTTTATTTAATTTTATTTTATTTTTTTAAATTCTTTTACTATTAAGTTAGAGTATCTCTAAGGACTCTTTAAAGAGTCTCAATGCTAACTACATTTGTAGAGACTAACGAGGCTCTTTAAACAATTCATGTCTATAGATATATGTAAAACAAATAATAGCGTTGAAATATATAGATAAAAAAGAAATTAAACAAAATGAAGAACATACCTTTTTTATATTTTAACTAATGAAAAATGAAGAGTGTGGTTGGAGTTGCTCTTTGAATATTAATTCTCATTATTGTTGATAATATATAATTTATTAAGTCAATCAATCTATCAATTCTTTTTATAGTATACTCACATAATACCGTGTTATGTACAATCATAAAGAAGTAATCCAAAATAATTTTAAAATTAAATAATAACATAAAATTTGTTTAAAATATATAGAAAAAATATCTTAAATGAATTAAATTTTAACTATTTTCACCAAGCTTACATTATTTTTATTATTGTTATGTCATTGAATGTGTGTTTTAAGTTCTTAATAAGAAATATATGTCATAATTTAATTGATAAACATTATTAAAAAAAGTTAAATTAAAATTTATTCGTTGTATATAAAGTTATGAAAAATTACAAATTTAATGCCGCATGATTTATTGATTTTATAAAACTAATAAAATTAGTCAGTTTTCTCTCATCCCACTTACAAATAAATAAATACAAAAAAAAAAAAAAAACTGTTAGTTAATAGGCACCTCCTACAAAAAAAAAAAAATGAGGAGCAAATTATCATTTTTAGCCTCAAAAGTTGTATACAAATAGTATTTTAAATACATAACTATAATTAAAAATAATAACTAATAAAACAAATATGGACAAAAATGTTAACCAATCAATCAAAACAAAATTTAATATATTCTTGTGATTACAATCACCAATAAAAAAAGTTTTATACCTTCTAATAGTATCGATGAGAGGAACGAAAATTTAAAATGTTTTTGTTTATTACCCACTTATTAAAATTCAAGAGCAATATTATGAGTAATTCAATGTGGCCACATATAATTGTGAGAAACTATCCACTGTGTTAAAAATGTTATGTCACTCTAGACGGTCGCAGCCACTCCTATGGCCCTGTTTGGTAGAGCTGTGAGAAACTGCTTATAGCTTATGCCTAAACAGCTTATAGCTTATAACTTTCAGCTTAAGCTGATTTCCAGCTTATTCTTAAAGCATCTCCTGCCCCACTCAAAGAATAAGCTGATTTCTGACTTCCAAAAGCTATAAGATATAAGCTATAAGCTAAACCAAGCACATCAAAATAACTTAAATTAAGCTGAAAGCTGGAATAAGCTGATTATAAGCTGTGCCAAACAAGCACTATGTCCATAGCCACTCCCCATGTCCGTAGCTATTGAAGTAACATATAAACAATTGCGTCTCATATATAGAGATATTGGTTAAAGAAAATATCATCTTTTTGAACCCCAAGGTAAGTGGTCGAATGGTAAAGTCTGGAGAATAAAATACACAGGTCTCGAGTTCGAGTCACCTCTTGGGGCCACTGGAGATTTGTCCGGTCGTTAACTTCAGGGCCCTCAGGACGCCCTCAGGATTAGTCCTGATTTCCCTTAAAATCAGCGGGTTGGGGATACCTGAGTTAGCAAAAAAAAATAATAATAATAATAATAAATCATCTTTTTGTGATTTATATATCAATCGTAACAAAAGTGAGGTTTTAAGAAGACCTTGAGATCTCTAAAAGGTAAAACAAAATTGATTGAATTTTATAATTAAAAAGTAATAATAAATGCCATTTCAAATATATTGAACTTTTCTATTAGATCATATTCAATTTATTCAAAAGAAATGGGGTAAAATTGTTGCTATCCATCCATTTATCTTCACTCATTTATCTTCTCATTTAAAAATTATTGTTATCCATCCCTTTCAAATAATTTTATCTTCAATTATTGGTTCCCTATCTTAATGGGTTATTCATTCACTCATTTATCTTCTCATTTAACAAATTTTTCCATTTTTTAATTGACTAATAGATTAAGTATTCAAAATAAAATTAATCGGATAAAAAACCAATAGATTGAGAAATCAAAATTTGTTCAAAATATATATATATATATATATATATATATATATATATACTTGCAGATAAGTATTAGAAAATTTATATAAAAAAAGTATGTAACGGAAAGTTCCATAAATTTTCTTCTAAACAATTAAGTTCTTTTGAATATGAAAACGTACACCATGAGATCCTTTCACTCTATTTCCTAGAGATTCCAAATGTGGGTATATTTTATTTGTGTACTATTATCTTATTAAACTTTAGCTAAATGTGTCATTCTTAAAACGTGATCATGAGACATCATTTTAATATGTACACTATTATCTTATTAAACTTTTGTGAAATCTTATTCTTAAAATGTGACAATTAGATATTTGTACACTATTATCTTATTAAACTTTTGTTAATTGTGTCATTATTTTTTTTTTTATCAAGAAAAAAAATTTATTGATGAAACTCAGATTACAAGCTAAGAGAAATACATCAATAAAGGAAGTGAATACAAAAAGTATCATAGTCAGACTTGACGATTCTACTAGATTGGCATTGCAAAGTAAGGCTAATTGTACGGGAAAGAAATAAACCTTCTCGTATAATCTGTTGATCAAGTCTGCGCTCCTCCGTACGACGTCTCTTTATCACCTGAAAATACGAACGTGAGCTAGCCGGCGGGTGTGTGCCGGAAACCTCTCTGATGCCTAAGTCAGTAAGCTTGACAAATAGACAAAAGCTCTAGGTATTCAGAAAACAAAGTTGTGTTACCTCTCCAAAGGTGATATTTGTGAGCTTTTATAGGTTTCGTGTGGCACAATCCTAGTAGGACTTTTACTCTTCCATGTAGAGTCCTCCTAGGATTCATACTCCTGAAGGATAATGCTTATCCTTCAACACCCCCCTCACTGCTTAAACCAAGTGAGATGGTTTTATCACAGCCGGACTACCATCCGACCGATATAACATCGCCATGTTAAACTAACTAAAGTAACCGACCAAGATGTTAGTTCGGCTCTTCTCCACTGTCTCCTACCTCGGCTTCACTTGTTAAGACCGAGCTATCCATAGGAGAATCTTGCCGAACTAATCCAGAACAATCAGGAAGACGGCTTTTTCACTTCGGCTAGAAGACTCAACCGGGCTAACTTGAAGGCCTTCTAGGACCGGACTAACAACCACGGTCCGGGGACCGAACTAACTTCAAAGCCCATTTACTCGGCCTCTCATACTCCGGCTTATAACAGCCCACTTCCTAGCTCGGCCTAATTTATTCATATAAATTACCCTCTCAATAATCATATTGATGAGAAACCAACCAACAACAAATAATCAATCAATACACAATTGGAAAACTATATATATATAACATGAAACACAATGCCCAAAGTTGCAACAGCAACTCAATCACCAAAATTCAAACCATAAAGATAATAGGGCATCATTCTAATGTGTACAATTATTAAAATGTGATAATGAGACATTTATGTATTATTATCTTATTAAATTTTTATTAAATGTGTTATTGTTAAATATGACAATGGAATATCATTCTAATGTGTGTACTATTTTCTTATTAAACTTTCATCAAATGTGTCATTCTTCTTAAAATGTGAAAATGAGACATTTATGCACTTTTGTTTTATTAAACTTTTTACCAAATATGTTATTCTTAAACTATAACATTGGAATATCATTATAATGTGTGTACTATTATCTTATTACATTTTCAAATGTAGATATATTTCATTTGAAATATTTTAATGTAAAATAGGACTTATACATTCATAAGAATATTTATTAAATTAAATGGTCTATAAATCACGGATATAAAGTTTATTAGCAAATTTAGTTTAATAATTTGGGTACCTTTTTAATCCATTTAATGCTATTAGTTCAAATTTTATAACTAATTCGTAATATATAATTTACATTTACAAAAAATAAAGTTCAACAATGCAAAATACAAACATAAATATGCATAAATATGAAAACATATTGATATGTCTATAAATGAGGCCGACGAGCTTAAAACACTTGTTTCAATCTCAACCCATATAGGGTGTTTGGCAAGTTGGATTTTAGTCTTTTTTGGGCTAAAATTTATAAAAAGATAAAATAGATTAAAATAAGTAATAAGACAAAATGTGACATTAAATTCATAATCATTTCACTTTTTCTCTCACAGACATCACATCCAATTATAAAAAAAATCCAATTATCTTCCCAAACACAAAAATTTTAGCCTACTAAAATAGTTAAAAACTAAAATAGCTTATTAAAATAGCAACTTCCCAAACATCCACATTATAATTGGACCTCCAATCATGAGTTGAGCTGGGAATAAGTGTTCAAACCCATCATATCCCAAAATAGAGGGAGCTTCTATTTGCACATACCATTTCTCCTCTTCCCACACACTTAATAATATTTTTTTTATTACATTTTTGTCATAAAATAAAATTACCAAAATATTCATTTCTTCTTCAACCAAAACCCTAACCCTAATCACCCCCTCCGTCGCCTCCCCCACCCCTTCCATTGCCTCTCCCACCAGCCTCCCTCTTCTTGAATCGAAGCTCCTCCCCACCCCATCACTCGTTGCTCACACTCCCCAGTCCCTCTTTTCTCCCGTCGCTCATCACTCATCGTCCACTTTCTGCCCTCTTCGAACCGAACACATTGATTCGGAAGTACAATGTCGAACCAATGTGTTTTGTTCGAATGTTGATGGTCGAATCGATGTGTGATTTTCGACCCTGGTTTAACGAACGACAGGTGTATCATGATGGTGGATCGCCGCTGCGATGATGGTAGTAGCAGAGACGAGGGGTGGTCGGCAGAGGGTTTGGACGGGTGTGTAGGCGGCGATAGTGGGTGAAGGGAACGGTGGGGTGATGACTGGAAGCGGCGACTGCGACCATGGTATCACCAACTGTGGCTGGTTTAGGGTTCGGATTTGGAGAATGAAAAGTGTAAGGGAAGGTGGGTGGATTGAGTATGTTGGAAAATTGTGTGTGTATGGTTTAGATATGGGGTATAATTGGAATAATAGTGTGTGTAATGAGTGAATTTTTTTATTTTTTATTTTTTATTTTTGATGTGTGAACTAAGAAGAATGTGTAAAGAGAGGAAATGATGTATGTAAATATAAGCTCCCAAAATAGACATCAATATCTAAATCAAAATTTTTGGGTTGCGCAACCTAACCACATGGGCCTAAATCAAAGTTTCAAGCCTACGATCATAGACCACTCAGGCAGGCTTAGTGGGCCATTCCACCCATGTCTAATCCTAATCTTGATTCGGATACGTGTCGAACCCGTACTGGCAGGTTTGGAATTTGCTATGAGAATCTATTAACCCAATGGCCAATGGATCATATCCTAGTACAAAAATTTAAAGCTTACTATAAAGTTTTATAATAGCAATTACGACTGAAATGAGGAGTACAGAACAAAGATGTGCATGATTTTGATATGTCACTATCTTGAAGGACGAAGCTACATTTCATTCGATTGCGGTTTATACGGTTCTATTTGGTAAACATTAATTGACTGTAAAAAATAAAAAATAAATACCATACCCACCATAAAAATTAGATTTTGAGCTTACTTTGAGTTTTGAATGAAATAATTAGTACAATCGAATTAAATGAGGTAATTATGAATATTGTGATATTAGATTAAACATATAAAATAAATTGTATTGTTTATACACTAATGTGGCATATTAGTTGATTGAAATTAAATCTATAAAATTACATAAAAATTCTCATTATATAAAATGTGACATTATTATTTTTGTAAAATGGGGCAGCAATAAGGTCTTTTCACTTTGGATTTGGCTTCTCTCTAGTCCGTCATTAGATTAGAGGGTGTTGTTGGACCGTTGTGTGCCCTAATCCAAGTCTATCTCGATAATCCAAATCATTTAATATGTAGAACCCGTTGAGTACATCATTCTTCCAAAAAATTATATTGATTAGATACCAATAGTCACTTGATCATATCACATTTTTGTCATAATTTATTTTGGAAATCATACTTGTCATTGACAAAAATGTTATCGAATGAAATATCTATTGATTCCAATCGACATAATTTTTTGTAAGAATAATATATTCAATGAACTCTACACATTGACCAGTTTGAATCATTAAGATAAACCCTAATCAGGGCTCAGTATAGCACAACAGGGCCCTCAGTTCAATGGCAAACAAAAGAAGAGCCAGATGCTTTCACTTTCAATCTCATGGAATTAGATTAGCCAACCCAAGTTTCCAATAGGATTATTAGTTCCCTCATTGGAAGGGTACGACAGTCCCACAATACTCTTAATCTATGACAATTTTTCAAAATAAACAATTTTTGTAGGTCTTAGTTCACTTACTAATCCAATCACACACTTCATCTCTAAAAACAATGAGACCTAAGACCATATTTGTTTACCGGCGTGGAGGGTCGGATTGGGTTGGTATGGTTGTAGGTCTCATCCACAGCTTGTTTGGTGATGATTTGAGAGGGGGGATTAATAGTGTGAGACGCTTAGTAATCTCCCTTAGTAGGGGGATTAACTTGGCTAAGTTTTTTTTTTTTAATATAGAAATAATTTTTTATTTATTTATATAAAAATAATTGAACAATTCCATTACTAACCATCTTCCACACTATCATCAAAACAAAAACACTTTTACTTAATTTCCTTACTAACAATCCTCACATTAACAATCTCTTTACTAACCATACTCTCATTAACAATCCCATCAAATCTAATCCGCCAAATAAACTTGGCCTAAGAGTGTTCACTAAATACTTTGAAAAAAAAAATAAAAAAACTAAGTTTTATATATATTAAAATAAAGAAAAAATCTATAATAAATAACCTATTTTAAATGTGTACCATATACCCTAATTATAAAATTTGTGGTTTTTTATTATGACCTATTGTAGTATTAATTATTATTTGATTATGAACTATTAGTTATAACTCATTGTAATGTAAATTATAACATATTGTTATTATTATTTTGATTATGATTTAAAATGTTTTTTACTATGTCTTTTGTGGTATTTGGTTATGACTCATTTTTTTTTTTTAGTTATGACTGAAAATATTTTAGTTATGATATTTACAATAATCAACATTATAAATGTTATAACTTACATATGGTACACACCTCTTTTAAAATGTGGTAAATCCTATGGTGTGCATCCCTTTATATGCATCCTACCACAAATTGGTGTAATTTCGTAATATCAACCACAAAATATGTAATCTCATCACAAATTAACGTAACAAAATGTCCAAATTTTCATAATTCGTGCAATAAAAATTTATAATTTGATTACAATATTTTTTGTCACGACAATTTTTCATAACGCCAAATATTTTATAAATGATATTATAAAATTTTATAACAAAATTAATCTAATTTATAATAGGGTGCCTATGATATTTGCCCCCAAAAAGGGGCACTCCATAGTGCTGTCCTTAAAATGTATATAGCAGCATGACCCATTAATAATAAAATATGTTTTGGACTGTATCTGTCACACTTGTCATCTCTCTCGTTCTTTTTTCTTTTTTTCATTTTTTTTTGCCCACCTTGGTGCCACTTTGACACTTTAGAAAAAAAAAAAAAAAAAACAATAAAATTAAATTAAACACTATGAGTTGTTAGTTTAGATCCAAACCCAATTCATTCAATTTTGAACAAGAATTTTATGTCTAATTTGCTTCCTTACTAACTTCCAAACTTGATTTTGTTTTACTATGTGTTGAATGATTATAAAATTTGTTAGCCAAGGAATTCATGCATATCAACATGAAGTTAGAGATTCAATTTTGTCCATTTGCATGTTCCTTATATTTGTTTAAAGTCTTTTTTATATGTGTCTCTTATTTGATTTTCTTTCGTCAATTGACATAAACAAAAACAAAAATGTTTACCATGACCAAAATTTTGGAACCACTACTAAATCCAACAACAAACAACATATCATTTCAAAAGTTATATTTTGAAAAGTTTAGAATAAAATTAAGGGTAAATTATATTGTCTCCTTGAATTATTCAGTATTAATTTACTCCCTTGACTAAAAAATATTGTATTTTTCCTCCTCCCATTATTAATTTATATTAATATGAACCTTCACAAAGGATTCACTACATAAATGGATGAAAATTTAATGTAACTTGCATATAACATCTCAGATATTATTCAATACTTAAACTTTATTTTATTTTCTCCTTTTTTTTCTATGTTTTTAATCCAAAACAGTAGCCATGACGACCACAGTGTAGTCAACCATGACTGCTAATGTCGGTAAGAGAAAGGACCGAAGGAGAAGGAGAAGGAGAAAGGAAGGAAAAGAGAAGAATAATATTATTTTAAATATTTCACAATGTTTTAGATGTCATATGTAAGACTTGTGTCAAATTTTTATCCATTTATATAACGAATTCTTAAGAAAATATTCATATTGATATGAATTGATAGTTCAGAAGTACAAAGTATAACGTTCTTTAATAACTTACTTTTAAAATTTTATTTTAAAAATAAATAGGGATAGTCGAAAATGGGGAGGTGATGGTTGAAGCCCAAGGTGGTTCTTGTCGGCGATGATCGGAGGGAATTGTCGGAGGTAATAGAAGGAGGAGGGAACGACAAAATATTTAGAAAACAAGAGGGAGAAAAAGAATTTTTTTTTTTTCTTTTGGTATAATTCTACGTATAATAATAATTTTACTAAAAATGCAAGAGGCTGAATATGAGTAGTTGTCAAAAAAGCAATGATACCTCATCATCTAGTGATGTTTGGTCATGTATATTTTAATAAGAATTTAAATAGATATAGTATTACTCTTTTCTTTTTTTCTTTTGTTGTAGAATTTAATAAAATTTGAAATTGATTCCATTTTTAAAAACGAAAATAGACTCCAAACAAATTTTGCAATCAATTTTTAAAAATTCTGTAAACATAAATACTACCAAATAGACTGTAGCATATTGGTCAACGAATTTTGTATCTTAGAAGGTTAGGGATTTGATGTATGAGTCTTTTCCTATTATATTTGTTTGGAATCATTCTTGTGTTTTTTAATTTGTTATATGTTTGTGGTTGTATTTGCATTTATTTCATAACTAGCTTTTTAGTCATGCTTCTATTTAAATTCATTTTATATAAATAGTTTTTAATATATTAATGATCACTGTTTTGCAAATCAATTAAAAATTACATGTCAAAATCTAATTTTAAAATATGCATTAGTATGTGAATTAATATGATATAATGAGCAAATTACGATTTGCCTCTCTCAACTATAGACATATGGGGTTAAAAATTGTGAATTGATTGTCTTCTATATGTCATATTTTATTCATAAGATTAATAGTGAAAGTGTTAATAATCCAATCAAATTAGTATGATATTCACTATCCAATTAGATTAGTAGGATAAATTATCCCCTTGTCCATTATCTAATTTGTATTAGATAAGAAAATATATGAATGTAGGATTACAACTATATTTATCTTCTTTTCCAATTTTACCGTCCATCAATATTTTTTCACAGTCTTTACTTTATCAAAATTTCTTCATAAACGTGGTTTTGAAAAAAAATTATAAATAAATAAATAAAAGCAAAATAAAAATACAAAATACAAAGCCATATTTGGTTTGTTTTTTAATTTTTTTTTTTAAATATAAACTAATTTGATAAAACAAATATCAAAAAATATTTTTAAATTTTTGAAAATTATTTTTAGCCTTCTAAAATATAAAATTATATAAAAATAATAAGTGTTTTAATTTTTAGTCAAGGATAAAGAGTCTTTTTATTTTATTTCCTAACTCAAGATATATAATCCCGAATCAGGATCCCCTCCTTGCATTTCCTATTTGCAGGGCCAATGGGCCACTTTTAGGCCCAATTTTGATAATTCGAACCGTTCATATTTTAAGATTTGTTCAGTATATCATACCTATAAAAAATTAAGTTGATCAGATATCAGAAAGTATGTGTTTGGGAAACTCGAACTAAAAACTATTTTTTTAAAGAATTTAATAAACAATTTTTCGAACACATGCTTTCTGATATCCAATCAACTTGATTTTTTACAGGTATGATACACTGAACAAATCTTAAAATATGAACGGTTCGGATTATCAAAATTACAAGTGGGCCCAATGACCCTGCAAGTAGGAAATGCAATGAGGAAATGCAAGAAGGGGATCTTGATTCATATAATCTCACCCCTACCATATTACTAATAATCCTACAAATTTGTTGGATTAATTATCCATTGGATTAATAATCCTAAAACAAAATATCAAAACAAACACAGAATTATTGGGCCTACAGATTAATAATCTCAATCTCATACTCTAATCTTGTCAATCAAACATGCCCATAGAGTATTGGTTAATAGGTCTCCAGTTGCATCTTTCAGTCCATCTAGAGGCCCAAGGCAAGGTCGTTCTCTCTCACTGTATCTATTCAGCATCTGTGCAGGCTGTTTTGTGCAAACTGGAGATTGATGGTGCACTTCATGGTGTTCAAATATCTAGAGGCGTCCTAAGCATTTCTCACTTATTGTTTGCAGATGGTTCCCTTATGTTCTACAATGCCACAGTCAAAGAGGCCACAAATTTAAAAAAATGTATTAAATGTTTTTGGTCATTTGTCAATGTTAGACAATCTTCACTGTATTAATTAAATTTTTGTTTGTGTACTCAACAACAAACAGAACACAAAAAAGAATAAATTTAAAAGAAAGATTTTTCAAAATCTGTTTAATTACAGAAACCAAACGGAAATTGGAAATAGAGTAAGAGGAAGGAAACAATAAGAACAAGAAAATACTTACCGAAAATATTTTCTAAGAATGATCAAGTCCAGTGTTTTACAATGTCTCCTTAAGACAGATTCGTCCTCTCTACGGTGCTCAAAGATTATGGGCGTCTATCTCTCAGGATGAAATGATCTACAATGAATAGTAGCAGCACTACCAACTGTTCGCACAACAAACACATTTTGTGTTTATACTCTTTCTCACAAAAAATAAATGCAACAAAATAAAGAAAGCAATAGCATAAGCAAGAACGAAAATAATTGAGTGCAAAATCCAAATAAGGGACTAATTATTTATAGGAGAACTGGTGGCTTTTGAGAATAGGTTTCAACAGGTAAAAACCTGTTTGGGATAGTATTGAATAGGTAAAACTTGTTCGGACAGATAGAACCTGTTCAGGTTGAAATTTGAACAGATAACAGACCTGTTCAATTGGAAGAAAATCTGGACAGGTATGTTGGACCAAACTGCCAACGTTTCAATATGTTGGGGTCAATTCGGAATTAAGTTTGAACTTCAAACTGAAATTCAAATTCCAAAATGGCAAGAATTTAATTTTAGAAAAAATAAAATTCAAATGTTTTTTGTCCAAAAAGATAAATATTGGGCCAGACAAGCCCAACCCAACCTCACACCACACACCTGCGCCCAAGCCCAGCCCACCCGACTGGACAGACAGCGGCGGCGGTGTGTGTGTGTATTTGTTTTGAGTCCAATAGGTCTAGCCCAAAACCTTACTCTTCCACAAAACTTGGGTACCCCTTGGGCCCTCCCCAAGTTGTAAACCCAAGACTTATAAACCCATACAAAGTTAGCCTAGCCAAGCAATGTAGGACAAGCTTTTCTTCCTTCAATTTTGGGAAACCCACCAAAACACCATTTTCATGGAGCTTACTTTGACTTCAATTTTTCATTCACCCGATAATGGTTTTGAACAACCAAAAATACGACGTGAATCGTTACGCGACAAAGAACGCATTTCCACATGGACCCGCCAACTTTGGTGCATGGGTCCCACCTAAAAATTAGACCAAAGTTATGAAAAATCTGTTTTTGCCAAACCATTTTTCAAACAATTTCTTACAATCCCCCACATGAATGAAATTTGATAACAACGGAAATGCAACAACATGCAGAATTTGTCGAGAGAGTGTAAAATGAAAATATCTTGTATCAAGTTAGGTAGCTTTCGGCCTTGAACTTTTCCTAGTGATAACCTATCGGACTTACTAGCTAACCAATGGACGCGATGTCTTGAATTGTTCAGCCATTAGTGTAAGCCAAGACAATAAATTTCACACAAAATATCTTCTGACACATCGTGGTTCTCACAGTTGTCTTCATTTTGGCCCTAAACGTTCCTGGTTATTCATGAGTGCTCTAGAGAATTTAGCCTCTTTATTCTCATAGAATTATATAGGTGATTCTTATTGAAAGTATCACTTATACTCATCTTGACTTTTTATTCTTAAGTCAAGATATAAGTAATCATTTAAAGCAAAACTTACCCTTAATCCCTTGCATACAACATATGTTGCAGATATCACTCTCATCATAGGAATGGATAAGGAATTTTAATCCTTTAGTGATTTCTGATGAACCACACATAACTTAGTGTCCCTTTAAACTTAGTTCTTGAAATCTCCAGTCATTTAAATAGGGTTACCATTATGATGACTCTTATGTAATAGGCTTTAATCCTATCCCCTTGGATGAACTATACACTTGCTCTTTTGTCAAACCTTTCGTTAACATATCCGCAATATTCTCTTTAGATTTTATATACTCTATTGAGATTATTCCACTTGAGAGCAATTGCCTTACGAAATTATGTCGACAACGAATGTGTCGTGATTTATCGTTACACATATGACTCTGTGCCCTTCCTATTTCAGATTGACTATCACAATGAATGCAAATAGCTGGCACAAGTTTTGGCTACATTGGAATGTCTTCTAAGAAATGGTGAAGCCATTCTGCTTCTTCTCCTGCTTTGTCTAAAACAATGAACTCAGATTCCATTATAGATCGTTCGATGCATGTTTGTTTCGTGGATTTCCAAGAAACAGTAGCGCCCCACAGAGTAAAAACATATCCACTAGTAGATTTTGAATCTTTAGTATCGGATATCCAATTGGCATCACAATAACCTTCCAGTATAGCAGGATATTGAGTAAAGTTCAAACCATGATCACGGGTAAATCTTAGATATCTAAGAACCCGAATGATTGCTTTCCAATGATCCTCTCCGGGGTTACTAGTGTACCTGCTCAATTTACTGACAGCATAAGCTATATCAGGGCACATGCAATTCATTACGTACATTAGGTTTCCAATGATTTGAGAGTATTTTAACTAAGAAACTGCATCACCTTTATTTTTCGATAAATAAAAACTGATGTCTACAAGTTTTCTTGCTACATTCACATCATTCTTGATATATTTACCAAGAATTTTCTCAATATAATGAGATTGAGATAATGCTTATCCATCAGATGTTTTATTAATTTTCATTCCTAATATTACATCTGCGACCCCCATATCTTTCATATCAAATCTTTTGTTCAGCATTTGCTTGGTTGATTTGATCATGTTTTGACTGCTTCCAATGATAAGCATATCATCCACATGTTGGGGAATTTTCAAAATGGGTTTTCAAATTTATAGTTTATTTTTGGGTGTTTTCAAAACCTTCCATGTTTTTCTTTGGAAAGCATGAAATAAGTTTGGGGCTTTGTCCTACATCAAAAAAAGAGGAAAACATGGAAGTGCTACATGGAATATTCCTTGGAATATGGAATTTTAAGGTGAAAGCTCGTGTGCATGCACCCACACCGTAAGGATGGTGCTTTGCACCATCCACATACACACGCACGCGCGCGCGCACATGTGGTGTAGGCAATGGGCTGTATGGCGTTTGATGGTGCACTTTGCACTTAGCACGGGCGCAAGGTGCCATGAGGGCACTTTTCTAATTGCATCAGACAGGTTGGAGCGATGACGTGGCATAGGTGACGTGGAATACAGTCAGCTCTATGTGGCAGTGACATGTTATCCATTGGCGATGAGTCAACCAACCGATCAAACGGTTGTGTGTCCAAACTTGAATGGGTTGATCATAGCCATTGATTGGAGATGCACACGATCGTACGGACAAGATGGCACCCGATCATGATCAGGTGTGATTAGTCAAGGCGTCTATTCGGTGTGAGAATGATCTGCACCGTAGATTGTCAATCCAATAATCAGATCTAATCGGATACGATCAAGGGACATAACCATTCGATCAGGTGCATCAAGGCATATAAATAGGCTGTGAAATCAGCCATTTCATTCCATCCAAAAATTCAGAATTCATTCCTGCAATTCTCTCTCTCGCTGCCTCTTGCTTTTGAGTTTTCGATTAAGAGTTTCTTAAGCAAATTTTTGTTTTTCTTACTGGTAATCAAGTTCTGCAGATTTGATTATTAGTGTCTTGGTTTTCTTGATTATATCAAGAGTATTTTGATCTACTGTCGTCAGTGCAGACGCCAGTAAATTTGATCTTTAGATCAGACTTCATTGTATCCTTGAGACAAATTTGCTGTGACCCCTTGCACACCTTTTGGTGGGTGCAAATATTGTCTTTAGGAAAGCGACTAAGTAACGCAACTTGAAGCATTAAATTTCTGTTCTACATAGACACAATCATCGCCAAATTTTGAAGACTAGTAGACCACCAACTGAAGAATTCAAAACGAATTGTTCCAACAATCTAAACATAATTTTTGGATATGGCGATGTTTATTTAGAAAATGGCTCAAGATTTCATGAAAATTGACCGGTTTGATGGCGGCAATTTTCGTCGCTGGCAAAAGAAGATGCACTTTTTGCTCACCGCTCTCAAAGTGGTCTATGTGCTGACTACCCCCTATCCAATGGAGCAAGAAGATGAGACTTTGGGGCAAACCCATACCAGAACCAAATGGGAGACTGATGACTACATTTGCTGAGGACACATTTTAAATGCGCTGTCAGACTCTTTGTTCGATGTGTATCAACATCTGGAAACAACAAAGTAACCCTGGGATATACTACAATCAAAGTACCTCACTGAGGATGCCACCAGTAAGAAATTTCTTGTTAGTAATTTTATGCGCTTTACAATGATTGATACAAAGCCCATTATGGACCAATTCTATGAGATCCAACATATTCTGAGTCAGTTTTGACAAAAAAATATGAACATGGATGAATCTATTGTAGTTTCATCTACAATAGAGAAACTGCCATCTTCTTGGAAGGATTTTAAGAAAACTCTTTAGAAGAATTGGCTCAACACCTCCAAGTTGAGGAAGAGTCAAGACTTCTTAAAAGTAAAGAAAACCAATTAGCTCAGACTTCCAAGGTTCACATGGTGGATGATGGCAAGAGGTTCAACAAAAAGAAGCGTAAACGTGAACCCCAACCTGAGGAAAATGCTAAGAAACCGAAAGGCGCTTGTGTAGACACCCCATTTTGACCGGCCCTAAGACTTAGGCGCTTTCTTTTGATTACCCGATGATGACAATTAATGTGTTTCTCACAAAATTCTCAGTAAGAAAGATGGAATTTAAGTTTTAATCCCAATCTTCACCCATTTTTTTGGCCAAACTATTTTAGACCTTAAAACCCTCTTTTCAAAATATGTTTTTAAATGTTTCTACAATGTCCCGAGGCTCCTATTTCGATTAAAATGTTGCACTTCTTAGTAAACCGAGTAAGGACAAAGTGGAAATAAATGGAAGGGAGGTGAACTTTTTTTGAAAAATATTTAAAAACATCTTCTTTATAGGTTTGGAGTCAAAGGAAATAGGCGGGGATGAAAGAAAACTGGTTTAGAAAAAGAATGAGTATCAAATCATTAAGAAGGAAATGAGCAGCCTTCACTAAATTAGGCATTTCTCTTTGTACACTTGGAATTTGAATGTGAGGCCACCACCATTGGAAAGTAGACTTCTGGGGCTTCAATTTAGACCCAAGAACCACCTTAGACCAAGTCCAAATAAGGGAGATATGCCTATTTGAAGTTGGGCTTCAAAGCAGATTTTGTTGACCCAACCCGGGACAGCCTTTACTAAATTAGGCATATCTCTTTGTACACTTGGAATTTAAATGTGAAGCCACCACCATTGGAAAGTAGACTTCTGGGGCTTCAATTTGGACCCAAGAACCGCCTAAAACCAAGTCCATATGGGGGAGATATGCCCATTTGAAGTTGGGCTTAAAAGCAGATTTCGTTGATTCGACCCAAAACAACAATAGCCCGTTTTTCTTGGTTTTGGTTCGGTTGGGACAACCCATTGATCCATTTTTCTGACCCAAATATGTTCCAATGCATGTATACTCATCCCCCATTACCTAGTGTTTGCTCCATTGAAGATAATGCTCCATTTTTTCTCCCATTAGCTCCATTAGTGTTCCATTAGCTCCATTACCTTCATTTATGCTCTATCTTGTCTTCCACCATATCCTCCACCATTTCTCCACTTGCTTAGCCTATAAGTATACATCTGATTGTTGAAAGGAAAAGGGGAATAGATTAAGGAGAGAACATTTGAGCTAGAGAAAAGAGGAAAAGAGAAAAATTGAGTTTTTGAGCTAAACACACTCCTATCTTCCATATACACCCCATACCTTCCATAGCTACTGAAATTCCTCATTTCCATACACCAAAACCACTCTAAAAATTCTGATATAGCCAAAGATCAATTGCCTTGATCATAAGGAAGAGTGCTTAGTGATTGAAAGTGAGAAAAACTAGAGAGTTAGCCACTTTCCATACCATAAACTCCATAATTTCGAATTGAGAATTTGAGAACACACTTCCTACACTTGAGGGTGATCAAGAGGAAGTTTGGGAATCAAGAAGTTCAATCTTTCTTTGGAAGGTGAATTTTTAGTCTTTCATTTTCTTATATTTTATATCTCATATTTATTTTCTTGCTTCTTATTTCATAGTGTTTTGTTATAATCCAAGTGGTTTGTTTATCTCATATTTATTTTCTTACTTTATATTTCATAGTGTGTTGTTATAATCCTAGTGGTTTGTTTAGCTTATAATTATTTATTTATTTATTTATTTTTATTCGCATGTTTTAATTTCATATTAGTTTTGTTGTAATCTTGCATGTTTTACCTCATATTTATTTTTATTTTTTTCTTGTATTAGTCTCATATTAGTTTTGTTGTAATCTTGCATGTTCTACCTCATATTTATTTTTATTTTTTGTATTAGTCTCATATTAGTTTTGTTGTAATCTTGCATGTTCTATCTTATATTTGTTTTATTGTTTTAGGTTTATGTTGTAAGTTTGCACTTTTTATTTTATTTTATATTTGTTTTCTTGTTTTTTTAATCTAACTGGTAGTGGTTAGTTGAGCCACCTACATATTTTTTGTTTGTGCCTTTTCTTGGTTTCGCAACAAGACAGGTTTTGCTTGGCCTAGTTGGCCGGCCGACCTATTTGGCCGGTCGGTTAGCTTCTTCCGAACAAGATGGCGTAATCTCCCAATGTTGACTAATTTCCGCCGACGATTCCAAAGAACATGAAGCTTTTATTTTATTTATTTTTATTTTGAGTGTTTTGCGAGGTTTTTATTTTGATGTAATATTCTCCTCACCCCTCTCTAATTTGGATTTGTAATATTAAAGTGTTGTAATAATCCCCCACCCTTCTTCTTTCTATCCCATTCTTTTACTTGCTTTCCTTATTTGTACATAAATATCATATTTATTTTTCATCATATTCATGCTTTGCATCCATGTTTCATGCATCTTGATTCGGCTAAGTTTGCATTTGTGGATTTAATCAATTCCTATGTGATTATGTGCGCTACCTCATGTTCTTGAGATGATTCACATGTCATATCTTAGAAGCCGAATCTTTAGTTGCATCTCATGAGTGAATTGCATTAGGATTCTGTATATAAGATCATGCATATTTTACTAACTTTGTTTTGTAGCTGTTCGAGGGACGTCGGTCAATCTGTGAGTTTTTATGCTTTAGCATCCCGTTTGTGTGTGTTTTTCTTACTATGTCTAGCATTCTACCATGAGGCTATTTGCTTATGTGATATAACTCTATGAATGCCAGTGGATGGAGGTTGTGTCGCTTAATTTGGAATGATGTTGATTTTTCATGCTTGTAAACTCAATTTATTTGGGTTGTACATCGTTAAAACTCTTTCAAAATGCATAATATCAAATTGTTCCAAAATGAATGGCATAGTCTATACTTGTATGCTTCACATAGTAAATTTTAGGATTTATTAACTAATCAGAACATGAACATATAAAGAAAATAAAAGTCATATCATGGTTTAGTAGAGGCCGATCTTTTGATCGGGTGAGCGGGGGTGCTCATTATTGACCTTCCCCTCTCATACCTAAGGTTCCGAACCAAGCATCCTTGGTTACGACGAACAGTGGCCTTGGCACTGAGTCATGGGTTTCCTAATTTCCCAAAATATTAGGTGGCGACTCTGAGATCTGATGACGCAGTCCATTTTTGACAAAATTGCAATAAAATGGATTTTCAATAAAAGTTGCCAAATCTGGACTCTCATCTATGTTTCACATTGCACTCGTGAAACTTGAGATCAAAGAGATCTCGGGAGTCCGAACTGTTTAACGCGCGCGGGTACCCTCCCGGGCATGTTACAGTTTCTGGCGACTCTGCTGGGGATTTATGAAACCTTGACTCGAACTCCATGATATGACTTTTATTTTCAATTATATGTTTATTGCATTGCATGCATTGGTGCACTTAAAGTTCCTGTGTTGCCCAGATACTGGTGGGAGCACAGCAAGCTTTTTGTGACACTACACCTATTTTTACGATACTTTAGAGGCCTTGTGTTATAACCTTTTGAGATTTGTCAAAAGGGTAGCTTTGCTATGTAGCCCTGCTATCTAGCTTTGCTATCTAAGGTTCTCAGACTCCGAAGAGAGGCTATTTGACTCTTCTGATTTCCTGGGATCTTTATTGGTTATGACCCAAAGGACTCTTTGGTAACGTCACCTTGACTTTAACCCTTAGAGTAGAGCTAACCTTGTACATATAGTGAGCTATAGTACCTTTCAAATTAGGACAGGATGCTTTCCCATTTCTAGGATGTATGATACCGCTTGTTTGAATACTGAAACCCTAGATCATTTCAAAGCTAGAACAGGATAATCCTACCCTCTTTAGGGGTGTTTGTTCTCTTTCCTGGTTTATGTGCAATGTATTGGATCTATACAGGGATTCTCATATTCGAATGAGTGGTTCAGGTGTTCAATTTAGCACCATTACTTCAAAAAAATAAAAAATAAATAACAAAAACATAAAATCAAAAAAAAAATTTTAAAAAAAAAAAAAAAAACTCCGATATCCCACAAAGTCGACCATCTCTGTGATTGGGGAGTGACCACCTGTTCATTGCACGGATTTTATTTTGAATGTTGTCGATGGCCCACACTTTGGCTGGCAATTTGAGAATGGTTTTATTTTGAGTTCTGAATTGAGTATTGAGTCTAAGTTTGACTCCATCAAGTTTGTAGAGTTAGAATCAGGCTCGAGTCAGCCTAATGAGTCAGAGTCTTTGATTTCGATAGTGCTAACCTAGACATTTCTGTCCTGTCTAGGTCCTCTTTGTCATTTTCTTTTGAGTATGTTGTCAAAAGTCTGTTGTCATTGCTGAGTCATAGTCTCTTTTCAATAAACAGAAATATCAAAAAAAAAATGCCATAGAGTCTGCCTACTTTTCTGTGCCTTTAAATCATTGCATTGACCAAAGTTTTTCAAAACTTTTTCCAAAACTCTGATAAAAACAAAGAGGAAGAATTTCCTCGGGATTTGTAAATTTTGATCAACTGAGAGGAAGAGAGGTGTGCTAAGCCTTTGATGAATAAAATCATTTTTGTTAATGTGGGTACTGAGAAGGATCCTGGCTTGGTCCAAATTGGTTCTATCTTGTCTTCGTAAAAGTACGAGTGATTAGTCACTTTGTGAAAAGATTTCAAAAACTGTTTTTGCATGGTCCTGCAAAGACAGGCCTGGAATTGATTATACAGTATAGGATCCCTCTTGACTTGAGATCCGACCTCCCTAGCTCCTTAGCTTTCAAACCTTGATTCGAAGTATTCAATGATCATTCAAAGTGTAAGGCTTGCATAGCCGAATTGGAAATAGCCCTTGAACTAGGGGCCATGATGTGATTCAAATGGAGGCAGCCCTTCAACTAGGGGCAATAAGGTCGAATATGATTTAGATTGGAAATAGCCCTTGAACTAGGGGCAATGATGCGATCCAGATTGGAAACAGACCTTGAACTCAGGGCAGAGAATGTGATTTCGATTTGAAACAACCTTTGAACTAGGGGCAAAAGTGTGAGGCTTGCATAGCTGAAATGGAGGTAGCCCTTGAACTAGGGGCAATAAAGTATCACCCTTGAGAGGCTCGCTGGGCCGAAAACCCGGAAGGGCGACCCAGGCAAAAGTTAGAGCACAAAAAAAAAAAAAAAAAAAAAAAAGAAGGAAAAATAAAAAGAAAACTGAAAAGCTCGCAAGGTTGAAAACCCGAAAGGGCGGCTTTGGCAAAAGTTAGAGCGCAAAAGGAGAGTGTCAATACCCGAGTGAACCTTAGCCAAAACTATGTAGGGCCAATGATTCAGATTGGAAGCAACCCTTGAACTAGGGGCAAGAAGGTCGGATGTGATTTAGAGTTGAAGCAGCCCTTGAACTAGGGGCAAAAGGTTGGATGTGATCAAAGAGTTAAAACTGAATCGTTTCCCAATGAAGACCGCCAAGAAAGGCCAAACCCAGAATTTGAGAGAATGAATTTTATTATTGAAGGACAGTCGAGTTCCTATCCACTACACTAGGGGCAACACTAGGGGCAAATTCAGACCCAATTGGCCTAGTCACTACATCATCATATCTACTGATCAAGTGTAGTAGTCGTTCTTATAGATGGCCTAGAGATTTCACGCCCAATCAACATGGACAAGTTACACTGAAAGTAACCCTTGAGAGGCTCGCTGGGCGGAAAACCCGGAAGGGCGACCCAGGCAAAAGTTAGAGCAGAAAAACAAAAAATTAAAAAAAAAATGATGAAAAAATGAAAATGAAACAGAAAAAATGAAATGAACAAAATGAAAAAATGAAAAGCTCGCAAGGTTGAAAACCCGAAAGGGTGGCTTTGGCAAAAGTTAGAGCACAAAAGGAGAGTGTCAATACCCGAGTGAACCTTTGCCTGAACTACGATGGCCTGATTCCTATCTTTGGGATACGTAGGTAGCTTCATCTCGAAGTTCGGCCCTAATAATTTTTCAACTCATTCCTCTTGTCCATGTTTGCTTGGTGTGTCTTTAGTCGACTTGGTTGTCCTATCCGTGTTTGATTGGTGTATCTTTGTTCTGCTCAATTCAATTGGTTTGATTTAACTTGGTTCAGTTCGGTTCGATTCGGTTTGGCGGTTCGGTCCGGTCCGGTCCGGTTTTTTGCTCGACTTCATTCGGTTCGGTTTGGCTCGGTTCGGTTGGCTTGGTTCAGATATCACCTTTGATTATCTGGCTTGGGACTATGCACCCCAATAGTTGATTTCATGTTAGTTGAGTAGTGACCATTTGCAAAAATAGATTTTGATTAATTTGAATGAAGCTGACTAATTTTTCTCGAAAATTGTTCCATTTTTGCAAAACTTGGACCATTCTTTGGATTTGAAAAGGGAAAATTTTCAGTGCTCACAGTTTAGCTTACATGATTTGAAACAGAAAATGGAATAAGTATGCTAATCTAACTCTCATGTTGATCAAAACATTTTTACAAAAAAAAATCAAGAAAAAAAATCAAGGCAATGAATTAGGGGCATAGTTGAGTTAGTGATTCTGTCTTCTCCACCACTCGAGTCAACTCTTCAGTATATATAAGTGTGTATTCATACCAGTCAAGGTATTCATACCAGTCAGTGTATATAAGTGTGTATTCATACCAGTCAGTATATTTATACCAGTCGGTGTATTTATACTAGTCAGTGTATATAAATGTGTTTGGATCGTTTTGCTTCGTTCTTCTTTCGTTAAGTCATTTTTTATTCAGGTCAATATAGAATCAATGTTCAATTCATAGTTCAAAATTCAATCACTCTCAAATTCAATCAAACAAAAATGTTTTCAAGTTCAAAGTGATATGCCAGTCACGCCATTGATGAGCAAAAAAAGAAACTGATTTTATTGAAGTCAGGGGAGGACATCCCCGATTACAGAGACTCAAAAAAAAAAAAAGAAAAAAAAAATCATTCAATTACACCATTGTAATTCTCCTTGGTTAAAACCTTCCCTCTCTTCGTATAAAATACGTTGAGATACGTCTGTTGGTCATACCATGGTAATTTCTGCTTGGTTAAAACCTTCCCTCTCTTCGTATAAAATACGTTGAGATACGTCTGTTGGTCATACCATTGTATTCCTCTTTGGTTAAAGCCTTCCCTCTCTTCGTATAAAATACGTTGAGATACGTCTGTTGGTCATACCATTGTATTTCTCCCTGGTAAAACCTTCCCTCTCTTCGTATAAAATATGTTGAGATACGCCTGTTGGTTACGCCATTCAATCGCGCTATCTTGCGCATCGCACTGTCATGTGCATCAAATTCAATAGCCCTACGGTGTCTAGGAGACCTTAAATCCTACTGGTGTCTAGGAGACCTAAAATCCTACTGGTGTCTAGGAGACCTAAAATCCTACTGGTCTAGGAGACCTTAAATCCTCTGGTGTCTAGGAGACCTTAAATCCTACTGGTGTCTAGGAGACCTAAAATCCTACTGGTGTCTAGGAGACCTAAAATCCTATTGGTCTAGGAGACCTTAAATCCTTCGGTCTAGGAGACCTTAAATCCTACGGTGTCTAGGAGACCTTAAATCCTACGGTGTCTAAGAGACCTTAAATCCAACGGTCTAGGAGACCTTAAATCCTCTGGTGTCTAGGAGACCTTAAATCCTACGGTGTCTAAGAGACCTTAAATCCTACGGTCTAGGAGACCTTAAATCCTCTGGTGTCTAGGAGACCTTAAATCCTACGGTTTAGGAGACCTTAAATCCTACGGTGTCTAGGACCCCTTTTCTCATTTGTGCGGTATGCACATGTGTATGCGATGCAACCCCCTTTCACTTGTGCGGTACGCACATGTGTATGCGATGCAACCCCTTTCACTTGTGCGGTACGCACATGTGTATGCGATGCAACCCCTTTCACTTGTGCGGTATGCACAAGTGTATATGGAAGATAGGAGTGTGTTTAGCTCAAAAACTCAATTTTTCTCTCTTCCTCTTTTCTCTAGCTCAAATGTTCTCTCCTTAATCCATTCCCCTTTTCCTTTCAACAATCAGAAGATGTATACTTATAGGCTAAGCAAGTGGAGAAATGGTGGAGGATATGGTGGAAGACAAGATAGAGCACAAATGAAGGTAATGGAGCTAATGGAACACTAATGGAGCTAATGGGAGCAAAAATGGAGCATTATCTTCAATGGAGCAAACACTAGGTAATGGGGGATGAGTATACATGCATTGGAACATATTTGGGTCAGAAAAATGGATCAATGGGTTGTCCCAACCGAACCAAAACCAAGAAAAACGGGCTATTGTTGTTTTGGGTCGAATCAACGAAATCTGCTTTTAAGCCCAACTTCAAATGGGCATATCTCCCCCATATGGACTTGGTTTTAGGCGGTTCTTGGGTCCAAATTGAAGCCCCAGAAGTCTACTTTCCAATGGTGGTGGCCTCACATTTAAATTCCAAGTGTACAAAGAGATATGCCTAATTTAGTAAAGGCTGTCTCTGGTTGGGTCAACAAAATCTGCTTTGAAGCCCAACTTCAAATAGGCATATCTCCCTTATTTGGACTTGGTCTAAGGTGGTTCTTGGGTCTAAATTGAAGCCCCAGAAGTCTACTTTCCAATGGTGGTGGCCTCACATTTAAATTCCAAGTGTACAAAGAGAAATGCCTAATTTAGTGAAGGCTGCTCATTTCCTTCTTAATGATTTGATACTCATTCTTTTTCTAAACCAGTTTTCTTTCATCCCCTCCTATTTCCTTTAACTCCAAACCTATAAAGAAGATGTTTTTAAATATTTTTCAAAAAAAGTTCACCTCCCTTCCATTTATTTCCACTTTGAAAGACTAAGAAAATGAAAGACTAAAAATTCACCTTCCAAAGAAAGATTGAACTTCTTGATTCCCAAACTTCCTCTTGATCACCCTCAAGTGTAGGAAGTGTGTTCTCAAATTCTCAATTCGAAATTATGGAGTTTATGGTATGGAAAGTGGCTAACTCTTTAGTTTTTCTCACTTTCAATCACTAAGCACTCTTCCTTATGATCCAGGCAATTGATCTTTGGCTATATCAGAATTTTTAGAGTGGTTTTGGTGTATGGAAATGAGGAATTTAAGTTTTAATCCCAACCTTCACCCATTTTTTTGGCCAAACTATTTTAGACCTTAAAACCCTCTTTTCAAAATATGTTTTTAAATGTTTCTACAATGTCCCGAGGCTCCTATTTCGATTAAAATGTTGCACTTCTTAGTAAACCGAGTAAAGGACAAAGTGGAAATAAATGGAAGGGAGGTGAACTTTTTTTGAAAAATATTTAAAAACATCTTCTTTATAGGTTTGGAGTCAAAGGAAATAGGAGGGGATGAAAGAAAACTGGTTTAGAAAAAGAATGAGTATCAAATCATTAAGAAGGAAATGAGCAGCCTTCACTAAATTAGGCATTTCTCTTTGTACACTTGGAATTTGAATGTGAGGCCACCACCATTGGAAAGTAGACTTCTGGGGCTTCAATTTAGACCCAAGAACCACCTTAGACCAAGTCTAAATAAGGGAGATATGCCTATTTGAAGTTGGGCTTCAAAGCAGATTTTGTTGACCCAACCAGAGACAGCCTTTACTAAATTAGGCATATCTCTTTGTACACTTGGAATTTAAATGTGAGGCCACCACCATTGGAAAGTAGACTTCTGGGGCTTCAATTTGGACCCAAGAACCGCCTAAAACCAAGTCCATATGGGGGAGATATGCCCATTTGAAGTTGGGCTTAAAAGTAGATTTCGTTGATTCGACCCAAAACAACAATAGCCCGTTTTTCTTGGTTTTGGTTCGGTTGGGACAACCCATTGATCCATTTTTCTGACCCAAATATGTTCCAATGCATGTATACTCATCCCCCATTACCTAGTGTTTGCTCCATTGAAGATAATGCTCCATTTTTTCTCCCATTAGCTCCATTAGTGTTCCATTAGCTCCATTACCTTCATTTGTGCTCTATCTTGTCTTCCACCATATCCTCCACCATTTCTCCACTTGCTTAGCCTATAAGTATACATCTGATTGTTGAAAGGAAAAGGGGAATAGATTAAGGAGAGAACATTTGAGCTAGAGAAAAGAGGAAAAGAGAAAATTGAGTTTTTGAGCTAAAAACACTCCTATCTTCCATATACACCCCATACCTTCCATAGCTACTGAAATTCCTCATTTCCATACACCAAAACCACTCTAAAAATTCTGATATAGCCAAAGATCAATTGCCTTGATCATAAGGAAGAGTGCTTAGTGATTGAAAGTGAGAAAAACTAGAGAGTTAGCCACTTTCCATACCATAAACTCCATAAACTCCATAATTTCGAATTGAGAATTTGAGAACACACTTCCTACACTTGAGGGTGATCAAGAGGAAGTTTGGGAATCAAGAAGTTCAATCTTTCTTTGGAAGGTGAATTTTTAGTCTTTCATTTTCTTATATTTTATATCTCATATTTATTTTCTTGCTTCTTATTTCATAGTGTTTTGTTATAATCCAAGTGGTTTGTTTATCTCATATTTATTTTCTTACTTTATATTTCATAGTGTGTTGTTATAATCCTAGTGGTTTGTTTAGCTTATAATTATTTATTTATTTATTTATTTTTATTCGCATGTTTTAATTTCATATTAGTTTTGTTGTAATCTTGCATGTTTTACCTCATATTTATTTTTATTTTTTTCTTATATTAGTCTCATATTAATTTTGTTGTAATCTTGCATGTTCTACCTCATATTTATTTTTATTTTTTGTATTAGTCTCATATTAGTTTTGTTGTAATCTTGCATGTTCTATCTTATATTTGTTTTATTGTTTTAGGTTTATGTTGTAAGTTTGCACTTTTTATTTTATTTTATATTTGTTTTCTTGTTTTTTTAATCTAACTGGTAGTGGTTAGTTGAGCCACCTACATATTTTTTGTTTGTGCCTTTTCTTGTTTTCGCAACAAGACAGGTTTTGCTTGGCATAGTTGGCCGGCCGACCTATTTGGCCGGTCGGTTGGCTTCTTCCGAACAAGATGGCGTAATCTCCCAATGTTGACTAATTTCCGCCGACAATTCCAAAGAACATGAAGCTTTTATTTTATTTATTTTTATTTTGAGTGTTTTGCGAGGTTTTTATTTTGATGTAATATTCTCCTCACCCCTCTCTAATTTGGATTTGTAATATTAAAGTGTTGTAATAATCCCCACCCTTCTTCTTTCTATCCCATTCTTTTACTTGCTTTCCTTATTTGTACATAAATATCATATTTATTTTTCATCATATTCATGCTTTGCATCCATGTTTCATGCATCTTGATTCGGCTAAGTTTGCATTTGTGGATTTAATCAAATCCTATGTGATTATGTGCGCTACCTCATGTTCTTGAAATGATTCACATGTCATATCCTTGAAGCCGAATCTTTAGTTGCATATCATGAGTGAATTGCATTAGAATTCTGCATATAAGATCATGCATATTTTACTAACTTTGTTTTGTAGCTGTTCGACGGACGTCGGTCAATCTGTGAGTTTTTATGCTTTAGCATCCCATTTGTGTGTGTTTTTCTTACTATGTCTAGCATTCTACCATGAGGCTATTTGCTTATGTGATATAACTCTATGAATGCCAGTGGATGGAGGTTGTGTCGCTTAATTTGGAATGATGTTGATTTTTCATGCTTGTAAACTCAATTTATTTGGGTTGTACATCGTCAAAACTCTTTCAAAATGCATGATATCAAATTGTTCCAAAATGAATGGCATAGTCTATACTTGTATGCTTCACATAGTAAATTTTAGGATTTATTAACTAATCAGAACATGAACATATAAAGAAAATAAAAGTCATATCATGGTTTAGTAGAGGCCGATCTTTTGATCGGGTGAGCGGGGGTGCTCATTATTGACCTTCCCCTCTCATACCTAAGGTTCCGAACCAAGCATCCTTGGTTACGACGAACAGTGGCCTTGGCACTGAGTCATGGGTTTCCTAATTTCCCAAAATATTAGGTGGCGACTCTGAGATCTGGTGACGTAGTCCATTTTTGACAAAATTGCAATAAAAATGATTTTTGAATAAAAGTTGCCAAATCTGGACTCTCGTCTACGTTTCACATTGCACTCATGAAACTTGAGATCAAAGAGATCTCAGGAGTCCGAACTGTTTAACGCGCGCGGGTACCCTCCCGGGCATGTTACAGCTTGCTGCCACTATGGCAAGCCAGGGCACTTCAGAAATGAATGACGGTCATACAAGAAGAAGCCAGAAGTATCAAATGCCAAGAACAAGTTCGTAGCTGTTGTATCCAAGGTGAACATGCTCGAATATGCTGGTGACTGGTGGATTGATTCAAGAGCAACAAGGCACGTCTGCAATGACAAGAGCCGTTTCACTACTTATGAACAAGTGGGTGATGGAACAGTTCTCTACATGGGCAACTCTTCAACTACTACTATCAAAGGCAAAGGGACGGTGGATCTAGAGTTCGCATCTAGAAAAGTCTTAAGTCTTAATGATGTTTATCATGTATCTGATGTCAGGAAAAACCTTGTATCTGGAAGCCTGCTTAATAAGCATGGTTTCAAGTTAGTATTTGAGTCGAACAAATTTGTCCTGTCTAAGGGTGAAATTTTTGTTAGGAAGGGCTACATGTATCAGGGAATGTTCAAACTTAACATTATCAATAATACATCTATTTCTGCTTATATTGTTGATTCTCTTTCTTTAAGGCATGCTCGTTTAGGTCATGTTAATACTAGGAAAATGCATGATGTGGTTAATTTAGATTTAATTCCTAAGTATGACATTGATATGTTTGAAAAATGTAAATTTTGTGTGCAATAAAAAATTACTCGCATTTCATTTCCTAAAGTAGATAAAACCACATCTCTGCTTGAACTTATGCATAGTGATGTATGTGACATGCATAGTACCCCCACTAGATGTGGTAAGAAATATTTTGTAACATTCATTGATGATTTTTCTAAGTACTGTCATATCTATCTTTTGAATTCAAAAGATGAGGTGCTTGATAAATTCAAGATTATTAAGACAGAAGTAGAAAATCAGTGTAATGTCAAAATAAAGAGACTTAGGTCTGATAGAGGAGATGAATACTATTTTCCAAAATATTGTGAAAATGTTGGTATTATTCATGAGAAGTCTGCACCCTACACACCACAACAAAATAGAGTAGCTGAAAGAAAGAATAGGACATTAACATAAATGATTAATGTTATGCTTTCTTACTCCAGTTGAAGTTCTGGTTTTTGGAATGAAGCCTTGCTCACTGCCTATCACATACTCAATAGAATTCCTCTCAAGGGAAGAAATGTTACTCCTTATGAACTTTGGAAAAACAAGAAACCTAATCTTGGTTACTTGAAAACATGGGGCCGTAGAGCAATAGTCAGATTGCCTGAACCTAAAAGGAAGAAATTTGGTGAAAAGGGAATTGAATGCATATTCCTTGGCTATGCTATACATAGCAAAGCATATAGGTTTCTAGTAGTAGAGCCCAATGGTTCGGTGGAAACAAATACCATCATTGAATCACGTGATGCGGTATTTTATGAGAATCATTTCACAACCATTCCAAGGCTGGATTCTAATCAAAAAAATGAATCAACTCCTTTAATGTCTACAGAGGAAAGTGAACGACATGAACCCATTGAGCCTAATGAAACTAATGAGCCTATTGAGCTAAGGAGGAGTAAGAGAGCTAGGACTGAGAAGTCATTTGGCCCTAACTTCATTATTTACCTTGTAGAAGGAACTAGGAAAACTTATTGTAAACAAACAATGATTTCTTTG
This sequence comes from Camellia japonica, assembly GCA_030407325.1. Classification (NCBI taxonomy): domain Eukaryota; kingdom Viridiplantae; phylum Streptophyta; class Magnoliopsida; order Ericales; family Theaceae; genus Camellia; species Camellia japonica. Next base: position 73,618,898 of record JAPPVO010000007.1, on the reverse strand, counting down.
AATATGGACTCAGATCCATTAATCTTTGAAGAGGCTATGAAGTCTCAAGATATTGCTTTCTGGAAAGAAGCAATAAACGATGAGATGGATTCTATCATAGGTAACAATACCTGGATACTTGCTGATTTGCCACCTGGATCCAAACCAATTGGTTGTAAATGGATTTTCAAAAGGAAAATGAAAGTTGATAGCACAATTGACAAGTTCAAAGCAAGATTAGTTGCTAAGGGTTTTACTTAAAAGGAGGGTATCGATTATTTTGATACATATGCTCTGGTGGCTAGAATCGCCACCAGTCGAGTATTGATTATCTTAGCCTCAATCTATAAGCTTGAAATCCATCAAATGGATGTTAAGACCGCTTTCCTAAATGGAGAGTTAGATGAAGAAATCTATATGCAACAACCGGAAGGATTTGTTGTACAGGGTCAAGAGCACAAAGTGTGTAAACTCGTGAAGTCACTATATGGACTGAAACAAGCTTCAAAATAGTGGCATGAGAAATTTGACAAAGTAATAGTGTCAAATGGTTTTAGGATACATGAATCTGATAAGTGTGTGTATAGTAAGTTTACTGGAAATAGAGGTGTAATCATATGCCTATATGTAGATGACATGCTTATTTTTGGTATTGACAATGATGTCATTGAAAGTACTAAAAGTTTCTTGTCGTCTAGTATGAAAGACATGGGCTTGGCTGATGTAATTCTGGGTATTAAGATCAAATGAGATGACAATAATTTGATTGTAACCCAGTCGCACTATATTGAGAAAATTCTTAAGAAATTCAATCAATATACTTGTACACCCATGTCTACACCTTTTGATTCAAATTTAAAATTATATTCTAATACTGGAATGTAGACCACCCGAAACTCCGCTCCACGCGTGAGGGCGCGAATTGTAGTTCTAGCTACTACAGTTCGGACTCCTATCACAGTTCTGAATCTAATCTCACAAAGTGCAATGTGAGACTGATAAATCACCAAAGAGTCCAAATCCGGCAAATCATTTTGGAAAATCGATTTTAATCAAAAAGTGCCAAACATAGACTGCTTTTCCAGATTTCAGAGTCGCCACCTAAATATTTTATTTTGGAAAAATTTAGGAAACCCTAACTCATGCCTAAGACCACGTGTCCGTCATCACCAAAGTTACCTCGGCTCGAGAACTTGGGTATGAGAGGGGAAGGTCATGCAATGAGCACCCCCGCTCGCCCGATCAAAGGATCGGCATTTACTAACATGATATGTTGTTTTTGAAAACACATGTGTTCTTATTCCGGTTTATTAGCTAATCTTACTACGTGATGCGCACAGCATACAAGTATAGACTAGATCACCTAAATTAGAACAAAACATCTCATGTTTGTGTTTCAAAAATGGTTTGAAGTTGCTACCGTCAAGTAGGCTAAGACGCGGATTTTGCCACCTTCAAGTAGGCTTAGAAAACATGATTCACCATTCTCAAGTGGGCTTAAAACGCACATTTTGATGAATTGTTCCAATTCAAGCAATGAAGCCTTCATCCACAGGCACTCATGCAATTAATCAATTAAGCAATTAGCCTCATGGTAAGCATGCTATCATGGCAACACTTACACACATGCAAGATGCTAAAGCGTAAACACTCACAGCGTACTCCGAGCCAAAAAAGAAGTTAGTTAGTAATCAATGCATGATCCTAGCTATGTTGAGATGCCTAATGCAACACATGCAAAAATGCAACTAAAATAGGCTCGGCTATCTAGAATGTCATGTGAATGCAACTAGATAACATGTATTCAAATTGGTATTGAAATACAATGCAGTTTGTATGATGCGTCGAGCCCGGTGCATGCAAGACGAATGAATGAATGCACGCATGCAAGCATAAGGATGCTAATTGAAACATGCCCTAAAACTAACCATCAAAAGCTGATAAGTAAAAGGGAGAAAGAAATGGGGGTTGGAAGACATGCATCACACACACGCACCCTTATTACAACAATGTGCCTTCTCAACAAAGGGTCCGAATAATAAGCTAACTAGCTAATCTAAGCTAATTAAACTAATTATTACAAAACAAAACTAATTAACTAATCCTAGCTAACTAATTAGTTATTACAACACAAATCGACTAGCTAAGTGCATTAACTACTTAAGTACAAAACCAAAGCATTAGCTAGCTGAGAAAAGAAGCTAAGTAAAGCAGTAAGAAGAGGTCCTCAGGGCGAGAAGTACATGCATGCTCGGTTGCCTCGTTCGGAAATCCGTTACGATGCCCCAACTTGCCTCTGTTTGCATTTGATCTTAGAACACTGCACAAAGCTCCAGATAGCTTCTACTCCATCATGGGAACCTCCAGAAAGACTGCCGACCACTTTTGGTGTTGTAGACCACCTGTAGACCACTTACATTTGCTGCAGACCAAAAAAAGTGGTCGGCCAGTGTAGACACCCCATTTTTGACCGTCCTCAAGACTTGGACGTCATCGTTTGAACACTCGGTGATCATCCATGTTCGTGTTCGTTTTGAGTTCTCGGAGGTCTCGGCCGCGCGCCTCGCCTCAAGATCTCTCGACTTGACTATTTTGTGCTTGGTTGTGGACCAAGCACTTGTATTTCTGTTTCTAAGGGAAGATGATGACTTGTTGGCCATCCCCTCAACCCACCGGCCAAGGCATGATGCCACCGGCCCCCTTTTCTTGCCATCGGCTAAGGGTGTTGGCCGGTCAGCACTTTTGTTGGTCAGCTGGCCATATTTGTTGGTCAATCGGCCATATTTTCCGGCCAACCCATTTCCATCTGCTTTTGGCAGATATTTTATGCCAGCTGTCACAACTGGCATCCACATTACACCCCCTCCATACACGTGTATGGAAGGATTTGCCTCTTGCTTAGCTTGCTTAGAAAGCTTTGCATTTGAACCTCTATATAGAGGGAGCTCCTCCTCCCTCCTCAGGGTTCTGAAAAAAAATTAGGGTTAGATAATAAGATATAGTTTTGTATCTATACTCCCTTGTTTGATCCTATTTTATGCCTCAAAAGTGAGTTTTTGTCTTACTTTTGCACTTAAACACCTAGTATTACACCACCCTTGGGTTGCTGAGGCACTAGAGGGTTGTTGTTAGGGTTCTGGAGTTGATTTTGATCAGAGAAACCTGCTGGAGTGGTGTTCTTGAAGAGGTTCCTACAAGGGTGAGTTCCTTGCTCTTTATTCCCCATTTTTGCACAAGCTTTTAGCCTATCTTGCATCTATTTTTAAGCTTAACTTATAACTGGTAAAAGCTCTATTTTTAAGTGCTTAAAATAGTTGTTTGAGATCACTTTGGTGTTTGGGGTTGTTTACCCCCTCTTAGGCCTTGTTTGGCCTCTTTTTGTGCCCTTTTTTGTGAGCTCCGGGACCACCTTGTATTGGCCTTCTCACCACTGAAATCCCTTTGGATTTCAGTGGTGGGGATGGTGTTTTGAGGTCCTAAGAAGGAGAGGGCCATCCCCTCTCCTTGTTGTCTTCAATACTTGTCATATTTACCTCACATGTGAGCACCTTTGTTAAGTTCATGTTGGCCATGTCTTAACTGGTATTTGTGGTTATTTTTCTATCATATGCCACTGTTTTTGCCTATCTTGGTCATTCCATGCTTGGTTTATATGCTCGTAGTGTAAATTTTACAAACTAGTCTTGTATGCCTCATGTTTGAGCATGTGTTTCTAGCTTGATTTCGAGCCATCTCAGTAGGTTTTTGGTGATGTTTTAACATGCCTTAGATCTGTTTTGGGTTGGTTTGGTTGGCTCTTGCATGCCTAATACACTTGTAGTGTAAATCCCTTAAACTAGCTTTATATGCTTCATGCCTTGACATGTCATTCTACCTTGTTTTCTTCCCATTTCAGCATGTTTTTGGTGATGTTTTACCATGTCATGACTCTGTTTTGGTTTGGTTCGGTTGGCCTTTGCAGGCTCCATACACTTGCCATGCAATCCCATGAAATAGCCTAATATGCATCATGTTGGCACATGTCTTTTTAGCATGCTTTTGGCTTGACTTCAAGAAGACTTTGTTCATGTTTTTCCATGTTTAAGGTCTGATTTTGGTTGTCTTGGTCATCCATGACTTGCTTTGTATAGCTTTGGTTCAACCTAGCTTGTTTGCTTTGTGCATCGGGTCCGCTAGCATGCTTTACTTGGGCCATTTTAGTGGTTTGGCATCACTTGTCATGTTATTTTAGTCCATATAGCATGCTCAAACACTTGCTTTCATCACTCCTTTAATGCCTTAAAGAGTTGTAGTCTTATGCTTCTTGAATGAATCATTGTGTATGTCTCCATGCTTAGGCCATTTGGATGCCATCTAAGCGTGTTTTTGGCCTTGTCTTGACCTGCATTGGGACTGTTTTGAGTTCCTTTGACCCTTTGGGACTCGCCTTGTATGGCCATGGTTTGAGCCCTTTGGTTAGCCTTAAGCCTTGAACCTTCTTGCATGCTTTGCTTGCTTTATTTGGTTGATTTGGCATCATTCCTCACATATTTTCAGAGCTTAATGCCTTGTCATATTCTCGTATTTATCACATCTTGCTCATGCTTGAGGGTTGTGCATGGTTGCCTAAGTGTTGGACCACTCACATGTGCATGATTATTTTGCATTTTCATGCCTCCAATTCTTGACTTTGGCCACTGATTTGGACCTATTTGAGAGTTGTCCATTTTAGTTTAAGGCCATCCCCGCATATTGTTGCATGCTTGCTTTGCATGTTGTCATATGCTTGTTGCATGTTTGGAAAGTTGCATGTTGTAGCATGCTAGTTCGATTATGCCTTGTTTTATACTCGGCCCATAACATGTTGTTGCATGCTTAAGTGGTAGTGCATTTGGCATGCATTCTTTCGGTTTTAGGTTACTTAACATGTTGTTACGTGTTTGCCTCACATGTTGTTACATGAGTGAATGTTATCACATGCCTTGCATGTTTGCATGTTTGTTTAGCCACATGCTTGTTTGCATGCTTATCTTCGCATATTGTCATATGCTAGTTGCCTTGCATAGCATTGTTGCTTGCATGCTTGTATTGCACTAGTGTGCTTGCATGTTTAGGTTGCATAGCATCGAGCATGCATCCCTTGCCTCTTGATCAATCATGATAGAGGCTTGGAGCCCCTTATGTGTTTATATGCATTTCATTTAATATTGAAGTTGCACACTTGGCCTCTTTGGCCATCATGCATCGAAATGCATGATTGGTGGCCCGAGGGTCGAGAACCATGCTCCTTTGAGTCTTAGACATCATAAGGAGGGTGGTGGTGCAAACATTGCTTTGAAAATGCATTGTCATGCCCTGTCTGTCCTCTGCTGCAGCAAAACAGGTTTCCGCAGGAAGAGATGGTCGGTCGACCATCTTCAGTGCTAGCCGGCCATCAATTGTTGGTTGAGAGCCTCATTTTTGGTCGATGACCAGTTCCCCTTGGCCGGTGGCCTTGAATTCTGGCCGGTGACACCCTATAGTGCTCAGAAGGTGATTCAGAAGCATCCTTGAGACTTGTGAAGTTTTCAGAGGTGTAGAGCAGTGTAAACAGAGGCAGCATAAGCATGGTAATGGATTTCCGAGCGAAGCCGTCCGAGCACACATGCATCCCTCTTCCCGAGGCTATTTTACTGCTTTAATAGCTTAGTTAATTTGTTTAATTAGTTAAGCGTTGTGTAATAATTAATTAGCTTGTTAGTTAGTTAATTTGTATTATTCTTTCCGTCCCTCCATCGAGAGAGGCGCAATTGTGTAATAAGCGTGCGTGTGTGTGATGCATGTCTTCCAACCTCCACTTCTTTCTCCCTTTTACTTAACCGCTTACGATGGTTAGTTCTAGGGCACGTTTCAATTAGCATCCTTATGCTATGCATGTTTGCATCATTCATCTGTATTGCATGCACCGAGCTCAGCGCATCATACTAACTGCATTGTGTTATCAATTCTAAGTTGAATACATGCATCGAATTGTCGCATCTCACATGCCATCTTAGAATAGCCGAGCCTATTTCTAGTTGCATTTTGCCTGCGATGCATTAGCCATCTTAACATGGACTTGGATCATACATTTGATTACTAACATGTTCCTTGTTTTGGCTCGGAGTACACTGTAAGTGTTTATGCTTTAGCATCTTGCTTGTATGTGAGTGTTAACATGACAGCATGCTTACCATGAGGCTATGTGCTTATGTGATATAACTGCCTGAATGCCTATGGGTGAAGGTTGGATTGTTTGAATTGGGACAATTCATTGAAATTTGTATTTTAGCCTACTTGCGAGTAGCAAACTTCAAACCGTCTCCAAACAAACGGATATGCGATGCTTTGTTCCAAATTAGGCAATCTAGTCTATACTTGTGTGTTGTGCGCATCACCTAGTAATTCTAGCTAATTAATCAGGATAAGAACGCATGTGTTTTCAAAAAACGAGATATCATGTTTAGTACAGGCCGATCTTTGATCGGGGAGAGCAGGGGTTCTCATAGCTGACATTCCCCAATCGTACCCAAGTTCCCGAGCCGAGGCAACTTTGGTGATGACGGACACGTGGCCTTAGGCAACAACTCAAGGTTTCCTAAATTCCCCCAAAATAAAATATTTAGGTGGCGACTCTGTATCTGGCAAAGCAGTCCATGTTTGGCACTTCTTTCTTAAAAATCAGTTTTCCAAAACGATTTGCCGGATTTGGACTCTTTGGTGATTTATCGGTCTCGCATTGCACTTTGTGGGATTAGATTCAGAACCGTGACACTTTGAGTCGGAACTGTGGTAAGCATAAGCAAGGCCCTCGGGGCGCATCCACAGCCGGCTACTTTTTCTGGTCTGTCGACCAGAAAATTTTGCACAACTCCATTTTGCTGCAACAAAGAACAATAAGGGGCACAGCAATGTATTTGCAAGGTATGTGTGCACAACCACCCTCCCTATCATTTCTTAAGCTCAAGGGAGTGCGGTTCTCGACTCTCGGGCCACCAACCGAGCATCGCAATGCACGATGGCCGAGGAGCCAAGTTTGCACAATTCAATGTGAATGAATACACAAATAACACTTAAAGGGCCTTAACCTCTATCATGCATGATCAAGAGGGTCGGCGACCGAGAAATGAGGCACGTTTCATCACTTCAAGTATGAAACGTCCCTCGTTTCTCGTGTTTAAATTAACACTCAACCCAAACACATGCAATGCAACATGATCAACTTATCAAAGCTAATGGCATGCAAACAAAATGCAGCATAAGCATGCAAACAACAATGCAATGCAACATGATGCAAACAAGATGCAATGCAACAACATGCAAACAACATGCTCTCCTATGAATGCTAGAATGGCATACACAAGGTTCTAACATGTAAACAATGCATGCATGGCAAGTTTGGAAGCGAAGGCATCAAAACCAATGAAGAGCGTCTCACAAGAGGCATGCAAAAAAATACTCAATGGACTTATACCGAATATGGACAGACCTAAATCATGCCAAAACAGTGGCCAAAATGTTATGAAAGGATGGTATGAAAAGCAAGATAATACATGCACATGCCTTGGCCCATCAACTAAGCATAAGGGCACAACTCTCAAACATGATCAAGAAGTGATAAACATGGAAGTGTGACAACACTATATGCTCTAAAATCATGTATGAAATGATGCCAAATTACTCAAACAACACATGCATAGCATGCTAGGAGGTTCAAAGCTTGAAACTAGCATAGGCACTTGCACTATAGCTATCCAATACATGAACCATATAGCCAAGACAACCCAAAACAGTCCTAGAACATGTCAAAATGATGCTAAAACATGCATGGACTAGAGCTAACACATGCTAGCATGAAGGGCATGAAGCATGGAATATGCAAGGCCAATAAGGAGGATTACACTACACCTATCAAAACCAAGCATGAGATGACTTTGCCAACAAAAATCAGAGTTATAGCATGTCAAAATAACACCAAAAATGAGCTAATACCAAGTGTAGACACCCCATTTTTGACTGCCCTTAAGACTTGGGCGTTACTGATGGTTTACTTAGTGATGCAGGCTATGCAGAGCAAAATTCAATTTCTTCGGCAAGTGGAGAGTCAAATCCCAACCTTACACCCTATTTTGGACCAAAGCTATTTTGAATGGTTTTTAGACCTTAAAACCCTCTCTTTCAAAACATTTTTGAAACAAAGTTTCTACGATGCTCTGAGGCTCGCATTTTGTTAAATGATGCGCTTTTCGGTAAACCGAGCAAGGACAAAGTGGAAATGAATGAAAGAGAGTTGAGATCTTTGAAAAATCTTTCAAAACACCTTGTTTAGGGGTTTGGAGTTGAAGAAAAGAGGAGAAGAGGGAAGAAACCAAGTTGGAGAAGAAGATTGGGTATGAATCGCTAAGAGAGAGTCAAGCGGTCCTCGATAAATTAGGACTATCTGTCTATACACTTCGATTTAAGCTATAAGGCCACCACCGTTGGAAAGAAGACTTCTGGGGCTTCATTTTTCACTCAAGAATCTCCTAAAGACGAGTCCAGATGGAGGAGATATGATTGGTTGAAGTTGGGCATCATTCCGGTTGGACCGAAACTTAGTGGCTTCACCAAAAGAGGCATAACTTTTTTCACAATTAGAATTTTGATGCAAGGCTGCCAAAATTGGAAAGCTTACTTCCGGGGATTTAATTTGGACACAAGAATGACCTGAACAGGAGTTCATATAAAAGAGTTATGCCCATTTGAAGTTGGACCTGCAGAGTAGAATTTCCTGTCGGCCACAAATATGTGCTGTCGGCCACAAAAGTAGCAGATCGGCCATCACAAGTAGCAGACCGGCACTAAAGATGGCCGATCGGCCAAAAGTGACCCAAATTCATTTTTTTTGAAGATATTTCTCCTCCAGCTGTTTCCAGCTTGTGCCACCTGTCCCAAATCAAATATTTTCAACCAAACTCTTCCATTTTGCTATATATAGAGCCAAATATCTCATTTCTAAAGGATAGAACTTCTTGAACAAGTTTTAGGAGCCTCTCTATCTAGAAAAGTTCTCTCTCTCTAGAAATTTCAGAGCAAAAGTTCAGCTTTTCACTCAAGCTTGCTCTCCCTCTTGACCTTGTGTGCATGCAAGAGGTATACTTGAAGATATACCTCACCTTTGCCTAGGCATCCTTGATCAAACTCAACCACCATTGGGCTGAGGTTCTTTGAGGATCATTTTGAGCTCTAAAAGCTGGTTTTAGCTCAGAGTTTGGACCTGTTTTGCAGCTGTGCTTCAAGGGTAAGCCTCTCTCTCTTTTAAGCTCATTTTGTACACTATCTTGGCCATTCTTGCATGCTTGTTTTGCCACCCTTTCAAATTGTTTTTGGCTCGGTTTTGAACTGAAGAAAGGTCTGATTTTCAATCCTAAAAGTGTTGGTTTGTGCCTTGTTTGGCTAGGAGGTGTTTCCTCCCTTTTGCTCCTTGACTTGTATAGCTTTTGAGCCATCTTCTAAGGCCTTTCAAAACAAATTTTTGTGGCCTTAGAACCACTGAAATCCAGAGGATTTTCAGTGGTAAAAAGCTTGTTTTGAGGTCCCAAATGGGAGGGGATAGCCTCCCCTCCTTGTCTCTCCATGCCATGCCTTGTTAGCTCTATAAAGTAGCATCTTTTTGTGGCTTATGTTAGCTCTTTTCAAGCATGTTTTTGTGACTTTTTGGGCCTGCTCTAACTCTGTTTTAAGCTGGTTTGGTTGTTGCTTGCATGCTCCATACACTTGTAGTGTAAATTTGCACACTAGCCTAACATGCATCATGTTTTTGACTATCATTCTAGCATGATTTTGGCTTGACTCTGAGAAGATTTTGGTCATGTTTTAGCATGCTCTAGGTCTGATTTATATTATTTTGGCCATGCATGCCATGCTTTGTATAGCCATAGTGCATGTTAGCTCACTAGCCTTGAGTTTCCAAGCCACTAGCATGCATTGCTTAGGCTATTTGCATGATTTAGTATCATTTGGAATGATATTTCAGAGCATGTTTCATTGCCATCCACCCACATGTTTCACTCCTTCAATGCTTTGAAGGGTTCGTGCTTTATGCCTTGAAAAAGAGCCCATGCGTATGTCATCTTGCCTAGGCTTTTGGACCACCATTTCAGTGTGTTTTGTGTCTTATTTTGCCATGATATAGCTCTGTTTTTACTTGGTTAGAGCATCCCTCATTTTCTTCTTACACTTGTAGTGTAAGTCCTCTTTACTAGTCTTGCATGCCTAATGAGTGAACTTGTTATTCTAGCATGTTTTGACTTGGTATTAGCCCATTTTTGGGCGTTAGTTTGACATGCCATAACTTTGATTTTTGTTGGTTGAGTTATCACATGCTTGGCTTTGGTAGGTGCAGTGTAAACCTCCTTATTGGCCTTGCATACTCCATGTTTTGACCCTTAATGCGAGCTTGTTTTGGCTTTGCTCCATGCATGTTTTGTTATTGTTTTGGTATGCTCTAGGACTGTTTTGGGTTGTATTGGCCATATGACTCATGTTTTGTATGGCTATAGTGCAAATGCCTTGACTAGTCTTGAGTTTTGAGGTCCCTACCATGCTATACTTGTGATGTTTGCATGCCTTGGCATCATTCCATGCTTAATTTCAGGGCCTATAGTATTGTCATACATCCACGATTTTCACTCATTGCTCATGCTTAAGAGTTGTTATCTTTATGCCTTGTTGGTGGACCATTACATGTGCATGCTTGTATGTGTGTTTCATGTCATCAATTCATCATTTTGGTTGTTGTTTTTGGTACGGCTGAGGTCTACCCATCTTTAGTGTAAGACCATGGATCATGCATTTGTGTATTGTTGTATGCTTATCGCGTTGCATGTTGTTGCATCCTTATGGTTGGTGTCATTGTTGCATGCCTATCACTTCATGTATTTCCATATCTAGGTTACATTGTAGTATTGCATACTTGTTGCATTGCCATGTTGTTTGCATGTTAGGTTGCATCACATTGAACTTGGTGTGCTCATCTTACATGGCCTTACATTCCCATGTTGCATTGTACTTGGTTGCATGCATTACATTGTGTTTGGTTTGGGGTGTCAAACCAAACATGAGGGTCGAGGGATGTTTCGTACTTGAAGTGACGAAACGTGCCTCAACCCTCGGTTGCCGACGCTCTTGATCAAGCATGATAGAGTTCTAGGCATTCATATGTTTTGTTGCATTCATTCCACATTAATTTGCACACTTGGCACCTTTGGCCATCATGCATTGAAATGCGTGATTGGTGGTCTGAGGGTCGAGAGCCATACTCCCTTGAGTTTATAGCATGATAGGGAGGGGGGTCGTGCAAACATTGTCTTGAAAATGCATTGCCATGCTCTGTTTGTCCTCTGCTGCGGCAAAACAGCATTTTGCAGGAAGGGATGGCCTGTCAGCCACCTTCAGTGCCGGCCAGCTAACAATATTTGGCCGAGATCCTCATTTTTGGTCGATTACCAGTTTCCCTTGGTCGATGGCTCTATATTTTGGCTGATGGCCTCTCAGCATGCCCCCAAGGTGGTTCAGAAGTTGGCACAGCTTCCAGAGGTGTAAAGCAATGCAAACAGAGGCAACATGAAGCATGGTGATGGATTTCCGAGCGAAGCCGTCCGAGCATGCATTCATCCCTCGTCTCGAGGCCATTTTAGTGTTTTAATAACTTAGAATAGTTATTTATTTTGATTTGGTTGTTGTAATTAATTAATTATCTTGTTAGTTAGTTAATTAGTTCATTTGTATTATTCTTTCGGACCCTCCGTCGAGAGGGCACAATTTTGTAATAAGCGTGCGTGTGTGTGATGCATGTCTTCCAACCCCACGTCTTTCTCCCTTTTACTTAACCGCTTATGATGGTTAGTTTTAGGGCATATTTCATTTAGCATCCTTATGCTATGCATATTTGCATCATTCATCTGTATTGCATGCACCAGACTCGGGGCATCATACTAACTGCATCGTATTTCAATTCCTACTTGAATACATGTATCGAATTGTCGCATCTCATATGCCATCTTAGAATAGCCGAGCCTATTTCTAGTTGCATTCCGTATGTGTTGCATTAGCCATCTTAACATGAACTAGGATCATGCATTGATTACTAACTAGCTTCTTATTTTGGCTCGGAGTACACTGTAAGTGTCTATGCTTTAGCATCTTGCATGTGTGTGAGTGTTAACATGACAGCATGCTTGCCATGAGGCTAATTGCTTATGTGATATAACTGCTTGAATGCCTGTGGGTGAAGGTTGGATTACTTGAATTGGAATGATTCATTGAAATCCGTGTTTTAGCCTACTTACGAGTAGCAAACTTCAAACCATTTCCAAACAAACGGATATGCGATGCTTTGTTCCAAATTAGGCGATCTAGTCTATACTTGTGTGTTGTGCGCATCACATAGTAAGACTAGCTAATTATCCGGAATAAGAACGCATGTGTTTTCAAAAACAAGATATCATGTTTAGTACAGGCGCGATCTTTGATCGGGCGAGCGAGGGTGCTCATGGATGACCTTCCCCAATCGTACCCAAGTTCCCAAGCCGAGACAACTTTGGTGATGATGGACACATGGCCTTAGGCACGAGTCAGGGTTTCCTAAATTCCCCCAAAATAAAATATTTAGGTGGCAACTCTGTATCTGGCAAAGCAGTCCATGTTTGGCACTTCTTTCTTAAAATCTGTTTTCCAAAACGACTTGCCGGATTTGAACTCTTTGGTGATTTATCGGTCTCGTATTGCACTTTGCGGGATTAGATTCAGAACCGTGACATTTGAGTCCGAACTGTAGTAGCAAAGCCCAAGGGCGCATCGACACCGAGTCAACACATGCTAGAATAACAAGCTCACTCATTAGGCATGCAAGGCTAGCAAAGAGGACTTACACTACAAGTGTAAGAAGCAAATGAGGGATGCTCTAACCAACCAAAAACAAAGTTGTATCATGGCAAAATAAGACCCAAAACACACTGAAATGGTGACCCAAAAGCCTAGGCAAGATGGCATACATATGGGCTCATGCTTAAGGCATAAAGCACAATCTCTCCAAAGCATAGAAAGAGTGACACATGAGAGGGTATGACCACACTACATGCACTGAAATCATGTACCAAATGATGCCAAATCATGTGAATAGCGCAAGCAATGCATGCTAGTGGACTCAAAGCACAAAGCTAGTGAGCAAGAATGAATTGTGGCTATACAAAGCAAGGCATGCATGACCCAAAACACTTAAATCAGACCTAGAGCATGGCAAAACATGAAGAAAATCTTCCTGGAGTAGAGCCAAAAGCATGCTAGAAGGATAGTCCAAAGCATAATGCATGTTAGGCTAGTGAATGGAAATGCACTACAAGTGCAAGGAGCATGCAAGAGGCTATCAAACCAAACCAAAACAGAGCCAAGGCATGGTAAAACAACACCCAAAACATGCTGAGATAGAGCCAAAACATGCTAGAAAGGTGAGCTATCAACATGAGCATGTAAGGCTAGTTTGCAAGGATTACACTACAAGTATATAGAGCATGCAAGGGTGGCCTAAACTAAGTCAAAACAGAGGTATGCCATACTGAAATAAGGCCAAAAATAGGCTGAGTTGGAGCCAACATATGCTAGATAAACATGCTCAAACATGAGGCCAACAAGGTAAGCAACCAAGATACAAGGAGAGGGGATGACCCCCTCCTATTTGGGACCTCAAAACACCCTTTCCACCACTGAAATTCCTTTGAGTTTCAGTGGTGAGAAGGTCAAAAAGAGGTGGTCCCAATAGCTTAAAAGGATAGCTCAAAACAAGGCCAAACAAGGCACAAAAGGGGGTAGACCAGCTCCAACACCAAAGAGACCTTAAACAAACATTTCAAGCACTTAAAATCAGAGCTTTTTGCAGTTTAAAGTTAGGCCTAAATCAGCATGAAAATAGGGCCAAAAGCTTAATAAAAAAACAAAGGTTTAAGGGGTTAGGAACTCACCCTTGAAGAACAACTTCAAAACAGCAACTCCAGCAACCTTTTTTGAGCTAAAACCAATCCAAAAACTCCAAAACCAGCTTCAAGGTGCCTCAGTTTCAAGAGTATGGTGTTTCACTATGTGTTTGTGTGCAAAAGTGTGAAGAAATGGCACTTTCAAGCACAAATATGAGAAAAAGGGAGAAAGATAGAGATATAAGTGTATGTATAGCTCCAAGCACTTTTTTTCAACTTGAGACAAAAGGGAGGAGGCTCCCTTTTATAGAAAACCAAGCATCAAGCTTGTTGAACAAGTTTGAAGCTCCAAGTAATCCCTCCATACACATGTGTATGGAGGATACTTTCTGTGCCCAACAGCTGGCACAGCTGGCATGGAAAATATCTACAGAATGTGCAGGAAAGTTGCCGACCAGTTGAAGTGGTCGGCCAGCTACTTGCACTGGTTGGCTAGCTACTTTTTCTGGTCTACAAGAAGAGAAAGTGGTTGGCAAGTGGCTCGCAAGGCCAAAAAGTGGCTGCCAAGTGTCCAAATTGAAGCCCCAGAAGTAAGCTTTCCAATGGTGGCAGCCTTGCATCAAAATTCCAACTGTGCAAAAAGTTATGCCTGTTTTAGTGAAGCCACGCAGTTTCGATCCTACCCGGATTTATGCCGAACTTCTCCTCAACTAGTTTTCTTCTCTCCTCTCTCATTTTCTTCAACTCCAAATCCCTAAACAAGGTGTTTTGAAAGATTTTCAAAGATTTCATCTCTCTTTCATTCATTTCCACTTTGTCCTTGCTCGGTTTATCAAAAAGCGCAACATTTAACAAAATGCGAGCGTCGGAACATCGTAGAATCATTTTTCAAAAATATTTTGAAAGAGAGGGTTTTAAGGTCTAAAAACCATTTAAAATGGGGTGTAAGGTTGGGATTTGACTCTCTCCTTGCCAAAGAAACCGAACCTTTGCACTGCACAACTTTCAACACCAAGTAAACCATCAGTAACGCCCAAGTCTTAAGGGCGGTCAAAAATGGGGTGTCTACATGAAAGAGCTGTTGATCAGCTTGAATACTCAAGAGTAATAGGTAGACTGATGTATGCCATGACTTGCACTAGACCTGATATTGCTTTTGCAATAGGAAAACTTAGTAGATACACTAGTAATCCCAGTAGTGTGCATTGGCATGCTGTTAACCGAGTGCTTAGGTACTTCAGGAAAACAATAGACTATGGAATAGTCTATAATGGCTATCCAGCAGTGCTGGAAGGATTCACAGATGCTAGTTGGACAACTGGCCGTGAAGATCACTCGTCCACGAGTGGTTGGATTTTTACTCTTAGAGGAGAAGTTATCTCATAGGGTTCTAAGAAGCAAACATGCATAACAGACTCAACCATGGCGTCAGAGTTTGTAGCATTGGCTTCTTGTAGCAAAGAGGTAGAGTGGCTAAGGAATCTTTTGTTAGAGATTAACATATGGCCAAAACCTATGCCACCAATATCTTTGTATTGTGATAGTGAAGCAACTCTATCACGGGCCTATAGCCATGTCTATAATGGAAAGTCCATGCATATAGGACTGAGACATAGCTGTGTTAGGCAGTTAATCACAGAAAGTGTGATGTAAAGTCAAGTAAAAACTTGGCTGACCCCTTAACAAAGGAACTTGCAAGGGATTTGGTGTGGAAAACATCAAAGGGGATGGGTCTTAAGCCCACTTAACATAATCACTCCTGGTGAAAACTCAACTCAACGCTTGAAGAAACATCAAGTCTTGAGTTCAATGAGCCCAAGTACACCATATGTCATGATTGCAAGCACTTAGTTTTATTTCATTTTCATCCCAAGGTTGAAGTGCTCGGTACCTGTAATGTAAAAAGAAGAGGATGAGTTAGCAAACTCTTAATAAGCTTACAACTGAGTTGTTAGGGTACTATAAATTACAGGGGTACTCTTAGTAAGCTTACCTATGTGAGTGTAAGAGGTGATGCCGCTTCCTATGAGTCCAAGGGCTGGACTCTAGAGCGCTCATGAAACAGGATATAGACACAAGACTAATACACATGTCGATTTGTTTGAATACTTGAGGTAACTTGTACTGTGCGTGAGACATGTCCGGTTAGTCGTTTATCGCTTGTTCAAAGACAAGTCTACTATGTCATCTTGACTAACTTTGAGATGTCTTCACTAAGTGAATGATTCAAATTGTAAGATATCTTCACCTATGCATAAGGCTGCCAAGTGAATCAAGAATCATCATTTGATATTTTGAAAATGGTGGGGGAATGTTGGGGAATTTTCAAAATGGGTTTTCAAATTTATAGTTTATTTTTGGGTGTTTTCAAAACCTTCCATGTTTTTCTTTGGAAAATATGAAATAAGCTTGGGGCTTTGTCCCACATTGGAAAGAGAGAAAAACATGGAGCACTTAATAAAGTGCTACATAGAATATTCCTTTGAATATGGAATTGTGAGGTGGAAGCTAGTGTGCATGCACCCACACCGCAAGGATGGTGCTTCGCACCATCCGCACACGCATAATCACACGCGCGCGCATGCGTGGCATGGGCAATGGGCTGTGTGGCATTTAATGGCGCACTTTGCACTTAACATGGGCACAAGGCGCCATGAGGGCGCTTTCCTATTTGCATCGGACAAGTTGGAGCGATGACGTGGCATGGGTGACATGGAATACGGTCAGCTCCACGTGGTAGTGACGTGTCGTCCGTTGGGGGTGAGTCAACCAACCGATCAAACGGTTGTGTGTCTGATCTGGAGTGGGTTGATCATAGCCGTTGATTGGAGATGCGCGCGATCATATGGACTAGATGGCACCCGATCGTGATCCGGTGTGATTAGTCAAGGCGTCTATTCGGTGTGAGAATGATCTGCACCGTAGATCGTCGATCCAACAGTCAGATCTAATCGGATGTGATCAAGGGACATAACCATTCGATCAGGTGCATCAAGGCCTATAAATAGGCTGCGAATCAGCCCTTTCATTCCATTCGAAAATTCAGAATTCATTCTTGCAATTCTCTCTCTTCCTCTTGATTTTGAGTTTTCGATTAAGAGTTTCTTAAACAAATTTCTGCTTTTCTTACTGGTAATCAAGTTCTGCAGATTTGATTATTAGTGTCTTGGTTTTCTTGATTATATCAAGAGTATTCTGATCTACTGTCGTCAATGCAGACACCAGTAGATTTGATCTTTAGATCAGGCTTCATTGTATCCTGGAGGCAAATTTGCTGTAACCCCCCGCACACCTTTTGGTGGGTGCAAATATTGCCTTTAGGAAAGCGACTAAGTAACGCGACTTGAAACATTAAATTTATGTTCTACATAGACACAATCATCGCCAAATTTTGAAGACTCGAAGACCACCAACTAAAGAATTCAAGACGAATTGTTCCAATAACACATAAAGACAAACGATGACATAACATTTGTCAGTGTTTTTAACATAGACGCATTTGTCACATTCGTTTATCTTGAAACCATTAGTTAGCATAGCATGATCAAATTTCTCATGTCATTGCTTAGGAGCTTGTTTTAACCCATAGAGAGATTTTACAAGCCGACAAACTTTTTTTTTTTTGCCCTAGCACTACAACCCCTTCGGGTTGCTCCACATAGATCTCTTCATTTAGATCATCGTTTAAGAAAGCTATCTTAACATCCATTTGATATTTCTAAATTATACAATGCTGCCATAGCAATAAGCATGTTGATGGATGTTATTCTTGTCACAGGACAATATGTATCAAAATAATCCAGACCTTCCTTTTGTTTGTAACATTTTACCACAAGTCTTGTTTATACTTTTCTATTGAACCATCTGCTTTTATTTTCCTCTTGAATATCCATTTATACCCAATAGGTTTAGAACCGGGTGGAAGATCCAC
The DNA here is from genome assembly GCA_030407325.1 of Camellia japonica. Classification (NCBI taxonomy): domain Eukaryota; kingdom Viridiplantae; phylum Streptophyta; class Magnoliopsida; order Ericales; family Theaceae; genus Camellia; species Camellia japonica. The sequence continues at coordinate 73,601,042 of JAPPVO010000007.1, read as the reverse complement.
CAATTTCTAACTATGATTTTGTATAACGGATTCAATTTCACTATTAACAGCCTCTTTCCACAAAGGTGCTTCAGGACCTAACATTGTTTTCTTAAAACTCTGAAGCTCATTTTCTAAGGTATGTTAGAAAATCTGAACCAAAAAATTTTTGATATTTGCGCTCTCTTACTTTGTCTTGGTTTATCATCAATTAAGTCATGTTGGTTGAGACCATTACTAGTCTTTTGTGTTTGATTGTCATTAGTGTAACATGCCCGGGAGGGTACCCGCGCGCGTTAAACAGTTCGGACTCCCGAGATCTCTTTGATCTCAAGTTTCACGAGTGCAATGTGAAACATAGATGAGAGTCCAGATTTGGCAACTTTTATTGAAAATCCATTTTATTGCAATTTTGTCAAAAATGGACTGCGTCATCAGAACTCAGAGTCGCCACCTAATATTTTGGGAAATTAGGAAACCCATGACTCGTGCCAAGGCCACTGTTCGTCGTAACCAAGGATGCTTGGCTCGGAACCTTAGGTATGAAGGGGGAAGGTCATTATTTGAGCACCCCCGTTCACCCGATCAAAAGATCGGCCTCTACTAAACCATAATATGACTTTTATTTTCTTTATATGTTCATGTTCTGATTATTTAATAAATCCTAAAATTTACTATGTGAAACATACAAGTATAGACTATGTCACCCATTTTGGAATAACTTGATTTCATATAGTTTTGAAAGAGTTTTGAAAATGTATAACCCAAATAAATTGAGTTTACAAACACGAAAATCAATATCATTCCAAATTAAGCGACACAACCTCCATCCACTGGCATTCATACAGTTATATCACATAAGCAAATAGCCACATGGTAGGATGCTTAAACATAGTAAGAAAAACACACACAAACGGGATGCTAAAGCATAAAAACTTACATGTTTGACGACCCGCGAACAAGCTACAAAACAAAGTTAGTAAAACATGCATGATCTTATATACAAAATCCTAATGCAATTCACTCATGAGATGCAACTAAAGATTCGGCTTCTAAGATATGACATGTGAATCATCTCAAGAACATGAGGTAGCGCACATAATCACATAGGAATTGATTAAATCCACAAATGCAAACTTCGCCGAATCAAGATGCATGAAACATGGATGCAAAGCATGAATATGATGAAAAATAAATATGATGTTTATGTACAAATAAGGAAAGCAAGTAAAAGAATGGGATAGAAAGAAGTGGGGCGGGGAATTATTACAACGCTTTGAATAAATTATTACAAACCAGATAAGAGAGAGAGAATGGAATATTACAACAAAATAAAAACCTCACAATACACTCAAAATTAAAAAAATAAAATAAAATAAAATAAAATAAAAACTTCATGTTCTTTGGAACCGCCACCGGAAATTGGTCAACATTGGGAGATTACGCCATCTTGTTTGGAAGAAGCTAACCGACCGGCCAAATAGGCCGGCCGGCCAACTAGGCCAAGCAAAACCTGTCTTGTTGCGAAACCAAGAAAAGGCACAAACAAAAAATATGTAGGTGGCTCAACTAACCACTACCGGTTAGATTAAAAACACGAAAACAAATATAAAATAAAATAAAAAATGTAAACTTACAACATAAACCTAAAACAATAAAACAAATATAAGATAGAACATACAAGATTACAACAAAACTAATGTGAGACTAATACAAGAAAATAAAAATAAATATGAGGTAGGACATGCAAGATTACAACAAAACTAATATGAAATTAAAACATGCGAATAAAAATAAATAAATAAATAATTATAAGCTAAACAAACCACTAGGATTATAACAACACACTATGAAATATAAAGTAAGAAAATAAATATGAGATAAACAAACTACTTGGATTATAACAAAACACTATGAAATAAGAAGTAAGAAAATAAATATGTGATATAAAATATAAGAAAATGAAAGACCAAAAATTCACCTTCCAAAGAAAGATTGAATTTCTTGATTTCCAAACTTCCTCTTGATCACCCTCAAGTGAAGTGTGTTCTCAAATCCTCAATTCGAAATTATGGAGTTTATGGAGTTTATGGTATGAAAAGTGGCTAACTCTCTAGTTTTTCTCACTTTCAATCACTAAACACTCTTCCTTATGATCAAGGCAATTGATCTTTGGCTATATCAGAATTTTTAGAGTGGTTTTGGTGTATGGAAATGAGGAATTTCAGTAGCTATGGAAGGTATGGGGTGTATATGGAAGATAGAAATATTTTTGGCTCAAAAACTCATTTTTTCTCTCTTTTTTCACTCTTTTCTCACTCCTTTCTCTTCAATTTCGTGGTGCTCCTCTCTCTTACAATATGATCATTCTATATAGGCAATGAGGGAGAGTAAAGGTCAAAAAGAGGGTGGGAGACAAGGTGGGAGACAAGAATGTGATAGGAGGGCAAATTTTCAAGGTGGTTGCATGGGATACTCCTTTATGAATGCAAACAAAACCTCTTTTTGACAATGGGAGATGATTAGGTATAATGGAGGATGAGTGGATGCACTTGAATGGCTCAGAAAATGGGTAAATGGGTTGTCCCAACCGAACCAAAACCAAAAAAAAATGGGCTATTGTTGTTTTGGGCCGAGTCAACAAAATCTGCTTTTAAGTCCAACTTCAAATGGGCATATCTCCCCCAAATGGACTTGGTTTTAGGCGGTTCTTGGGTCCAAATTGAAGTCCCAGAAGTCTATTTTCCAATGGTGGTGGCCTCACATTTAAATTCCAAGTGTACAAAGAGATATGCCTAATTTAGTAAAGGCTGTCTCGGGCTGGGTCAACAAAATCTGCTCTTAAGCCCAACTTCAAATGGGCATATCTCCCTTATTTGGACTTGGTCTGAGGTGGTTCTTGGGTCTAAATTGAAGCCCCAGAAGTCTACTTTCCAATGGTGGTGGCCTCACATTTAAATTCCAAGTGTACAAAGAGATATGCCTAATTTAGTAAAGGCTGCTCATTTCCTTCTTAATGATTTGATGCTCATTATTTTCCTAAACTAGTTTTCTTTCATCCCCTCCTATTTCCTTTAACTCCAAACCTATAAAGAAGATGTTTTTAAATATTTTTCAAAAAAAGTTCACCTCCCTTCCATTTATTTCCACTTTGTCCTTACTCGGTTTACTGAAAAGTGCAATATTTTAATCGAAATAGGAGCTTCGGGACATTGTAGAAACATTTTTAAAAAAAAAACATATTTTGAAAAGAGGGTTTTAAGGTCTAAAATAGTTTGGCCAAAAAATGGGTAAAGGTTGGGATTAAAGCTCAAATTCCATTTTTCTTGTTGAGGATTCTGTGAGAAACACATTCTAATTATCATCATCGGGTAATCAACAGAAAGCGCCCAAGTCTTAGGGCTGGTCAAAATGGGGTGTCTACAATTAGTCTCATAACTTTGTGTACAATCATAAGTTCTTTCCTATGAACTTAATTCATGTCCTTTCTTGTAAGGAAAAAAATGTTCAAAAAACACAACATTCCTTGATTTTATAATAGTGTTCACATGTATATCAGGTATTTCTGATTTATAAGTCAGAAACCGATATGCATTACTATTATGCGCATAACCAATAAACACACAATCCACTATTTTTGGTCTTATCATAGCCTTTTTCAGAACAAAAACTTTTACCTTTGCCAAACACCCTCACACTTTTGAGTATTTATAAGAAGGCGGTAGACATTTCCCTAATTCATAAGGAGTGTTGTTAGTTTTCTTGTGAAGTATCCTATTGAGGACACCATTTGCAGACAAAATTGCTTCCCCCCACAAGTTCTATGATAAGCATGAACTTAGTAACATGGCATTCAACATTTCTTTAAGGGTTCTATTCTTCCTTTCAGCAATTCTATTTTGTTGTGGGGAACCAGGTGCTGTAGTTTGGTGAATAATGTCATGTTGTGCACAAAATTCATTTAAAGGTGCATCATATTCACCACTCATATCACTTCTAACCATTTTAATGGGTTTACCAAGTTTATTTTCAATTTCAGTTTTGTAGAGTCTAAACATTTCCAAGGCTTCATCTTTACTTTTAAGTAAATATATATATATATATATATATATATATACATATAACAATATCTTGTGTAATCATCGATAAATGTTATGAAATACTTTTTGCCTCCTCTAGTTTGAACAAATTTAAGATCATACACATCAGTATGAATTAATTCTAGAGGTTTGGTTTTTCTTTCAACCAATTTAAATAAAGCCTTAGTTAGTTTTGTTTCTACACGTATCTCACATTTGTGATTAGGATCAATTTCAAATTTTAGTATATAATCCAAACCAATTAGTCTACGCAAAACATCAAAATTCACATGTCCTAATCTACCATACCATAAATTTGACTCAATAATATAAGCAAAAATGTGTTATTCTTATTCATAATAGATTTTGGTACAACAGTCAATACATTTAACTTGAAGAGACCATCACTCATGTATCCCTTACCCACATACATACCATTCTTTGTTAATACAAATTTATCAGATTCAAATACAAGTCTAAAACCATTTTTACTTAACAAAGAATAAGAAACTAAATTCTTCCAGATGTCTGGTACATGCAGCACGTTGTTAAGGGTAAGTTCCTTCCCCGATGTCATCTTCAAAATAAATTTCCATTGTCCAGCCACAGCAGAAGTAGATGAATTTCCCATGAATAGTGTAGCTTGACTTTTTCGTGCCCTCTTTCGAAAGCTTGAAAGAAGCCCTACAGTTCGGACTCCTGCGGTTCTAAATCTAATCCCACAAGTGCAATGTGAAATTGATAAGCACCAAAAAGTCCAAATCCGGCAAATCATTTAGAAAATTAATTTTGAATCAAAAATGCCAAAATTGGACTGATTTGCCAAATACAGAGTCGCCACCTAAATATTTTGTTTTGGAGAAATTTAGGAAACCCATGACTCGTGCCAAAGGCCACGTGTCCGTCATCACCAAAGTTGCCTCGGCTCGGGAACTTAGGTGCGAGAGGGGAAGGTCATGAATTGAGCAATCCCTGTAGACGCGCCCGCGAACGTCCCGGGAGGGAAATCCCGTTTTGTTCATTTGGGCTCAGTACAGTTCGGACTCAAATTGTCACGGTTCTTAATCTGAACCAAAGAATCCAAATCCGGCAAATCGTTTTGAGAAAACAGATTTTTGTAAAGAAGTGCCAAACATGGACTGCTTTGCCAGATACAGAGTCGCCACCTAAATATTTTTATTTTGGGGAATTTAGGAAACCCTGACTCATTTGCCAAAGGCCACGTGTCCGTCATCACCAAAGTTGCCTTGGCTCGGAAACTTGGGTACGATTGGGGAAGGTCAGCTATGAGCACCCCCTCTCGCCCGATCCGAAGATCGGCCTCTACTAATCATGATATCTTATTTTGAAAACGTTATGTGTTCTTATTCTGATTAATTAGCTAATCTTACTATGTGATGCGCACAACACAAAAGTATAGACTAGATCGCCTAATTTGGAACGAAGCATTGCATATCCGTTTGTTTGGAAAATGATCTGAGATTGGCTACTCGCAAGTAGGCTAAAACACGGATTTCAATGAGTTGTCCCAACTCAAACAATCCAACCTTCACCCACAGGCATTCAGGCAATTATATCACATAAGCATCTAGCCACATGGTAAGCATGCTGTCATGGCAAATACTCACACGCATGCAAGGATGCTAAAGCATAAAAGCTTACCTAGTACTCCAAGCCAAAACAAAGAACATGTTAGCAATCATGCATGATCCAAGTCCATGTTAAGTAACTAATGCAACGCATACAGAATGTCACTAGAATAGGCTCGGCTAATCCTAGGATGACATGTGGGATGCAACAAGTAGCACGTATTCAAGTTAGATTTGGAATACTATGCTGTTAGCATGATGCGCCGAGCCCGGTGCATGCAATACTGATGAATGATACACGCATGCATAGCATAAGGATGCTAAATTAAACATGTCCTAATACTAACCATCAAAAGCAGGTAAGTAAAAGGGAGAAAGAAGTGGGGATTGGAAGACATGCACACACGCACCCACACTTATTACAAATTACCCTCGCTCAGAGGGACCAAAAGAATAATACAAATTTAACTAACCTACAGGCTAATTAAATATTACAGACCAATTAAACTAGTTAAGCAAATTAACTAATCTAATAAAACAGTAAACAGCCTCGGGAAGAGGGCCCAATGCAATGCATGCTCGGCTCCGCTCGGAAGTCCACTGCTATGCACAAGTTGCCTCTGACCACACTGTTTTCCTTCTCTGATCATTGCAAAACTTCCAAGGTACACTCTATGAACCCTGTGGGATACCACCGGCCAAGGGAGATGGTCACCGGCTGCCCACCGGCCAATGTTTAATCTACCGGCCACCAATTGTTGGTCGGTCGGCACTAAATATGGCCAGCCGACCAAACCTTCCTGCAGAATCCTGTTTTGACAGCAGCAAAGGGCAAAACAAGGCATAGCAATGCATTCCAAGCAAATGTGTGCACCAACACATCCTTTATCATGTTTGTGACTCAAAGGGACATGGTTCTCGATTCTCGGACCACCAACCGCGCATTTCGATGCGTGATGGCCCAAGGAACCAAGTTATGCACTTTGATTTCAAATGAAATGAAAACCAAAGAAGCACAAAAAGGCCCAACCTCTATCACTTGATTTCAAGAGGCAAGGCATGTATGCCAATGCAATGCAACCTAGGCATGTGAACTAGGCATGCAATATGAACATGAAGGCAAGTAGACTAGGCACACAACCTAAGCTAGCAAGCGTGCAAGCATGTAATAACTATGCTAATGCTCAACATGCAAGATGTAATCTAATCATGCAAGTGTGTAAGGCATACAACATGTTATGCAACCTAATCAAGGAAATGCGTGCCAAACGCAAATGTTACTTAAACATGCAACAACAACGCATGGTAAACCAAGTATGCAATCAACACACAAGGTGAGCATGCCACAACATGCAAAGGAGGGACTTACACTAAGGAAATGGGGGCCAAATGCACACACAAGCATGCATGCAAACATGGTCCATCACTTAGGCATAAAAGAGCAACTTCTAAGCGCACTTAAAAGAGGCTAAACATGGGAATATGGCAAGCATACCAAGCTCTGAAAATCATGTAATAGAGGTGCCAAACCAACTAATTAAAGCAAGCAAAGCATGCAAGCAAAGCCAAAACTCAAGGCAAGCCAAAGATGTATTGAACTACACTTAGCAAAAATCAAACATGGCATGAATTAAATAACCAAAAATAGAGTTTTAGCATGTTAAAACAAAGCCAAAAACACATCTAGATGGCATCTAAATGGTCTAAGCATACAAGCATACAAAGAGGCCAAACATGGAGCATAAGATGACAACCTTATAAAGCATCAAAGGGACATCAAATGCAAGCATACAAGCATGCCATGAGGACTGAAATGATGCAAGGATGGCATGCTAGAAGGGCCAATGCTTAAGGCATACAAGAGAGGTTACATGGTAGCTATACAAAGAAAAGCATGAACAACCCAAATGACCAAAAATAGTCCCTTAGTGTACTAAAACAAGCATAAAAGCTTCACAAAGCTTAGCCAAAAACATGCTAGAACAAGGCTCAAAGCACAAAACATGTTAAGGCAAAAACATGGCATTACAAGACATGTATCCAAGGCAAGCATGGTGTGTCTAAACCAAGTAAAAACTGAGCTATATTATGACATAATAAGCACAAATAACAGCTAGGACATGGCCAACATGAACCTAAATCAGAGGCTCACACATGAGGCAAAAATGGCCATTTTCAAGGACAACAAGGAGAGGGGGTGGCCCTCTCCTTCTTGGGACCCTAAACCACCATCCTCACCACTGAAATCCCTCAAGATTTCAGTGGTGAGGAGGCCCAAACAATGTGGTCCCGGAGCTCACCAAAATAGCACAAAAATAGGGCCTAACAAGGCCTATGAGGGGTCAAACACCTCCAAATAACAAAACACTCTTAAACAACTATTTAAAGCACTCAAAATCAAGACTTTTATTAGTTATATACAAAGTCTAAAAACAGTTGCAAGATAGGCTAAAAGGCTATGTAAAAATAGGGGAAAAGGGTTAAGATTCTTACCCTTGTAGACCCCTTCAAGGATGGAGTTCCAGCTTCTTTCCTTAGCTCAAAACCTTTGAAAATAGCTCCTTAGTACCTCAGTAGCTCAAGGAAAGTGTAACTCTAGGTGTTTGTGTGCAAAACTAAGCACAAAACACCTTAAGGCAAAAGAGAGAGGAAGATAGAGATAGATAGATACACTTGTGACCTAACCCTAACTCAGACCTCCCTCTGTATTTTTTGTGTAACCCTAATGGAGGGAGAAGAGGCTCCCTCTTATAGACAATCCCTCTTGCAAAGCTTCCAAAGCAAGCTAGTCAAGAGGGAAATCCCTCCATACACGTGTATGGAGGGGAGCAAAGGTGTATGCCAGCTAGCACAGCTGGCATAAAAATATCTGCAAAAGCAGATGCACAGTGGTCGGCCGGCCAAAAATGAAATTTGACCAAAATAGATGGCCGGTCGACTACAAAATGTGCCGGTCGGCCAAACATTTGGCCGGTGGCAACAAACTAGTGGCCGGTGGCCTCAAGCCATGGCCGGTGATGTGTGAGGATGGTCAACAAGCTATTCCCTGCCCCTCAAAGGCAAAACACAAGTGTTTGGTGCAAAACCAAACACAAAACAGTCGAGTTGAGAGATCCTGAGGCAAGGCGCGTAGCCGAGACCTCCGGGAACTCAAAACGAATACGAACATGGGTGATCACCGAGTGTTCAAGCGGTGACGTCCAAGTCTTGAGGACGGTCAAAAATGGGGTGTCTACACCCCCGCTCGCCCAATCAAAGATCGGCCTCTACTAATCATGATATGAATCTTATGTACATTATATGCTTTTGTTCCGGTTTATTAGGCTAGGATTTACTATGTGATACGCACAAGTAAGTATAGACTAGTTTGCCCGAATTAGAACAATTCAATTTTATGTTTGTTTTTCAAAAATGGTTTGATTTTGCCACTTAACAAAATGGGCTTAAACGTACATTCGTTGAATCGTTCTAATTCAAGCAACAAGCCTTCATCCACAGGCATTCAAACAGTTCATCAATTAAGCATTTAGCCTCATGGCAAGCTTGCTAGACATGGCAATCACTCACACTCATGCAAGTATGCTAAAGCACTAAAAACTCACCTAGTACTCCAAGCTAAGAAAAACAAAGTTTGAAAAAATGCATGATTCCTAAACTTATGCCAAATGACTAATGCAACATATGCGATAATGCAACGAAGATAGACTCGGCTACTTAGCATTTTATTTGCAACAATTTGAGAGCATGCGTTTTAAACATGTATTCATCGAAGTATTAAAACGATAATGCAGTTTGAATGATGCGTCGAGCCCCGATACATGCAATACAAAATGAATGGATGCAAACATAAGGTATGCTAATTGAAACGTGATGCTCCTAAACTAACCATCGAAAACGGTTAAGTAAAAGGGAGAAAGACATGGGGTTGGAAGACATACACATTATTACATTACACTCTCACGAAGGAGAGTCCGAATGAATAAAGCTAAGCTAATTAAGCTAACTATTACAAAGCCGAATGAAATAAATAGCTAAACTAATTAACTAATTATTACAACACTTTGAATTTGACTAACTAGTAAGCTAATTAAATTACACAAATGCAAGTAAGCTAAGTAATTAAAGTATTTAACTACTCTATCACTACTCTGCCTCGGGAAATGGAAGATGTGCATGCACATGCTCGGATATCACCCGAAAAAGCCTCCGTTTTGCTCCCGAAAGCCTCTGTTTGCAGAGTTGAACATTTCCAAAACCATTTTGCTCCACCTTACCAACACTCTTTTGAGGTTTGCATCAGTGGCCAGCCGGCCACTGGTAAAGACTATCAGCCATTAATGGTGCTCTGCCGGCCACCTACCGGCCATGGATAGTGGCATGCCGGCCGCTGATGCACAGGTCCATCTTGCTGCAACATAAGACAAACAAAGCAAAAAGAGGGTATTCTCACAGATTGTTTGCATAACTCACCCCTCCTTTTCATGAGCAAATCCAAGAAGTGGTAAACTTAAGCCACAAACCACCAACTCAAACAATTTCATTGCATGATGGCTTGTGATTCAAGATGTGCAAGCTCAATAAATGCAAAACAAGACACACAAAACCAACACCCTATCATACATGATCAAGGGCAATGGAGACTTAGGAAAGTTGACACATTTCATCACTTTGAGTATAAAATGTCCCAATTTTCCTTGTGTTCAATTAACATCTGATTGAACACAACAAGTTATTATCTTGTTCACTTTTAGTCCCAAATTTTAGTTACTCATTTACTTTACTAACCATCCTTTAATCCAATTAAGTCCAAAAGGTGAGTTAAAGTCCTCTAATGTAAAGAAGGCTCAAAACACAAGTTGCTTTGAGTATGAAAGAAGTATCATACCGTTGGTAATTAACCCCCTAAGGGATTAGACCATTAAGTATGAAATCTCAATTTCACACTTATGCAAACAAGTAACTTGAAACCACTTTCAAAGCAAAATTAAAAGCCAAGAAATTAGGGAGGTTGCAGAGATTTTACTTGCTGAAATTAAGTGTGAAAAGCACAAAATAAGTAATATACTCAAACAAGTGGTGTCTAATGGCCTAAAACACCAAGCTTGTGAGGACTATTACACTACAAGCATGCAAAACAAAACTCAAATGACTTAACCGACTCAAATGACTTAACCAACCCAAAACAGAGTTAAAACAATCTAAATCAGAGGCTAAGACATGCTGGAATTAAGCTATAACAAGCTAGAAAAATAAGCTAACACATGGCACCAACTAGGCTAGCAAACAAGACACAAGAAAGGGAGGCTAACCCCTCCAAATTTGGACTTCAAAACATGATTTTCACCACTGCAAGAGCTCTGAAAATCAGTATTTAAAAGCTTGAAAAAAGATAGTTTGAAAGTGGGAAACACAAGTGGAAAAGCCTTACAAACAAAGTAAGCTAATAAAGCAAATACTATACATCTTGAAGAGAAGAGTGATTCTAGGCAACAATTCAAGCCAAAACCAACTTCAAGAGCTCCAAGAAGGCCTCAAGGAACCTCAACTCAAAGGTGGTCAACTTTGATTAAGGAAGTATAGGCAAGAGTGTAATGTAACTAGGCAAAAGTGTAGAAAATTTGTAGAGAGAGAGAATTGTAGAGAGAGAAAAAATTTTGAGTTCAAAATTTTCTAACCTTTCTACAAGGAAGAGGAGGTCTCTATATATAGAAAACATGAAATTTCTACAAGGAGATCCAGCCCTCCACGTGTGCACAAATGCATGCATCTGTGCAACCAGCTGGCACAGCTGGCATAAAATATCTGCAGAAAACACTGGTGGCCGGCAAGCCACATAGTGGTCAACAAACCAAAAGTGATGGCCGGCAGCCTCTAGGGATGGCTGGCAGGCCACCAGAGGTTGCAGGGTGGAAAGATCAAGGCCTGGTCCAAAAATAAGACAAAATTGATGCAGGGTTTGAAAGGCTCAAAGTTGTAGCGTTCCACTGAGGACTTTGAGCACTCGGCAAGCAAACAGACTCATCATCGGGTGTACCTGCAAGGACGTCCAAGTCGTAAGGGCCGTCAAAAATGGGGTGTCTACAAATAGTAGTTCACCATTTGCAGCCTCATTATAAGTAGTGAACATCTTTTTGTCCGCGCAAATGTGTCGAGTTGCCCCAGTGTCAACCCACCACTCTTTGGGATTTCAAACCAAATTAGCCTCAGACACCATAGCAGATAGATTGATGTCATTTACCCCATCAGAGATGTAACCGACTTCTGTCACATTGGCTTGATTGGTGGTCCTTTTGTTTGTACTTCCGCGATCCTTCTTAGGGCGTCGACAATTAGAGGCACGACATCTAGTCTTGCCACAGTTATAGCATTTTCCTTTGAACTTTGTATTGCTATTGTTGTCGCCTTGTTTAGGACCATCTCGAGCAAACTTCCTTTTCTTGTTATGTGGTTTGGGCACCTGTTCCACTATATTAGCATTGGACTCAATGGGATTTTTACCATTCCTCTTTTTAGCCTTACGATTATCTTCCTCAATTCTCAGCCTCACAATAAGTTCATCCATGGTCATCTCTTTGCGTTTATGTTTTAAATAATTTTTGAAATCTTTCCAAGCAGATGGTAATTTTTCTACTAATGTAACGACTTGGAAAGACTCACTAAGAGACATACCTTCAGCATGAATATCATGCAAAATTAATTGAAAACTTTAAACTTGAGAAATTACCGTTTGGGTGTCTACCATAACAAAACCTAAAAATTTACCAACAACAAATTTCTTTGTACCAGCATCCTCTGTCTTGTATTTTTTCTTCAAAGAATCCCACAATTCTTTTGTTGTTTTGAGATGACTGTAAACATTATACAGCATGTTGTCTAGGCCATTAAGGATGTAATTTCTACATAGAAAATCAGAATCTTTCCAGGCATCCACAGCACCAACAATTTGCTGATCAATTTCACCCTCTTTTAATACTGGAGACTCTTCATGGAGAAACTGGGAAAGATTAAGCGTTGTAAGATAGAACAAAATTTTCTGCTGCTATCTTTTAAACTCGGTGCCATTAAATTTTTTCGATTTTTATCCATGACTTGTTGGAACTTGAACATGGTTTTGGGTAAGGACCGAAGTTGTTGTTACAATCGAATTTGGAATACTACTTTCAATTGCAGAAGCCATAATATCTTATTACAAAAATTAGAAAAGCCAAAACCAAAACACAAATTAATTTTCTAATTACTAAAACCAGAAAATAAGTTATAACACAAAATAATTTTACTTTTCTAGTTACTAAAACCAGAAAAATAAAACATAACACAATAATTTTCTATTTACAAAAACCAAAAAATTATTTTATTGGATTCAAATAAAACAAGTTTATAAAACGAATTTATTAATACAATGAGGACTTATTAAAGAAAACAGGTCAGTCTTAAGATTGTTAGACAATCTTCACTATATTAATTAAATTTCTATTTGTGTACTCAACAACAAAAAGAACACAAAAAAAGAATAAATTTAAAAGAATGATTTGCCAAAATCTGTTTAATTACAGAAACCAAAAGAAATTTGGAAATAGAGTAGAAGGAAAGAAACAAAATAAGAACAGGAAAATACTTACTGAAAATATTTTCTGAGGATGATCAAGTCCAGTGTTTTACGTTGTCTCCTTAAGACAGATTTGTCCTCTCTAGGGTGCCCATAGATTATGGACGTCTATCTCCCAGGATGAAATGATCTACAACGAGCAGTAGCAGCATTACCAATTGTTCGCACAACGAATACACTTTGTGTTTATACTCTTTCTCACAAAAAATAATAACGCAGCAAAATGCAGAGAGCAATAGCAGAAGCAAGAACGAAAATAATTAAGTGCAAAATCCAAATGAGGGACTGACTATTTAAAGGAGAACTTGTGGCTTTTCAGAACAGGTTTCAATAGGTAAAAACCTGTTCAGGACAGTGTTGAACAAGTAAAAACCTGTTCAGGTTGAAATTTGAACAGATAACAAACCTGTTCGGTTGGAAGAAAATCTGGATAGGTGTGTTGGACCAAATTGCCAATGTTTCAATATGTTGGGGTCAATTCAGAATTAAGTTTGAATTTTAAACCGAAATTCAAATTCCAAAATGGTAAGAATTTAATTTTAGAAAAAATAAAATTCGAATGTTTTAGCCCAAAAAGATAAAAGTATTGGGCCAGACAAGCCTAACCTCACACCATGCACCCGCGCCCGAATGGATGGTGGCGCGCGCGCGTGTGTTTGTTTTGGATCCAATGGGTCTAGCCCACTTTGCCCATAACCTCACCTTTCCACAAAACTTGGGTACCCTTTTGGCCCTCTCCAAGATGTAAACCCAAGACTTATAAACCCATACAAAGTTAGCCTAGCCAAGCAATGTGGGACAAGCTTTCCTTCCTTCAATTTTGAAAAACCCACCAAAATACCATTTTCATGGAGCTTACTTTGGCTTCAATTTTTCATTCACCCGATAATGGTTTTGAACAATCAAATATACGACGTGAATCGTTACGCAGCAAAGAACGCATTGCAATATGGACCCGCCAACTTTGGCGCATGGATCCCACCTAAAAATTAGACCAAAGTTTAAGAAAAATATGTTTTTGCCAAACCATTTTTCAAACCATTTCTTACATTCAGGTCAACAAATTAATTTCGACACCAAGTACTACAAGCCCTTTGTCCCACACATCTAAGTCAGCAGTGACATTTACCAAAAATTTTGGAGTAGATACAAGGATGGAAATCTTAGCGCTTCTTTGAGTGATAGAATCTAGTGGCTATAGAAAATATCTTGGTGTGCTTAGAATTGTGAAAAATACCACTTAATCTACTAAAACTATCCAATTTACACCGATCCGTCCACTAACCGTGGATTAGTTTGATCTGCAATTTGAAATTTATAATCTGCTTTCAAAACCACTCTACTCCGCTATAGTAAATACATATATTTTTTTAACTTTTAATGAAATATCAAAGTAAAAATCAATGTGAGAAATATTAAGATGTGAAATTTGTTCCAAATTAGTATTATATATATGAAAATTATTATGTAAAATTAGTTTGTATTATATATATGAAAAATATTATGAAAATTAATGTTATATATTATGCAAATGTTTAATAATTATTTAAGATTATTCTTCAATCAACTAGTAAATTGAAACCACCCAAACCACGATTTGGATAGTTGCCAATCCACAATTCACAATTTAATTTATAATTTTATTACCAAACTATCTGAATTGCATAGGGCACACCTTAGACATACCTATTATTGTTGGATGTCAAAGAAAGAAGTTTTCAATCACATTAAAGATAAGAGTATGGAAGCAAAGGATGGAAAGAGCAACTTTTATTGGCCTGGGCTTGGGTTTGTAAGTGGTAGGTAGAGGGTGGTCTTAGATTTCGAGATTTGAAAGCGTTTAATTTAGCTTTATTGGCCAAACAGGGTTGGTGGTTAGTTACACAACCTCACTCTTTGGCTAGAACAGTCCTTAAATCAAAATAATCCCCAAATTGTGATTCCTTGGATGCATCATTGGGTCTACCTCCTCTTATACATAGAGAAGTATTTGGAAAAATCGAGATTTGCTAATGTTAAGTCTCCAAAGGAGGGTGGTATGTGGGAAGGGCATTCACATTTGGGGTGACAAGTGGATTTCTAACTCGCCATCTTTTAGAGTCATTAGCCCAACGATTGATAATATGGAGAATGCAACGGTGGTCTCCCTCATTGATTATGCCTATGGATAGCTGAATTAGGAGGTTATCCAACAGCTATTCCTCCCATTTGAAGCTGATATCATTTCTTAAATTCCTCTAAGTCCAAAATTACTTGGTGATAAGCTCATCTGGCATTACACTGAAAAGGTATGTGTTATTTTATAATTTAAAATTTTATTTTATTTTATTGATCTTTCATGTATTTCCTCATCTACTTGTGATTAGAGAATATATCTTGATTTACATCTTTTCAAGAATAACGTTTTGTAACGTTATTCCACACAATAAATTATACCACTGGTCCTTCTAGTTTTTGAGTAAACTGTCATTTTAATCTATGTAGTTTCAATTTGAATAATTTAGTCCCTACACTTTCAATTTTATTGTAATATGATCCCTCCATCATGCGTTGTTAATATTTTGAACGGAAAAAAAACACGTGCAAAACTAATGATATCAAAGTGGAATTCAAGAAAAACTATAGAGACTACCGTTGTAATGAATTTGTTATACTGGTGGTCCTTGTAGTTTATTTTGAACTTCACTTTGGTTCATCTAGTTTTACACGATTTTTTTCTTTTGAAAATCTAATAGTAATTGATGGAGAGAACACATTACAATAAAATTGAAAATATAAGAACTAAATTGTTCAAATTAAAATTACGGAAATTAAAATGACACTTTACTTAATCTATAGGTGTTAATGGTGTAATTTTCCTATCCCATATTATCTAATAATATCTCCTACACTTTTGATTTTTGTTATATTATTTATAGCGACCCCGGTCTTTTCCCATTTGATTATTGTATCCGGACTTATGTTCCGTAGACTCCATTGTTGTGTTATTGTTGTTGTCGTCTTTTAATTCCTTAGCTTTGGAGTTATAGGATGTGTTGGGCGGGTTTGGAACAGGTTGGTTGAGCTTAGGAACCAAAACTAGTTGCCCAGATTTTAGCTTGTCCGCTCGAGCGGGGGTTCTGGCGCTCGAGCGGGAAAAACACCCATCCAGTATTTCTTGTGCAGGGTTGGACGCTCGAGCGGGAGTTGGGCCGCTCGAGCGGGAATGTGGGAGTGACGCTCGAGCGGGGATTTGAACGCTCGAGCGGGTACCTAGTTTGTCGAGATGCTGGGAGTGTGCATCCGCCGCTCGAGCGTGGGATTGTCCGCTCGAGCGGGAGTCTGTGAGTGTGCGCTCGAGGGGGTTTTGTCCGCTCGAGCGGAGATGCTGAGTATAAAATCGTGATTTCGTGTTTTAAAACAGTTTTTCAGCCCCTTTTGATCCAAAAACCCTAAAGTCCGACCTTTCTTCTTCTCTAAACACCTTTTCTCCTAGGTTTGATCTAGTTAGGGTGTGTTTCTACCCTAGTTCTTTTACAAATAAGATAGAGGAGAGTGAGGGCTTCCATTTAATCTGAGCAGTTGTCAGTTTGGAGCACTTTGGAGTTTCGAGCATCTTCTTCATCATCATCTTTTTGGGTTATTTCTTCGAGGTAGGGATTTCCTACTCCATTTATACGCTTTAATCCTAAGTGTTGGTATTTTGGTATGTGGGGGTAGTTTGGTAATTTGTAAGAAACCTTAGGGTTTTAGTTTAGATTAATTTGTATAATTAATTTAAAGGAATAATGTGGAATTTGGTTTAATTCATGGAATTGGGAAACTTAATGAATTGATGTTATATATTTGGGGTAGTTTAATTATTTACCTTTGGGAATGTTGAATTTACATTCATTGATGTATTTATTTCTTGTTTAGAAATAACTGTTTTGGGCTATCGGTGGAGGATAGCCATTGATTGTTGTAGACCTTGCATGCGGCTTAGGTATAACTGGAATTGAGTCAATTGTTTGACTGTTGAGTTAATACAGAACATTTGTGTATTAATTATGTGTTGTATATGGCAATTGTGTGTTTATTGCATATGCATGTTGTTTGGAGAAGATAGGGGATGAACTCCACGGTTTAGGGGAAGATAGGGGATGGACCTCTAAACCGGATTTATTGGGAGGAGATAGGGGATGGACTCCAGTAGCATCACTCTTATGTGTGCTTATTGATTAATAGATATATGTCTATTTATTGTTGATATGGTACATCACTAAAATGTGTATCAGTTGGGAAGTATGGAATTGAAGTGATTATGATTGATATAATACCAACATGTGTATTCGTTATGATTAGGTCTAACTTGATTGTTATTCCTGTTGAATTGGAAGTGATGGTAATAAAAGATGAAACCCTGTTGAGTTATTTGGCCAGGTTCTGAGCCATAAGTGGAAAGTAAAATGTGCCATAGACAATGTGTCATAGGCAGTGTAGACATTCGTGTCATGAATATTGTAACTTGATTATAGTGTGTTAACCATGTATCAGATGCTAATACTTTAGTTAATTCTTATGCTTGGTTTAGTATTTCTCTACTGGGCTGTGGCTCACCCTATATGGGAACTTTATTTTCAGGTTCAGGTGGTTCACTCCCTCCAAGGACTTAGCTTGTGAGGATTGGACTTGAAGATTTGTTTATTTATTTTTATTTGAACAATGTAATCTTTCAAGCCTAGGGCTTTATCTGTTTTTGAGTTAGAACTCAGTGAATTGTGTCCAAGTGTTGGCTTGGCAAGATGTAAGCCCGTAGGGCATTTATTCTGATGTTTTATTTCATAATACTCTGATGAATGGATTTATATTATTGTTTTAATATAATAATGCATGTTTATATTATTTATTATGGGTTTAATTTTGAGGGCGTGACAACTTGGTATCAGAGCGTACCGGGTTTGAATACTTTGGGTACGTGGGAAGTGATTAGTATCACAATGGGTTCGTCTCGTTTGATAGAGACTTAGTGTAATGATTGCATGCTTATATGATAACATGTTTATGTGATTATGTGGGTATGGAATGTAGTTTCTAGATATTGATTGGATCCTTGAGTTTCTAGTAGTCTTGTTGGAAAGGCACTTGATCAATGCTGCTTCCAACCGGAACTATAGTAACCCTTTGGGACTATCATTATCCAGGAATGAAATTCGTAGGTGCTTATGTGATTATGTGCTTACGTGGTGTGATTTATTGTTGTCCAATGCATTAGGACGTGAGTGTTTAGCTTCGGCACATTTATTAATGTGCTAACGTCTTTGTTTCTTTAATAGGATGTCAGGACGAGGACGAGGTCGCGGTAGGCGAGGTAGGCAGGCTAGGCAGGAAGTGCCTATACCGGAGGAATTCCGGCAGTTCAGGAGGGTGTTGGCCAGGCCAATGTGGCCGAGCCAGTAGGACAGCCGTTTATGGGCGCTTTGGCCCAAGAGATAGCAGGGGCATTTCAGGCGTCAGTTGACATTCTGAGGGCTGCGAATCCAGCCCAGGTAGTTCCAGCCCCGGTAGTTGCTGCAGATGCAGGGCCTTCTTTTCTGAAGAGGGAGTTTTTCCGGTCTCAACCGGACGTGTTTGTAGGTGATCCTAGCGAGCCGCTTAAGGCAGACGAATGGCTCGAACAGACAACGAAAACGTTTGAGATGCTTGGCATCGAAGACGAGGGGTTGAAGGTGACCTTGGCATCTTTCCAGCTGAAAGGGGATGCGGGTCAGTGGTGGAAATTCATTAAGGCTCGTGTTGGAGGTACATGGGAGGCGTTTGTGAATGCTTTTCAGGAGAAGTACCTGTCTCCAGCTGTTCAGGAGACGTTGAGAGATCAGTTCTGCCAGCTGAAGCAGAATAGTTCATCAGTGGCTGAGTTTGAGGCCTTATTTACTAGTTTGTCCAGGTTCGCACCTGAGTTAGTGGCGTCCGAGGAACGTCGGTGTATAGAGTTCGAGAAGAAGTTGAGGCGCGGCCTCAAATTGAGAGTTGTGCCGACTATGATTAGGGATTTTGGGCGTTTGGTTGATGCAGCAGCCCATACTGAGATCGCAATGCGGGAGGGGGAAGAAGGGCAGAAAGGCTCCAAGAGGAGTCAGGATGGTCAGGGCGATGGCAGGAGGCAGAGAGGTTTCACTCCTCAGCAGCCTCAGAGTAGTTTTTCTAGATCCACTTTTCCAGTGCCGAGTGCTAGTTCTGGGAAAGGCAGTCAGGGAGACGTTACTTGCTTCAAGTGTGGTCAGTTGGGCCACAAGTCTCCAGTTTGTCCTCAGAGGGGAGGAGTTCAGAGAGCAGCATCTTCTTCGGCTCGATCTCAGAGCCAGAGTCAGAGTAGAGGCCAGCCACTCTCGTGTTATCAGTGTGGTCAGCCAGGGCACATGAAGAGGTTTTGCCCACAGTTGGGTGGCACATCTGGTGCATCTGGTTTGAGGCAGACTCAGGGTCAGCAGCCAGCTCAGTCGGGTCAGGCCTCGAGGGCCAATCAGGGGGCTTCTTCGTCCCAGTCTGTGCAGCAGTCTACTGCTCCGAGGGGTGAGCAGGTTGATCAGAGGTCGTCTGGGCGCGTGTATGCTGTTACCGCGCAGGATCTAGTACCGGCTCCGTCTGTTGTGAGAGGTACCTTCTTGTTTTGCAATTCAGTTGCTAGTGTTCTGATTGATACGGGTGCATCTCATTCCTTTGTGTCTGCTGCATTTGCATCTATTTTGGAGTTGGAGTTAGCTCAGTTAGCATCTCCTATTTGTGTAGTGTCGCCTCTTGGGGGTGAGTTGATTTTGAAACAAGGTGTTAGGGGTTGTGATATAGAGGTCGATGATCATAGAATCCCTTTCTCTTTTGTAGTTATGCCCATGAAGGGCTTTGATGTTATTTTGGGTATGGACTGGTTGTCGTCATACCGGGCAGTTATTGATTGCTACCGTCAGAGGGTCACTTGTTGTACCGTGAACGGGGAGTGTTTTCGTTTTCTGGGGGACCGGGTTGGTAGTGTTTTGCCACCGGGGTATGATCCGCGAGGGCGGAGTGAGCTTAGTGGTCTACTTGCTAGTCTTTCGATTAGTGAGGGTGATGAGACCCAGATTGTGTTGCCGAGGGTGGTCTGTGAGTATTCGGACGTTTTTCCCGAGGATCTTGTTAGTTTGCCACCTCAGCGAGAGATTGAGTTCTCTATTGATTTAGTGCCCGGCACGGCGCCGATTTCTATGGCACCTTACCGTTTTGCTCCAGCCGAGTTAGTTGAGTTGAAGATTCAGCTTCAGGAGTTGCTAGATAAGGGCTATATCCGTCCTAGTGTTTCGCCGTGGGGAGCACCGGCCCTCTTTGCTAAAAAGAAAGGTGGTGCTTTGAGACTATGTATAGATTACCGGAAATTGAATCGGGCTACGGTTAAGAATAAGTATCCTATGCCCCGTATTGATGATTTGTTTGACCAGTTGAAGGGTTCCCGTTGTTTCTCTAAGATAGATTTGAGATCGGGTTATCATCAGTTGAGAGTCAGGGAGGAGGATATTCTAAGACGGCATTCCGTACGCGGTATGGCCACTATGAGTTTCTGGTGATGCCGTTTGGGCTCACCAATGCACCGGCAGTGTTTATGGATTTGATGAACCGGATCTTCCGGGAATTCTTGGATCGTTTTGTAGTCGTCTTCGTGGACGACATTTTGATTTATTCACCTTCAGAGGAGGAGCACGAGGCACACTTGAGAGTGGTGCTAGAGTTACTTAGAGCCCATAAGCTTTATGCTAAGTTTGGGAAGTGTGAGTTTTGGCTAGAAGAGGTGAAGTTCTTAGGCCATGTAGTTTCGGGGGAAGGGGTGTCTGTTGATACATCCAAGACTGAGGCAGTGCAAGATTGGGCACAGCCTAAGAGTGTGTTTGAGATCCGCAGTTTTCTGGGATTAGCTGGGTATTACCGTCGGTTTGTGAAAGATTTCTCCAGGTTAGCTTCACCGTTGACTAGATTGACTCGGAAGGGAGTCAAATTTGTATGGAGTGAGACTTGTGAAAAGTCGTTTCAGGAGTTGAAGGTTAGACTGACCACCGCTCCAGTCTTGATTATTCCGGAGAGAGGGTTGGGTTATGCAGTCTATTGTGACGCCTCACGAGAGGGTCTGGGTTGTGTGTTGATGCAAGAGGGGAAAGTGGTCGCCTATGGTTCACGTCAGTTGAAAATTCATGAGCAGAATTACCCCACACACGATTTAGAGTTAGCAGCTGTGATATTTGCCTTGAAGATTTGGAGGCATTATCTTTATGGTGAGAGGTTCGAGGTATTCTCGGATCATAAGAGTCTGAAATATCTGTTCACACAGAAAGACTTGAATTTGAGGCAGAGGAGGTGGATGGAGTTCATTGAGGATTATGACTTCGAGTTGCACTATCATCCGGGGAAGGCCAATGTTGTGGCCGATGCCCTTAGTAGGAAATCTGTTGGTGACTTAGCTAGTATAGCCATCCGGGAGTGGGAGATGTTGGGTGCAGTTGGGGAGTTTGATTTGCATCTGGGCGAATCCGTTGAGGCTGCGGCCTTATTTTCTGTTGTTGCACAGCCTACACTTGTGACTCGAGTGTTAGAGGCTCAGAGGGGTGATCTTGAGGTAGAATCTCTCCGAGAGAAGATTTCCATTGGGAAGGTTGAAAAGGGTTTGACGGTGTATCCCGACCTGAGTGTGAGGTACCGAGACCGTCTGTTTGTGCCGGAGTCTTGCCGAGAGGAGGTACTCCGAGAGTTTCATCATTCACGCCTTGCGGTGCATCCGGGAGGCACTAAGATGTATCAGGATTTGGGTCGCCAGTTCTGGTGGCGGGGTATGAAGAGAGATGTGGCAGCTTTCGTATCTAGGTGCCTTACTTGTCAGCAAGTGAAGGCCGAGCATCAGAGGCCAGCGGGTTTGTTGCAACCCTTGCCTATTGCCGAGTGGAAGTGGGAGCATGTCACTATGGACTTCGTTGTGGGTCTTCCGAGGACTCAGCGGGGTAGTGATGCCATTTGGGTGGTTGTAGACCGGTTGACGAAGTCAGCGCACTTCATTCCTATGCGCGTTAGAGATTCAGTAGATCATCTTGCTGAGTTGTATGTTCGGGATATAGTGAGGTTGCACGGGGTTCCAGTGACGATCGTCTCAGATAGAGATCCTCGTTTCACTGCCAGGTTGTGGCAGAGTTTGCAGAGTGCTTTAGGCACTAAGTTGACCCTTAGCACGGCTTATCATCCTCAGACTGACGGGCAGTCCGAGCGTACTATTCAGATCCTTGAGGATATGCTTCGGGGTTGTGTTCTCGACTTTAGTGGGTCGTGGGAGAGGCACTTACCATTAGTGGAGTTTGCCTACAACAACAGTTTTCAGTCTAGTATCGGTATGGCACCGTTTGAGGCCTTGTATGGCCGACCGTGTAGATCTCCTGTTTGTTGGGCCGAGGTGGGTGATGCACCTTTGTTGGGTCCGGAGTTGGTGAGGGAAACGACGGAGAAAGTTGAGCTTATCCGTAAGAGGCTTGTTACAGCACAGAGTCGTCAGAAATCTTATGCTGACCGTAGGAGGAGACCTTTGGCATTTGAGGTGGGTGATCATGTCTTTTTGAAGATATCACCTAAGCGGGGTTTGATGAGGTTTGGGAAGAGTGGGAAGTTGTCCCCTCGATTCATTGGGCCTTTTGAGATTCTTGAGAGGATTGGCGAGGCTGCTTATCGTTTAGCTTTGCCTCCGCAGTTGTCCGGAGTTCATGACGTGTTTCATGTGAGTATGCTTCGGAAGTATGAGCCAGATCCGTCACATGTACTGGATTGGACTGATTTAGTTGTTGATGAGGATGTCTCGTATGAGGAGAGACCGGTTCGAGTCTTGGATAGGCGGGATCAAGTCCTGCGTGGCAAGACTATCCCTTTGGTGAAAGTTTTGTGGAAGCATCACGGAGTGGAGGAAGCCACTTGGGAACGTGAGTTGGAAGTCCGTGAGAAATATCCGGACTTGTTTACTGATTTGTAATCTTGTATTTAGATTATGTAATATTGTTGAACTTAAGAGCTTTATATATATATGTCTTAAGTTGGGAAAACATTGAGAATGTTTTGGTTTAATGTTAACATTTTGAAACTTGCCTTTTTATGGAAGTGGAGTATAACATTTATATATTGAATGTGTTATTTATATCATGAGATTGAATATGATATGGAAATTGTTAACATTGAAAAGATTAATGCATAATATTGATGCAAGTTGAAATATATGTTGATTTATACATATTGTGAGATGCCTCTTGATTAGAGATGAAGTGACCAGTTTTGGGTCAAGTTGTTGTTTATTGCTTTATGATATCATTGGGAATTGAGAAAAACTTGTTTTTACAAACTTATGCTTAATTTCGGGGACGAAATTCTTTTAAGGGGGGGAGGTTATAGCGACCCCGGTCTTTTCCCATTTGATTATTGTATCCGGACTTATGTTCCGTAGACTCCATTGTTGTGTTATTGTTGTTGTCGTCTTTTAATTCCTTAGCTTTGGAGTTATAGGATGTGTTGGGCGGGTTTGGAACAGGTTGGTTGAGCTTAGGAACCAAAACTAGTTGCCCAGATTTTAGCTTGTCCGCTCGAGCGGGGGTTCTGGCGCTCGAGCGGGAAAAACACCCATCCAGTATTTCTTGTGCAGGGTTGGACGCTCGAGCGGGAGTTGGGCCGCTCGAGCGGGAATGTGGGAGTGACGCTCGAGCGGGGATTTGAACGCTCGAGCGGGTACCTAGTTTGTCGAGATGCTGGGAGTGTGCATCCGCCGCTCGAGCGTGGGATTGTCCGCTCGAGCAGGAGTCTGTGAGTGTGCGCTCGAGCGGGGTTTTGTCCGCTCGAGCGGAGATGCTGAGTATAAAATCGTGATTTCGTGTTTTAAAACAGTTTTTCAGCCCCTTTTGATCCAAAAACCCTAAAGTCCGACCTTTCTTCTTCTCTAAACACCTTTTCTCCTAGGTTTGATCTAGTTAGGGTGTGTTTCTACCCTAGTTCTTTTACAAATAAGATAGAGGAGAGTGAGGGCTTCCATTTAATCTGAGCAGTTGTCAGTTTGGAGCACTTTGGAGTTTCGAGCATCTTCTTCATCATCATCTTTTTGGGTTATTTCTTCGAGGTAGGGATTTCCTACTCCATTTATACGCTTTAATCCTAAGTGTTGGTATTTTGGTATGTGGGGGTAGTTTGGTAATTTGTAAGAAACCTTAGGGTTTTAGTTTAGATTAATTTGTATAATTAATTTAAAGGAATAATGTGGAATTTGGTTTAATTCATGGAATTGGGAAATTAATGAATTGATGTTATATATTTGGGGTAGTTTAATTATTTACCTTTGGGAATGTTGAATTTACATTCATTGATGTATTTATTTCTTGTTTAGAAATAACTGTTTTGGGCTATCGGTGGAGGATAGCCATTGATTGTTGTAGACCTTGCATGCGGCTTAGGTATAACTGGAATTGAGTCAATTGTTTGACTGTTGAGTTAATACAGAACATTTGTGTATTAATTATGTGTTGTATATGGCAATTGTGTGTTTATTGCATATGCATGTTGTTTGGAGAAGATAGGGGATGAACTCCACGGTTTAGGGAAAGATAGGGGATGGACCTCTAAACCGGATTTATTGGGAGGAGATAGGGGATGGACTCCAGTAGCATCACTCTTATGTGTGCTTAATGATTAATAGATATATTTCTATTTATTGTTGATATGGTACATCACTAAAATGTGTATCAGTTGGGAAGTATGGAATTGAAGTGATTATGATTGATATAATACCAACATGTGTATTCGTTATGATTAGGTCTAACTTGATTGTTATTCCTGTTGAATTGGAAGTGATGGTAATAAAAGATGAAACCCTGTTGAGTTATTTGGCCAGGTTCTGAGCCATAAGTGGAAAGTAAAATGTGCCATAGACAATGTGTCATAGGCAGTGTAGACATTCGTGTCATGAATATTGTAACTTGATTATAGTGTGTTAACCATGTATCAGATGCTAATACTTTAGTTAATTCTTATGCTTGGTTTAGTGTTTCTCTACTGGGCTGTGGCTCACCCTATATGGGAACTTTATTCTTCAGGTTCAGGTGGTTCACTCCCTCCAAGGACTTAGCTTGTGAGGATTGGACTTGAAGATTTGTTTATTTATTTTTATTTGAACAATGTAATCTTTCAAGCCTAGGGCTTTATCTGTTTTTGAGTTAGAACTCAGTGAATTGTGTCCAAGTGTTGGCTTGGCAAGATGTAAGCCCGTAGGGCATTTATTCTGATGTTTTATTTCATAATACTCTGATGAATGGATTTATATGATTGTTTTAATATAATAATGCATGTTTATATTATTTATTATGGGTTTATTTTGAGGGCGTCACATTATTATACACATATATATGTGTGTATGTGTGTATGAGACTTTATTGTTTACTGATACACACAAAGAAATCAATATTCAGTCTTTCTTTTTATCTTCTTCTACACTGTTCTTTTGTGAGTTCATTATATTTATTTTCCAAATGAGTGTTGTGTAATTTATGGTTTGTGAAATTCACTGTGATGCATACAAGTGATTTCGAAGGTCATTGTATCTTGGGAGAGAAATAACATTCGACTCAATGCAGAAGAGGATGTATAGTTCCTAAAGAGAGCACGGTCTGCATGCCTTGACCATCAAACAAACTTTTTTAAACATTTTCTCTACTAATATTTTATTTGTTGTTTTAGTTAATTATTAGTTTGGTATTTTTATTCTGACAATAAAACTTGTTTAATTTTTCTGACATCTGTTAACTCTGCTTATCATTTAACGATTGACTTGTTAGGGGATAACATCTTTCTTTCAAACACCTCGAAATAGTTGATTTTTTGGACACGATTGTAGTCTCTGTGTCCCAACAAATTCAAGCGCTAATCATTTAGCTATTGATTTGCTAAGGGCAGTGTCTCTATTTTAAACACCTTGAACTAGTAAATTTTTTAGACACGACTGTGGTATCTATGTATTCCCAACAAAGTCAAGCATCTTGTGTGGCACACTTGTAATGAGATTATTCTGGTTTGATCTAGCCTTTGTCGATGGACTATTATCCAAGATCCCTTTTGTATTTTGTGTCAAGAACATGCCCAAACAAGGGTGCACTGCCTCAGGGGTTGTGAGTTTGCTTCAGTTGTTTGGGCTCATATACCTAGATTGATGGAGTGGAAATACAAGAATGATAAAGGTGATGTGATGGACTGGTTTTGAAAGGCTTGAGAAACCATGAGTTTTGAAGCTACGGGTTTGTTTTGTATTTGTCGCTTGGTGCATATGGACTAACAGGAACACTGAGATTTTTGGTGTCAAACATTGCTTAGCTTTTGAGGTTGTTCAATTTGCCAACAATTACATTTCAATATTTTATTTTTATTTTTTTTTATATACAAGAAATAGAAGACAACCCCAAAACCAAAAAACTACACAAAACTAAAAAACTCACAGCAGCATAGCAAGATCAGAGGAAGGATTGGGAACCCAGTCCAAGGGGAGGCGAGCATAAAGCGAAGCTTGAGCCACCCAATGTGCTGCTTTGTTTGCTATGCATGGACACCATCTGAAGGACAGACCTCTGTGAGCCACCATCTCTTTAATGTCTTCAAGAACAGCTCCACACTCCCATAGAGGCACATTTTTTGAAACACAAAGGTGAATAATAGATCAACTATCACTCACCACTTCCAGCCTAGATAAGTTGGAGGCCAAGCGAGCTGACAGGCACACGTACAAGCCAGAGCTTCTTCTAACAGAGCAGATGAAGTGCACCAACTCTTAGTTAAGCCATCCACCACAACACCATTAGCATCTTTCACTAGGACTGCCACCATGGCAGATTGTGATCCTTTCTTGATGGCCACATCTCAATTAATTGTAAAGGAACTAGGCTGAGGAGGGTCCTCCCTAACCACTCTTTGAGAGCTTTTACCCATAGGAAAAGAAGTCACAACACATCTAGATGCAATAGCTGAATCAAATTCTTCCCGAGCCACTCGAACTCGATGTAAAGTCGAGGAGGGCTTAATCGGTTTGTGACTAAAAACAAAATTATTTTGCTCTTTCTAGAGAAACCAACTCGTCCAAACCACGTTACAAAAGAAAAGGTGCCTCTCATCTTGATTGTGAAACCCTTCCATTAAGGCACACGACCATTCCAGGTTGAGATTACTCCCAAACCAAACAGGTCTTACGCATTCACACCCAAATAGCAAGTGTTCCACTGTTTCTGGGTACCTTAGGCAGATTGGGCAAATGTTCGATTTAGCACACCTTCTCTTAAAAAGATTCTCCTTTGTTGCAAGCACATTCCAACAAACCCGCCACCAGAAGTGTCTAAGCTTTGGAAAAATTTTGAGGGTTCATATAAGCTTCCATAACTGATCTGGGATGGTAAAGAAGGATGATGGTTTTTGTGCTAAGTGTTGACATCCCTTTCTTAGAGCCATTTTATAACCCAACTTTACCGAATAATCCCTTCTCAAGTTGAAGTGCTAGACAAGAGTATCAAGTGTATTATTGACAACAAGAGGAATAGACATGATGGCCTGCATCTCTACATCAGACAGTAGATGTTGTAGCACATCTGCTCGCCAAGATTTGCTAACACCGTTAACAACATCCTCCACATGAACCACCTCATTATCCACCGGAATTGAAGATTGTTGTAGATACCCCATTTTGACTACCGTTAAAGACTTGGGAGCTATGTTCCAAGTACTCGATGATGAAACGTTACACTGAGCAATCGTTCGTATCTTCAGCAGGAGGAATTCACTTTTGAGCTTCAAATACCCTTCAAGCCTAAACCTTACACCCTTTTGTTGATCAAAACCACTTTTCATTTAGCCTGACCACCCAAACGACTACAGGCCAACAGATAGCCAGCAGGCCAAATTTGATTAGCCAGCCGTACCTCCTCATGGCCGGCAGGCCATGTTTAGCGACAGTAGATATTTTATAGCTGCCAGCTGTCCCTATACAGCTATTTTCGATATGAGAAGGCGAAATTCTATAAATAGAAGGCATGTCCTCAGGTTTTGGGGTTGAAAAAATTCATTCAAGAGCTTAGTGAAATCCAAGCCATCTTCTCTACCCTCTCAATTATAGATACAAGATAGATACACCTTTGGAGCTAAAACTTGAAGCTTCCTACTGAGATTTTGAGCCTACTTTCAGAGACCTGAGAGTGCTTTGAATCAAGTTTGCTTAACCAAGAGTATCCTCTCTTCAAGAGGTATAAGCTTTGGACATCTTCTCCTTTGTTTATACTACTCTTTTCCACTCTTTTTACTCTGTTTATACACTGTTTTCGACTGTTTTCAAAGGTTGAAAATATGTGATTTAAAGTTCCAAATGTGAAGGGGCTAGTCACCCTTCTTTGGCTTGCTTACTAGGCTTGTTTCCTCCCATTTTTGTTCAAGTTTTCTACCCTTTTTTAAAATTATTTTCAGCACTGTTTTGTGCTATTTAGGGAATGTTTTACGTGCTTATTTAATTTATGCTTTGAATATTATCCTTGTGTCGTTGTAAGTCCTCATGGATTGGTGTATAGGCCATAGCTTCCAATCCATTTGAGTTGATAGTCCTTTCTTTCACTTTTTATAGCTTTCATACATATTAACACCTTTGTAATCATCCTTCTATCTCTGCAACCTCCCCCCCTTTATTTTTTGTTTCTTTTGATTAAAGAGTTGTACCAAATAAAAGATTATTGCTCAAAGCATAAGAAAGAGACCTCTCATGCTAAATGGTTTAATCTCTTCGGAGGTTCATTACCAAGGCATTACATCTCTCTTATGCTAAGCGTGATCTCTCATTTTATACTTCTCTTTATCGCCGGTGCATTACTTCTAAGGGACTAACTTTCTAGTTAGACTCTTGGAAATCACAAAGGAAAGTGTCATTATAGCTTGTTTTCAAGTTTGAATTTGGAGTCATTATCGCTCATTTTGGGTTTGATTAGTCATTATCGCTCTCTTTGAGTTTAACTAGTCATTATCGCTCATTTTGAGTTTGACTTAGAATTTATTATCGCTTGTAAATGAGTTTGATTCTTCCTTCGTAATTTCCCCCATAGAAAAGGGCTTGAAAAGCTCATTTCTCGGGTTAAGTAGTGCTTGCTATTCTTTATTGCTTTGAATTTAGTGGACGTAATCATCACCTTTGGACAAAAATGAAGAAAAGATAAGTAATCGAAAGGTAATATAAAAGAGACTAATAAAATTAGAGTAAAATAGGTAATAAAATTGGGCTAGGTTCAATCGGACGTTATATTAAACCTATTGCGTCTTGAATCATTGCATACTTTTTCGTGATGTTTAATGATTCATGAAGCAATGTCTATCCCTTCCCTTGAGGTAATTCCATGATAGGGATGAGGTATCTCCTATCTTTTGCTTAAATTATTGAGCTCTTGTCATATCGTTTCTAAGATCATCACGTAACAAATTTGTGATAATTAATGATTTGGGAAATGAATCTACTCCTCCCTTGATTATCTTCATGATAGGGAAGGGCAAAGAGGATAAACATCTCCTGAAAACACTCTGTTTTTGCTCTGTTTCAGCTCTATGGCAGCAGGGTATCCCCCAGAAGCATTGGCTGGCCGGCCATCATTCTATACCGCCGACCACTTCTCAAGGTCGGCCGGCCACCCATTGTGTATAGGTAATGGCCTTTTTACAGAAGAACAAAGCAAAATTTGAGGTCAAAACAGAATAATTTTTTAACTGCAAACAGAGCAGATTCTGACAACAAACAAAGAGGTTTCCCAAGAGGATGTTCTTGATTGTGTGCAGGTGGCTCCTCGCTTCCCATTCAAGTCCTTTAAATTAGTGCTTTAATATTAGAATGTGGTAATTAATTACTTGCTTTACTATTTGGACTTGTAATGGATAATTAATTGGTGTAGTTCATTCATTTTGTATTATAATAATTAGTTTGATTAGGATATTCATTCGGACCCTCTTGTGCGAGGGCAAATTTGTAACGCTTGTAATATTTTGTATGTCTTCCAACCCCCATTTCCTTCTCCCTTTTATTTACATGCTTACCGTGATAGCATCATATTTGTCGTTTCATATCATTGCCATGCTTAATATCCATTTTTGCATGCATTGGGTTCAGTTCATCATTCTAACATTTTTATCATTTCCTACTTACTTGAATACGTGCATTACCACATGCTTTGAGTTGATCCATATGACACGTTAAATAAACCGAACCTAGTAGTTGCATGTTGTATGTGTTGCATTAGTCACTTGCATATTACAGCATGCATTTTTTCTAATTATTTCCTTCTCTTTGGCTTACCTCGGTTGAGTACTAGGTGAGCAATTTTTGCTTTAGCATATTACATGTACGTTTATGTTGCCATATCAAGCATGTTACCATGAGGTTAAGTGCTTATTTGAAATAACTGTTTGAATACCTATGGATGAAAGCTAATTCGCTTAAATTAGAATGATTTTGATTAATGTATATATAAGCTTGCTTTTTCAAGTGCGCATGTTCAAAACTCTTTTCAAACAAACAAAAAATCAAAGCATTTCAAAGTGAGTGAAATAGTCTATACTTGCGTGCCTCACATAGTAAGTTAGCATTAATAATCAGAACAAGAGCATATAATGTATATAAAAAAATCACATCATGATTAGTAGAGGCCAATCTTTGATCGGGTGAGTAGGGTGCTCAATTCATGACCTTCTCCTCTCATACCCAAGTTCCCGAGCCAAGACACTTTGGTTATGACTGACAAGTGGCCTTTGGCACGAGTCACGGGTTTCCTAAATTTTTCAAAAATATTTAGGTGGCGACTCTAAAATCTGACAATATAGTATATTTTTGGCATCTCTAATGATAAATGGATTTTCTAAGATTTGCCGGACTTTGACTCTTATTTGTGTTTTTCAATTTCACATTGCACTTGTGAAACCAAATTCAGAACCACAGGAATCCGAACTGTAGGGCTATCGTATCCAAGAAGACTAAACCCCTCTGAGGAGTACGAAAAGCAAGCTACAATTGCAGCTTGAAACCAGGAAGATTAGGAACCCATTTATCATTCCAAAAGAGGGCTGACACCTCATTATTAACTCGTCATCGCAGCCCCTCACGTAGAACCTCTCAACCTTGTAACAGACTTGCCCATGCCCATGACCATGATGCTCGTCACCCTTTTGAGGCCTGCTAAAAGGTGGAATGAGGATAATAAAGACCTTTAAGGATTCGAGCACAATAGGAGTTTGGGTTCTTGACAAGCCTTCACTTGACAGGCCAAAAGGGCCAAGTATGAAAATCTCAAAACCCCAAACCTCCTTGAGATTTTGGTACCACCATCTGATCCCAACTTAATGGATCCTAGAGCCAGCCGGATCACCACCCCACCAAAATTTAGTAATATACGAATTCAATTTTGAGCAGAAAAATTTTGGGCAAGCAAAACAAGCCATGACATAAGTTGGTATGGCCTGGACCACAACTTTTATAAGAATCTCCTTACCGGCTTATGAAAGCAGTTTCATTTTCCACCCTGGAAGCTTAGACAACACCTTCTCAATGATGAATTCATTGGCCTCAGCTTTTGATCTACCCCAAAAGAGAGGTATAGGCCAAGATATTTCACACTAGAATCAATTTCGATTAGGCCGGAGAGTTGATAGATAGAACCTTGCACTCCAGGAGCTATGTTGGTGGAAAACTAAACAGTGGACTTGTTCAAATTAATCCTTTGTCCCGAGGCTGAACAATACATATTTAAAAGGTCTAAAATATGTTGACATTCAAATTCATGTGCTTTAAGAAACAAAAGCATGTCATCGGCAAAGACCAAGTGCGACAAAGTGAGTGCCTAGATAATTTAATTCCAGAGAGCTAATTGTGTCCAAGACTTTGGGTGATGAGATTGGATAGCACATCCACTATCAGGATGAATAAATAAGGAGGTAGAGGATCGCCTTGTCGCAGCCCACGGGTAGGAACAAAGGATGCTCTTTTCTCACCATTAGCAAAGATAGAAAAAGTTACTGTAGTAACACATTCCATTATCCATTGAATCCACCTATGATGAAACCCTGCCAAAAAATCCCATTCTAACCTGTCGTAAGCTTTGTTAAAATCAAGTTTGATCGCCATGTGACCCACTGACCCTCTCTTCTGTAGCTTTAATGAGTGAAAAGCTTCATGGGCCACCAAAACATTATCCTAAATCAAACGCCGGGACGAAGGCGAATTGATTTAGGAAGATGAGGGATTTCAAGACCTTTTCAACCGATTCGCCAAAATTTTTGTAATAATCTTAATGTTGAAATTGCAAAGACTGATAGGCCGGAAGTGGGTGAGTTTAACAAGATTTGCAATTTTCCGGATCAAAACCAAATTTGTTTGGTTAAGTTCTTTAAGAAGATGACCCCCTACAAAAAACTCTTCACAGCTTGGCAAACTTGGAGTCTAACCTCTTCCCAGTAGGTTTGGTAGAAAAAAAACCATGAAAACCATCCGGCCCCTATGCCTTAATCACCCCCAGTTGGAAGGCTGCACTTCTTATGTCTTCGTCGCAAACTAGTCTAACCAACTGACTGTTCATCTCTACCGACACAAGAGGCTCCACCACTGCTAAAAATTTCCCAAAATCACGGTGCTCATCACTAGTAAATAAATAAGAGAAATAATCACACATGTGGGCATCAATTTCCGGATCAGAGTCAATCCATTCCCTATTCTCCTTTTGGATATGCAGAATTTGGTTTCATTGACGCCGTTGGATCATGGAGGCATGGAAAATTTTGGAATTTTGATCCCCAAAACTCAACCATTGAACCTAAGACCGTTGATGATATAACACTTCTTCCTTTAACAAGGCCTCTCCCAAATTTAGCTTAACTCAATCTTCGAGCATAAGATTGTCGTCAGAACTGGGCTGGGCTTGAAGGGTGGCCAGCTCCGATTTGAGTTGAATAATCTGGTGCTGAATGTTCCGAAAATGCTCCTTACTCCATAGCTTTAGCCCTTCCCTACAAGTTTTCACTTTCTTAACCAATTGAAATATAGGAGGGCCCACAATAGATCCACCCCAATTTGCCTTGATCACCTCCATATAGCCCGAATTATTTGACCTCATTGTTTCAAATTTAAAAAGTCTTGGAACCCTCCTCAGGGAAACACAGCAATTCATGATCAATGGACAGTGGTCTGACCCTAATGAAAGCTCGTGGAAAACCTGTGCACAAGGAAAAAGATCCCTCCAGTCCACATATGCAACTGCTCTGGTCACAACCCAAACCCGGTACCCAAAGGTTTGGCTTCGCAACAAGATAAAATAATTCTAAAATTTATGTAGTAGTAGTAGCGCAAGCGGATAAATAAAATAAATGGGTACCAAAAAGTTTATTAAAAAGGAAAATAGTCATTTGGACTTTATTCTATTACAAAAGTCCGATCAGAATTACAGTCAGTAAAAAATTTAAAAAAAAAAAAAACACTGCGATTTATTCCCAATCTTGATCCCGCTAAATCTCCTCACCTGAAAAAGGTAACAGCTATAAGTACAGAGCAGAGTGAGAAATATTATACCAAGAGAATAGGGTGCAAAAATCCAAGGATAATTAGTAGGCTAAACAAAAATTAGTTTGGTAATTGAAATACATAACTAATTTTAAATAACATAAGCAAAATGCGGAAATCATATAAGCAAATAATCATAACCACAACACAGAAAAAAACAGAACAGAACAGAACAGAACAAAGGTCACTAGAGTGACAATCAGAACAGAAGTCAATGGATCCATGATAAACAGAGAATCACAAAGTGGCCAAACAGAGGCCAATGATTTATTTAAGTCCCCCAAGGCATGAGACTCCCGTGGTAGTACTTACACAAAATAATTATTTACAAAATTATCGTCAAATAATTTCTAAAATTTACACAAACATATCCACGGGTTTCAATTTAAGCAAACAAGGTTCAGAAAATAATCAACGTAATTGAAATATTAATATAATTTATAAAACACAAATTGCAAAAAATAAATTATGGTAACTCAAAACATACGTAAAATATATTGTGGGTGTTTGGAAAGTTACTATTTTAGTAGGCTATTTTAGTTTTTGGCTATTTTAGGAGGCTAAAATTTTTTTGTTTGGAAAGATAATTGGATTTTTTTGTAATTGGATGTGATGTTTGTGAGAGAAAAAGTGAAATGATTAGGGATTTAATGTGATATTTTGTCTTATTGACTATTTTAGCCTATTTTGTCTTTTAGTGCTATTTTAGCCAAAAAAGCTACAAAAGTTTCTTCCCAAACACTCCCATTATGGTGACTCAAGGTATAATATAACTCACCTTAATGTTAATTCCAACTTTTTACCTTTCGTTCACTGCGACCCACTAAATATTTCAAACTAAACTCAAAGTTTTATATATAAAACAAAACACTAGAGAGTAGAGAGAGAGTGTGAGAGAGAGTTTGGAAAAAATGATGAGACTCAAACTGATTAGCACATCTATATATATAGTGAAGAAGGCATGGGCAGCAAGACAGCTTGGGTGGCACACATCATGGTCGTACAGAAAATGTTATGTTTCAGTATATTTTGGTCCTGAAAAAATATAGAGAAAAATATAATAAAAATATCATAATACTCAAAAAATAATATCGAACAATAAGATAAAGTTAAAATTATTTTTTTGAAATAATTTTTTTTTAGTATAAAATATACAGACTATTAAATTTAAGATAATGTGAATAATTATTTAGAAAAATATACTATTATCTATATATATATTTGTTTTTATACTCTAAACTTTAATACCATCTAACTCTTTAAATCACATGCTTTCACAATTTAATATTAACGTGGTGTTAAATTAATTGAACGTTTAGGATGTCACATTTCTCCCCTCCTAAATAGAAGTTTGTCCCCAAACATGTCGTACCTTAGTTTTCGAAGAGGTGTGGTATTTGGCCCATATTTGACTTTCAGTTTCCTACGTAGCTTCTTCGACCCGATGATTTCGTTATAAAACTTTTACAAGAGGTATAGTCTTATTTCGGAGAACCTGATTACGATGACTGGGAATCTGCACTTGTTATTCTTCATAAGAGAGATCCTCTTGAACCTTCAGGTCCTCATAATCAACAACATGCTCTGAATCTCGAAAATACCGCCGAAGCATCGACACATGAAATACATTGTGGAGATTGGACAATTCAGGTGGCAGTGCAAGGCGATATGCCACAGCACCAATCATTTCTAGTATCTCGAATGACCCAATGTAACGTGGGTTTAACTTTCCCCACTTCCCAAATCGGATAGCCCCTCTTATTGGTGAGATCTTTAGGAATACATGATCTCCTATTTGAAATTCTAAGTCTCGTCTCTGTGTATCTGCATAGCTTTTCTGGCAACTCTGGGCAATGTGAATTCGCTGTTGGATGAGTTAAATTTTATCACTCATTATTTGCACGATTTCAGGGCCTAATAACTTCATGTCCTCGACTTCCGCCCAACACAAAGGTGATCGACATCTCCTTCCATACAGTACTTCGTACGGCACCATTCCGATGCTCACTTGGTAGCTGTTGTTATAGGCAAATTCCACTAAAGAGAGGTGTTCATCCCAATTTTCCTTGAGGTCTAGCACGCAAACACATAACATATCTTCCAAGGTCTGGATTGTTCTTTTAGATTGTCCGTCAGTTTGCGGGTGACAAGCAGTACTAAACCTCAATGTAGTTCCCAAAGCCTCTTGCAATTTGTTCCAAAAGTGAGACACGAAGCGGGGGTCTCGGTCAGACACGATTGAAACTGGGGTACCATGCAATCGAATGATTTCTTTGATGTACAGAGTGGCGAACTTAGTAAGGGGGTATGTGATTCGGATTGGTAGAAAATGTGCCGATTTCGTCAATCGATCTACTATAACCCATATTGCATCATTCTTCGAGACTGACTGTGGTAGCCCGACCACGAAGTCCATAGTAATGTGCTCTTATTTCCATTCAGGAATAGGAAGTGGTTGCAGCATTCCTGCAGGTCTCTGATGTTCTACCTTAACCCGTTGACAATGCAGGCATTTGGAGACGTGGCTTGTTATGTTTCTTTTCATTCCTATCCACCAGTAGTGTTCCTTCAAATCGTGATACATCTTCGTGTTGCCAGGGTGGACCGCAAACCTCGAGCTATGAGCTTCTACTAATGTCTTCTTCTTGAATTCTGGGAGGTCGGGTACGCAAATTCGATTCTGAAATTTTAGCATCTCATTGCTTATCGTGAAGTCAGGATCAGGCATGCTTCTTTGCTCCTCGTACTTTTTCTTCAAAAGTTTATCTTCACATTGGCATGCTCTAATTTCTTCAATCAACGTGGGTTCCACAATTATGTTGGTGAGCAATCCATTGACCTTGCGGGAAATGAGGGTACATGCCAAACTTCTGGTAGCCTTTCAACTCAACGCGTCTGCTACCACATTAGCTTTGCCTAAATGGTGATAGATCTCTACATCGTAGTCCTTCATAAATTCTAGCCATCATCGTTGTCTCATATTCAGTTCTTTCTGTGTAAATAGGTATTTAAGACTCTTGTGATCTGTGTAAATTTTGTAGGTTACTTTGTAGAGATAATAACGCCAGATTTTGAGGGCAAAGATTACTGCGGCTAATTCCAGATCGTGGGTCAGGTAGTTCTTCTCGTGGGTCTTTAGTTGACGCGAGGCATATGCAATGACTTTTCCATTTTGCATAAGGACGCAACCCAAATCATTGTATGAGGTATCGCTATAAATTACGAATCCTTTCGTTTCCGTCGGAAGTGCTAGTATAGGAGCTGTCACAAGTCTGCGTTTTAATTCTTGGAAGCAACATTCCTGCTTGTCAGTCCATTCGAAAGGTGTAATTCTTCTAAGTTAGTTGGGTCAAGGGTGATGCTATCTTCGAGAAATCTTGCACGAAGCGTAGGTAATAGCCAACTAGACCCAAGAAACTTCGAATTTCTGACGCATTAGTAGGTCGTGGTCAATCCACAATTGCTACAACTTTTTGGGGGTCGACCGAGATGCCATCTTTGTTAATGACGCGACCGAGGAAGTGTACACTAGTGATCCAAAATTTGCATTTCTTCAATTTGGCGTAAAGTTTGTGATCACGTAGTGTTTGTAGAACCGTTTGCAAATGGTGCTTATGGTCTTCCGGTGACTTGGAGTATATGAGAATGTCATCAATGAAAACAATGACAAACTCATCAAGATAGGGTTTGAACACTCGATTCATGAGGTCCATAAAGGCCGCTGGAGCATTTGTGATGCCAAATGGCATGACAAGAAACTCATAGTGCCCATAACATGTTCTGAAGGCAGTCTTTTCGATACTTTCCGTTTTGACTTTTAGTTGATAATAGCCGGAATGAAAGTCGATTTCGAGAATACTTGGGCGCCTTAGAATTGATCGAACAAGTCATCGATTCATAATAGACGGTATCGATTCTTGATGGTGACTTTGTCCAACTCTCGGCAATCGATGCATAACCTCATTGTGCCATCTTTTTTCTTTACGAACAGTACTGGAGCTCCCCATGGTGAGGTACTTGGTCGGATGAAGCCTTTGTCCAAGAGTTCCTGAAGTTGGGTTTTTAGTACTTTCAATTCTGTCATTGACATGCGATAAGGAGCTTTGGATATCAGTTGGGTACCAGGTTGAGTTTCAATGGTGAATTCAATTTCTCGATCAACTAGGCTACCAAGTAGGTCTTCAGGAAATACATCTGGGAATTCTCGAACCATAGAGATTGCATCAAGTGTGAGGGATTTTGTTGAGTATCTATCACATAACAGATACAACTACAACAATCCTTTCTTAAAAGTCGTTAGGCTTTCATGAAGGATATAACACATGGAGGGGTAGAAACTCCAGTCCCCTCGAAGACAAACTTGAGTTGGTTTGGCAACCAGAGGAAGACCTTTTTATCTTTGCAGTCAATTAGCAACCAACCAATCCATTCTTAGGATCAATCAAAGGTAATAATGTAGAGGGGAATTAAGTCTACATGTAAAGTTTTACCTTTTAAGGATATAGTACAAGATTTGTACAAATTTGTACCAAAGGTAGAATTATCATAAGGAAAAGACACAGACTGTATATATCCTAAGGGTTAGGGGGTTAATGTGAACTTGGAAGCAAAGTATGGTGTAACAAAAGAATGAGTGGAACCAGAGTAAAAAAGAACATGAGCTAAGTGACCATAGATAGAAAGTGTACTTGACACAACATTCTCGGTAACTTCCGAGTTTTCAGGTACCAAGGCAAAAGCTCTTCCTTGGTGTTTTTGGTCCTTCCTCACTCCTCCAGGTACCGCGGGTTTTTTGACTGGTTCAGAGAGGCCGGCTGTAGGGTTAGTAAACTTTGGACAATCTCTCAACAAGTGGCCAACTTAACCGCATTTAAAGCAGGCTCCCGTATCTCGATGGCATTGTCCCCAATGAGCCTTCCCACAAGTAGGACAAGTTGGAATAATGCCACCACGGGGGTTAATAAGACCTTGATTGCCTGAGCTGGTTATACCCGTATTTACCCTCTTGGGAGGCACAACACCGAATCTTCTGTTGTCTCTTTCCCAAAATCGCTTCTTTTGGCTTGGTTTCCCAGAGCACGAGGCTTTAATCCCTTTTTTTTCAATGTACACTCAGTCTACCACTTCCGCATAGGTTGGTAGTTTCAAAACCTCGAGCCTATCTTTGATTTCAGCATCCAATCCTGGTTTGAATTTTCTTACTTTTCGAGCTTTGGTAGGAATGACATATGTCGCAAATCAAGCTAGTTGCTTGAACTTGCTTTCATATTCGGCTGCCGTCATGGTTCTTGCTTTAGATGTCTGAATTCTGACGCATTTTATTCCCGCAGCGAATCTGGAAAGTATTTTTCATAAAATACTTCCAAGAATCTTGTACAGGTCACGATTTCTTCTTTCTCCAAGGTAAGAAGCCACCATTCTTATGCATTTTCTTTGAAGGTGAATATGGCGAAGGTTACCTTTTGTCTTTCTGTACAAGGTAGCGCGCTAAAAATCTTCTCCATGTCTCTGACCCAAGCTTCTGCTACTAGTGGGTTTGTACTGCCAGTAAATGTGGTAGGTTTCAAGTCCTGGAACTGTTTTATCATAACTGGCTCTTCTCATCATTCAGGCATTCCATTATTCATGTTGGTTTGCAAGGCCCATAGAAAACTGGTAACTGCTCTTTCCATGATTTGCTCCATTGGGTCGGCACCGCTAACCGACGATCCGGTTCCATTTCCATTGTTGGCCATTACTATAGGGGTGAAAACGGTTAGTGGGCTAGTCCAAATTATTTCGTACTTTAGTCATCGCAATATGACATCTATGATGCACAAAGATACTATAACAACACATATATAACACATGTCTTACTTATGCAAAAGGACACCTGTCTTACTTATACATAAGGTGTTAGTACAACATACTTATATAGTAGTCAAGAGTTAGTGTCTAATCCTACTAATATAAAAAACATAAGGATTAGACTAATCATAGTCAGGTCACAAAAAAAACTCCTGGTCGGACATCTAAAATGAATCATTAGGCTACCACGAGAACTGGCTCTGAAAAACTGGGCCATGAAACAACCTACAAACTAACTCCTCATGAGGGACTCAAACTCCCAACCACTGTGCTCTATTTCAAAACAACGCCATACAATCTGAACTTAGATTTGCCATTCCCTACAACACAGGAAGGCTTAGCCTAGAAATAAAACGGTTTAATCGTGTTAAACAAACTAAAGTACTTTTTTTTAAAATAAAAAAATTAAAAATCATTACTCTGATATCACTTTTGTCACGACCCAAACCCGGTACCCAAAGGTTTGGTGTCGCAACAAGATAAAATAATTCTAAAATTTATGTAATAATAGTAGTGCAAGCGAATAAATTAAATAAATTAAAATAAAATAAATGGGTACCAAAAAGTTTATGAAAAAGGAAAATAGTCATTTGGGCTTTATTCTATTATAAGAGTCCGACTAGAATTACAGCCAGTAAAAAATTTTAAAAAAACACTGCGATTTATTCCCAATCTTGATCCCACTAAATCTCCTCACCTGAAAGGGGTAACAGCTATAAACATACAGCAGAGTGAGAAATATTATACCAAGACTATATGGTCCAAAAATCCATGGATAATTAGTAGGCTAAACAGAAATTAGTTTGGTAACTAAAATACATAACTAATTTGAAATAACAGAAGCAGAATGTGGAAATCATATAAGCAAATAATCATAACCACAGCACAAAACTAAACAGAACAGAGGTCACTAGAGTGACAATCAGAACAGAGGTCAATGGATCCATAACAAACAAAGGACCACAAAGTAGCTAAACAGAGGCCAATGGTTTATTTAAGTCCCCCAAGGTATGGGACTCTCGTGGTGGTACTTACAGAAAATAATTGTTTACAAAATCATTGTCAAATAATTTCTAAAATTTACACAAACATATCCATAGATTTCAATTTAAGCAAACAAGATTCAGAAAATAATCAATGTAATTGAAATTTAATATAATTTATAAAACACAAATTGCGTAACATAAATTATGGTAACTCAAAACATACGTAAAATATATTATGGTGACTCGAGGTATAATGTAACGCACCTTAATTTTAATTCTAACTTTTTACCTTTCGTTCACTGTGACCCACTAAATACTCCAAACTAAACTCAAAGTTTTATATATAAAACAAAACACTACAGAGCAGAGAGTGAGAGAGTTTGGAAAAAATGACGAGGCTCAAACTGATTAGCATATCTATATATATATAGTGAAAAAGGCGTGGGCGGCAAGACAGCTTGGGGGCCACGCATCATGGTCGTATAGAAAATGTTATATTTCAGTATATTTTGGTCTAAGAAAAATATAGAGAAAAATATAATAAAAATACCATAATATTCAAAAAATAATATCGAATAATAATATAAAGTTAAAATTATTTTTTTAAAATAATTTTTTTTTAGTATAAAAATATACAAACTATTAAATTTAAGATAATGTATATAATTATTTAGAAATGTGAATAATTATTTAGAAAAATATACTATTATATATATATATATATATTTATTTTTATACTCTAAACTTTAATACCATCTAACTCTTTAAATCACATACTTCGACAATTTAATATTAACGTGACGTTAAATTAATTGAACATTTGGAGTGTCACAGCTCTATCCAACCGATCCCGAACAAGATCCCCCCCCCCCCCCCCCCAAAAAAAAAAAGCGATTGTTTGACCGCATAAAAGGTGAACTCTTAACTTCCAAATCAAGCAATGCACAATCCGAGAGCAATTCCAAAAAAAGATTGAAGTTGACTCATTCGACATGTTGCTCCGCCCTCCTCCTCAATAAATCCAATTTCATTAAAATCCCCAATGCACACCCAAGGATACTTATTTTCTGCAGCCATAATCCTAAAACAATTCCAGAAAATCCTTTGAAATTCTCTTTACAGAGGGGCATAAACAAAGGACACAGCCCAACACAAAGGAACATCATCACTAGTTAGAATGCCTCAAATCATATGTTTAGACGAGAAACAAACATCAATATTAACATCGTCTGTCCACCATAAAGCAAGCCCACCTGAAATACCTTGCGGCTCAACATACCAATAATTAGTGAAACGCAACCGTCTTCAAATTCTGTCAACTACCGAGAATTTATTTTTGGTCTCCATGAGGAAAACGACTTTGGGGCAATGGGTTGTTACCAACCCTCGAAGGATATGGACTGTCAAGTCTCGCCCCAACCCCTAATAGTTCCAGTTGAGCATCAACATGGGGATTGTGGTTGTTTAGGGTCAGCCACCAACGCCCATAAGTTACCTTTATCAGAATCACGAGAAGGAAAAGTACTAGGTACCTGAGAACAGCAATCCTCAAGCTCGGCCGAGACATGACCAGTCGAATTTAAAGGAGAGGGGGCGCTAGCTGAAAAATCAACTTCAGCAAGCACTCTCACTTCAAACAGCTCAAAATTCACAATATTCTTCCTACTACTCACAATATTCTTCCCTTTGCTCCTTGAAGAGCCACACGCACGCAGCTGAGAAGAATTTGCTAAGCCAGATAAGAAGGTGTTCTTTGTTCCAACTGAGATTAAGCTTTTCTCTTCACCCTTGATCAATTTTGGATGTCCACTGCCCAAGTCAAGGTCTTCAGGGGCCTTGCGCTTTAAGGATAGGCAATTAAAAACCGTTGCCATACATTCATCCACTACCACTGTTTTAAGGTCCAGCCATGGCGGGGCTCGCAGTTGGGCTAATTTCCTCAATACCATTTTGACTTGGACTGAGAACTAGCAAACTGTGGCTGTGAGGTTTATTCACAGTGTGTTCTAAAGGTTCAGTCACAAAATAATGAGGCCCAGTCTGGGAAGCAATACCTCCAGTGCTAGGTGGCCTATCCACGTGTACTGAGCTGGCAGGGATGTTCCCACCATCCGTCCTGGGCTCCTCAGTCACCACGTTCTCTGCCTCCACAAACTCCACTACTTCCGCCGTAGTACTCTCGGTACAAACCTTCGACCCCGAAGGATCACTCGTTTGTTGCACACCCTCCCCCTCATGCACCTCTTCCTCACACGCCGCTCCAAGAGAGGTGATAGACAGGTTACCCATTGATCGCTACAGCCCAGTTCTCACCCTTGCTTCCATTATATCAACTTGTTTCCTGTAGTATTCAACCGGCAGACCGGTGCTTCGCGCAATCCCCGTCCAAAGTGTAGGTCCACAGCCGGAATTGCTGCCCTCTTCTTTGGTGACAAATTTGCAGCTCTTTCGGTCATGACCCACTCTGCCATAGTTGAAACAAAAATCAAACAATTTCTCATATTTGAAGGTGATCCATGGAGCCTTAATAGTCCTCTGCGCAGCCCCACCACCACGAAGCACAAACCCTCGAGGTAGAGGTTTAGTGATGTCCATTTCCACACGAACACGCAGGAAATTTCGGTATAGAATGAGCCCCTCACAATGTGCTTCTACACGGAGTAGTAGTCCTATCTTCCTTCCTATAATTTCACTGTTTGATTTAGTAAGCTTCTCCGGAGGCAATCCATGAATCTAAATCCAAAAAGGACTCCATATGAACTCCATGGGGCCTCTTGCTGGACCCACCTCTGATCTTCAACCTCATCAAAGGTGAACAAATACAGATTATCATTCTAAGGAGCAATAGAGAATGGGGCATTCGTTTTAAAAGCTCCCTGAAGGACAGACGAAACCGCTTGTTTGTTAAGCTGTTCTGGGGCAATAATCTTCCCCACCAAACATCAGTGGGCTATAGCTTCCATAGACTCAATTCCATACTCGAGAGAGATGGAAACCAGTCCATGGTTTGTGTGAGAAGAGCCCGCCATACAGAATATTGAGAGAAAAACAGAACGTAGAAAAAGAAAGACAGAGAGAGAGAGTGAGAGAGAGAAAGAGGTAGTATTAAGCAAGGCCAAGAAAGAAACAAAAGACCTGGGACAAACCCAAGGAAACCCTAATGCTGTGTTTGGTTGTGAGATTTGGGGAGAGATTTAGAAAAGAAAAGAGAAAAGGTATATGAAACTAAGTGAAATTTAGGTATATTTTATTCACATTTCACCTACTTTTTTCTATTTCCCTTTCTAAATCCCTCTTCAAATCCTCCAATCAAACACAGCGTAAGGAGAACCTCTCATTCTAGAGAGAAAATTTGATTATCAGATTTGATTTATATTTACATTTTAAAAATAAGCGAACTAGCATTCCATTTGAGGGTGCAGTTTAGGGTGTGGTAGCCGCAAGTGCATGGTTTTAAACAAGATTAATTTTGATAGAGGATGCATCTCCATGTGTTGCTTTAGTTATCAATAAAGATTGCTGCTTTTCATTTTTCATGCCTTACAATTTCCCAGTAAAAAAAAAAAAAAAACTATGAGATGTTGTCACTTTGTCTTTTTAATTTAAAATTGTTACATTTTGCCTCTTAATCTTGTAATTTATTTCAAGCTCAATTTTTTATTAACATTTTGCTATGAAAAGATAACGAAAAAATAACATGAGTTATACATGCTAATATAATGACAATGTTCATTCAAGAAGAGATTTATAGCACAGGTAATCCTGACATTTTGTCCTTTGTGTCATTTTGATTTTTAGATTTTCAATTGACTCAATTTTGACTCTTAATTTAAAATTTTATGTCAATTTCGACGAATTTGATTGAGATACTCATTAAGTTCACAATTTAGTTCTCAAAAACATGATAGAATCTGCTCATATGAACATTTTGTGATCAATTGAACTTAATTAAGATAAAATCAAAAATTCATAGTCAAAATCAAGCTAATTGAAATTATAAGAACCAAAATGATATAAGAATCAAAATATAGAAATTATTAGTGTAATTTATCTAAATATAT
Source organism: Camellia japonica (assembly GCA_030407325.1). NCBI lineage: Eukaryota > Viridiplantae > Streptophyta > Magnoliopsida > Ericales > Theaceae > Camellia > Camellia japonica. Next base: position 73,556,305 of record JAPPVO010000007.1, on the reverse strand, counting down.
ATACAAGTGATATGTGTATATTTTCCCATATACAATTAGCATGCACATATATTTCTTCTTTCATATCTCTCACACATGTAAATAAATAAGCTCGAATGAGCATTTTTGTTATACTTTAGCAGCACTTCCTTCAGCCTCTTGGTATGAAGTATATCATCTAAACAGAAGGTAAACAGTTCAAGTGCCGGGGAGAGACTAGGAGGGTAAAAATGGCTCGCAGCCCGGGATAGGTCCGGCCCGTTTGGGCCCGAGCCTAGCCCAAGTCCCTAGGCTTAGGCTTGGGCCATCATTTTGAAACCTGGCCTAGCCTACTTGGCCCAGCCCATCGGCCCCGCTTAAGACTCACTTAAAGCCCGACCCGAGGCCTGACCCGACCTAAGGTCCAGTGTCTTTTTTAGTGAAAAATAATAAAATTTTGATAAAAAAAATTTAAAAAACAAAAAAATATGGTCAGGCCCAGGCCCACCGGGCCGGCCCGCCTAAGGCCCGAAGACCCTTGGGCTTGGACATAGGCCTGGCCTAATTTTTTGGCCCGTGTGCCGAATTTTGGAGAGAGCCAGCGAGACCCAATATGGGCTTGCCCGGGCCCAAATAGGCTGGGCGGACCTGATTTACACCCCTAGCAGAGACAGAGAAATGTTTAAAGCTCACATACTTTATTATTATTATTATTATTATTGTTATTATTACTATTTTGGTCATCTTTCTTAACAAAATATTAATAGAAGATTGAGATTGAAACCAATTAAAAGGTAAAGATATTAAGGGATAATTTGACAATTGACTTTTTAAATAATTTTTTGACTTTATACAAAAAGATATATAAAAAAGTAAAGAGAATAATTTAATAACTTGCAGTAACTTTCCTGTTTGGAAAGTGAGGTTTGGACTAAAGTAGTTAATAAAGAAAAAATAAGCTAAAATAATTAGGGTAAACTACCAATAGGTCCTACTTTGGAGACTTATTACCCAATAGGTCCTACTTTGGAGACTTATTACCCATTAAGTCCTATGATAAATTTATTAAGTGATAAAGATAAATTTATCAGTCTTTTATTTTTATGAATAAATTTATAGTGATAAATTTATCAGTCTCTTTGTTTTTATGAATAAATTTTTAGTGATAAATTTATCACTCTCTTATTTTATAGTGTTAAATTTATTAGTTAGGACCTGTAGGTAAATAAATCTAGTTAATAGGACTAATTGATAAGTACCCCAAATAATTAATAAGATAAAATGTCACATCCAAATTATAATCATTTTACTCTTTCTCTCACAACTATCAAATTAACAATAAATAAATAAATAAATAACAACTATCTTTCCAAGCATAACTTTCCAATGTCTCCCTCCAGTGTTTCTTATGGAGGACAGCCCAGATTGGGCCACATCCCCCACTTAACAATGAGCACCTTAGATCTGATTTAGTTATAAAAAAAATATATATATATATATTAAATAAATAAATAGAAAATTCCTTCAAAACAATCGTTCTTTTCTCTCCCTCTCACAAACTTGAACTCCACGAAGGAAGATGGTTAACAAAGGAAGAGGAAGACGACAACCATCACCGACCATCATCACGTACACTGACGACGATACCCAAATCCTTTCTCCAAACCACCAGCAAAGTTTCTCTTTCTCTCTCTCTGAATCGTTTCTGCCTCTCTCTCTCTTTCTCTCTATCTCACACACACATTACTAATCCAAAGAACCCCAATTTTATAGATATATTTTGCCTTAATTTTTTCCTAATAGATATAGTTCACCTTGGTGATTTGTATGGCTCAAAAAAATTGGAAAAAATAAAATTGATGTGTAGAATAACTATCGAATTGTGCTCTAATTTTTCCCCATTGAGGAGTGTCGAGATTGATCAGTGTGGGAACCCTTTTGGTGATTTGTATAAATGTGTTTATTACCATATTTGCTTAAAAATTTTGGGAAAAATTAGATTGATTGGGAAGTTTTGGAACTTAGACAAAAGCAATTCCCTGTTTATGAGGCTTCACAACCACATCTATCATAGAAGTAGGGGCATATCATTTTACAGAAGATATTTTTTGCAACCTATGAAAAAAGTAATGATAGAAAAATTTTGAAGGAGAAAAGACTGAGGATATGTGCTGAAGAAGAGGAAGAGAGACACTGAGAAAGAGGGAGAGACTGAGAAGAATTTTGGGCCACTTCGCGAGAGTGGGTTTTGGAAGGGGGGACTGCTGTTGATGTTCGCCGAAGAGCTTCGCCGTCGTGAGATGGAAGTGATCGCTAGTCAACAACTCCAGAGGGTGGGAACAGGCTGTTTTGGATGAAATTATGGAATTACTCTTATTTTTTTTTATTTTTTTGATATTGAGATAGATCTAAGTCGCCCATTGTTAAGTTGGAGACGTGGCCCAATCTGGACCGTCCCCGTAGGAAGCACTGAAGAAAGATACTAGAAAGGATTTGAACTCGACTACAATAGCCAAAACATTAAAAAAAAACTACTCAAAATAATTTATTCCCAAACAAAACCTAAAGGTCGCAATTTATAATTAAAGTGATAACCACCCATGATTGAGTTTGCCCTTCTATAATTCCCAACCACTAAATAAGATATATCGTAATTGAGAGAACTGATCCACGTGCAAGTCCAAAAAAACAAACATAAAAGAGAACTGCAACACCCAAAATCTAGGCACGCTTGAAAATTTTTTTTAAGTATATTTTACATTTTCTAACATTTAGTATAACAGAAAATATTTTTCATAATCAATAAAAAAAAAAAAAAATCTATTTAGATTAAAAATATATATATTTATCATTTTTAATAAGTGCCAAACTAAAATTTTGCCAATACCGCCATACTATCACCTTCACAATCACACTGCCACTACCGCCAACCTCCACCTCCACCCCACCCCACCCCTACGAACCACCACTCCATAACCACCAATATGATCATTAATACAATAAATTCAAAAACACAACTAAACATTAAAAAAATATCCTTTGAAAATATTTTTATTTTTATTTTGTTTGGGTGTGAAAAATGTATTTTGTTAAAAAAGTATTTTCTACCGAAACAAGCGTAATTAATTAGGACTAATGCATGCACAACTGAAGCTAAAAAGGCAATTAAATTTTAGATCAAACAACCCGTAATTTGAATGATCACCAAAGAGTGGGGATGAACATATCCAATTCTTTATTCACCAAATTCAAATTTAATGAACTCCAATCATTCTATCAAACCAGCATTAAATCAAGGGTGAAACAAAATTTTCATCAAATTATAAATGAATCAAATCCATCACCAAATGTCAACGATCTTATTTTACTCAAGTCTAATGAAATTTTAAAAAGTTTGGAGATAGTTTTCTTTCACAAAAAAAAAAAAAATGTTCATAAGAACGTTTTAGGATAAATTGAGAATTTTTTAAAAAGACGTGATACAAAAATGTTAAGATTGGAGCACTCAGCTTTTAACTACACCGTCACTCAAAATTGATAATTAAAAAAAAAAAAGAAGCAAGTGTGGGAGATGGCCTAATGCACGCACATAAGATAATTTATAAAAAGACATTCAAATTTTGCATGGATCAAATAATTCATCAGAAAGAAGAAAGCCCAGAAATTTGTCGGAATTTTTCATAAGAAACCCAGAACACAAATTGCCAAGGCCCAAGCCTTGCCCATGTAGGAAAGAACCCCTTCCAAAGTGCTCTCAATCCTTCAACTCTGACTGTCTTCACAAGACAGTCATAAGAGTTTCCATATTTAACCTTGCCTTCCTCACTCGCCGTCTGATTCATCATTCTTGTCTTAACTACATCAGCTGGACAACTCAAAGTAGTTGCCGAAAGACCCGACATGACTGAGGCCAATGTGTGGGCATAAATGTTGTCACCGGCTAGTTGATTTTGAATAATAAAATGTTTTGCATGATCATAGCTAGCTAATTCTCCCATGTTCACTAAAAACGCTCTTTGGACATTAGGAAAGACCCCTTTCCAAAGTCCTCCAAAGCCTTCTGTTCGTAAGATCTTATTAAAAGCATCAAAAGGACCCGAGTACCTGGGTTGGAAACCTTGGCTCACCATACGACCATCTGCTTGCATCCTCACCTTAACAAGATCAGCAGGGCTTGCGACTACCTGTACTATTAGGGGTAGGCACAAGTTATGATACTTTCCAAACTTGCATAATAGCAACAAAAAAAAAAAAAAAAGCAGAGTTCAACCACTAGACCAATAGGTTTCAGTAAAATGATCACTGAACAAAACTGAAAAATAATGCATTCAACAAGGCCATTGCATGGATCTTTTTGCAGCAACAACCATGAACAGATCATCAGCTTCACCTCCAAAGCATGTCAAATTTAAGACAAAGGGAAAAAGGAAGATTGTTTGTAGCCGGTTCTGAAGTGTGTACTTCAAAGTACTGACAGAGGCATCGAAGAGAAACAGGAAAATCAAGAAAGAAGATTATTCTCACCAAATCTTGATGGGAAAACTCTTCAGATATGAGCATCAAAAGCATGAAAAAGTAAAATGCATGCTGCAGTTCAAGACATGGAGGCATGAATAAACTGTAATATGCATCACAATGTTTATGAGTCAACAAATAGTTCAAAACTTAAGTTCTTCTACAATTCTGAATTATTTGAGAAAACATGATAAAAAGTAGGTGACCCAACATTAAGGACAAAGTTCAACAATAATTCCAGGAATAATATGAGCACCATAAACCAGCATACATGGAGGGACCTATTGCCCCAGCAAAATTATGTAGACCAGGGGGAGGTGATCTATAGTGTTACTTAGTAACAAGATAGCTTGCTATGTAAAAACACAAATGAACTTTTCAAACCAACTCTTGAAATGTTTCTTTATGAAATTGATCCAGGAAAAATAAATAAATAAATATCGTAGTAAGTCTTTATACTCAGCAGGGAACATTCATGTTCTAGGCCTAGCTGTAGTTAAATCTACAAATCTTCAGCAATATAAGTTCCAAATGCATCCTCAAACTATGAGGATGGGTACCAGAAACAAAGTGGGAAGTAGAAGTATTCTTAAATTGAAAAAGTTGCTTGCTTTCAGTTAGTATGGTTTTTAAGATGTATAAATAAACGAACAAGTCATAAGTGCCCTTCTCTGTAATTCACCAAACTTAAAAAAGAGCAGAAATCTCCAAACTGACAGATAGAATAGAAAACAAAGCTTCCCCCACATAAGATTCTTAGCATTCATGGCAGAGGGATTCATAAACTGGAAATTTGAAAAAAAATGAACATTCTTGAAGAATTTGTGTCTTACTAGAACAACCAAAAGGAACAGAAAACCATCAGAAGAACCTTAGACTAAGGGAATAGAAAATTGAGACCATGTTATATATATCTGGGATAAGGACGTTACAAGCTATGAAGCACGGACACGGACACGGACACAAGACACGGCAATTTTGAGACGGACAAGGCAAGGTACACAGCAATTTTTTTTTTTTTTTATAAATATTTTTATTTTAATAAACATTAATTATTTTATTTATTTATTATATTTTTTAAATAATATGTTTCTGATAATTTTTTTTTTATTTTATTTTATATACATATGTTTTTTTATTAATATGTATAAATAGTATATAATATGTTATATATACTTATAAAATAATATTATCTTATATATACTAATACATATATATATGATAAAAAATATTATACTTATAATATAATATTATCTTATTAATATTATTTTATATATACTAATACACATGTGTATATATATATAAGATAAGAAAGAGGGCGAGAGGGACTAAGTCAGCGAGAGGGACAAAGACGCGACTCGCAAGCAAGAGAGAGAGAAGACGAGAGACGTGAGTGAGAGAGAGAGAGAGAGAAGACGACGCGAGCGAGAGAGAAGGCAAGAGAGAGAGAGATGTCTACAGTGGAAGTCGTGAAGTTGAAGGGATACAGATCGTCGACGACTGGATGTCGATGCGGAGACTGGATGTTCGATCGATCAACTGGATGTCTTCGATCGCGCAACAAGTTTGTCTCTTCACTCTCTTCCTTCACACTCTCTCTCCTTGGTCTCTCCCTCCTCACCTTGTCCAGATCTGGACACGCGTGTCCCCTACAAGAAAAACAATTAAATTAAAGGAGCACGGCAGATGGTGTGTTCCGTACGTGTTCCCAGCGTGTCCCCGTATCCGACACCGCCACGGCACTGATTTTGCCAAATCCATGCTTCATAGGTTACAAGTGTTTATTTCCGTAGCAGATCCATTAATCTCAAGACACCAGTGCATAATCATATAGTCAGCCATTCAAATTTTCTTCTATAACCTAGGAAAAACTGAAGCATCACATAATGAGGCATGCCCGAATTGTTTGTCCATCATCTTAAAATATCCATGTTATATGCTCAGGCAACACTACTTTCATCAAGTAACTGTATTTCAAGTATAATTTTTCCAATCTTGCCAATATATCAGCTATTGGTTGGACGAAACAAATGCTCACATCTAGACGAATTATTGTTTCCAGCTAAGTGATACAAACAAGCATATCACTGCCGCATACCATATGCATTCCCATTAGTGCTCTGTAAAGCTAGGCAATCCATATTCCAGTCCAGTGACAGTCCACGAATTGCTAACTAATCCAGAAGCCTATTCTTTCAGTTTTGGCCTGAGTGCTACCCAAATTGGGCCCTGGTAATTTGTCATTTCAGTTCCTACAAGTTTGGACTCCAAAAACAAAAACATTTGGAATCAAAAGCAACCCAATGGTTACCCCATGCTTGTTAGGAGTCGCCAGAATAAATAAATAAATAAATAAAATAAAATAAAATAAATTATGGAATTTGACATGTCTTTTCAATTCTTCTTTCTTTCTTTTCTTCTTCTTTTACATAAGTTTAAGAACAAATTAAAAGAGAAAAAGATCGACACCACAAACAGCAAGAAAATATATGGTAAGAACCATAAAACTTTTGCATACCCACATTTTTATAATTAAGGAAAAATATATTTTACCCCTATGTCGGTATGGTCCGGTAGCAGTTTACCCTTGTTTTTAAAAAAGGCCACATACCCCCATGTGGTTTTGACCAAAATACAACACTCGACTTACCCTCTTGTTAAAAATGAGTTTACCATTAACTCTGAGTCAACTCACTGAAATCCACAAAACCACCTTGGATTAAAACCACAATACCTGATACAAGATCAAAATCAAACACCTGATGTATATTTTGAATATATATTCCATGTACATCTATGAATATATAGGGAAATTCTATAATACAACCCCCAAAAAAGGAGTGTACCATATGCCCAGTTATAACTTTTGTGATATTTGGTTATGGCCAATTGTGGTGTTAGTTATAACTTGATTATGAGTCATTATGGTATTGGTTATTATGACTTTGTTATTATCTATTGTGTTATTTTGGTTATGACCGAAGAGATCTTTGGTTATGCCTCAAGTGGTGTTTGGTTATGACCAATTTCAATGTTGGTTATGGCCGAAGAGGTCTTTGGTTATATCTCAAGTGGTGTTTAGTTATGACTAATTTTGATGTTGGTTATGACTTGGTCATGACTCATTGTGGTGTTGGTTATGACTTTGTTATGACCTGTTGTAGTTTTTATTTTGGTTGTGACCGAAGAGGTCTTTGGTTATGCGTTTCAGTAGTGTTTAGTTTATGACCCACTATGGTTCTTTAGTCTAAAAGTGATTCGGTTATGACACTTTGTGGTACCCACACCACAAATTGATATAACTAGGGATGTAATCGATTCGATACGGTCGGTATTTGGGTAAAAAAATTTATCGAATCGACGATGTCGATTTTATTATTTTGAGTACCAATCCAGACTGTTTCTTTCATCAAACCGCACCGAACCGAACCGATTGAAACGGTTTGGTTAGGTTCAATTTAATCAGTTTAAGACCTTTCAAACTTAAGCCACTTTTTAGTATAGTCACTAATTTATACAAAAACATTAAACACCACTTCAAACATATCCAATCCATACATTTAATAAATACTTTTCAATTCCTAAATTAACAAAAATACAAACAAACAAAAAAAGTTAAAAAATACTAAGGTTTCTAGAATAATGAGTTAAATTTATATATAATAGGAGTTTATAAACTTAGGTTATAGAGATGATAAGATTAATTAATTAAGGTTAATAATTTATTATACTTATTAATATCATTATATTATTAAATTATATATATTAAATACAATATATGTTAAAGCGGTCGGTTTTAGTTTAATTCGGTGTACAAGGTGCTTGAACCAATACCAAACCGAAAACCAAAAAAATAAAATTAAAAAACCGCACAAACCAATTCTTATTAAAAAACAGACCAAATATAGCTGGTTTGGTCCGGTTCAATCGGTTTAGTCAATTTTTTCGTTTTTTCTTACGTCCCTAGTTATAATTTGCATATGATACACACCCCAAAAAGGAGTGTGTAATGTAGAAGGCCCCATATATATACCCATGTACATATCATACATACATATGCAATAAGGTGAAGGCCCACCAACAAAAACCATCATCTATATGATTACAAACATATCTATACAAAGGAGAACCCAATACATGCCCCTTCAGCAAAATTGTCTTCAACCAATGATTTCTTAAATAGAATTTTCAATGCACAACACTTTTGTGTGTATGTGTGTGTTCCATGTACATATATGGTACAAGCAAAAAGGGTAACATGAAAGGTGGCAGGGGATAAGAAGGAGGCAGTTGGGAGTGAAGAAAGATATGGGGGATGTCGCCGGAGGCTGCTGGGAGGTGGAGAAAGTAGTTGCTAGTGACATGGGTGACAGGAAAGTTGTTTGCTGGAGGTGGGGGAAGAGGGAGGCAGTGGCAATGGAGGTCAGGAAGAAGGGAGGTGGTGGCGAGAGAGGTTACAGATGGGTGGAGCAGGCAGAGGACGTGAGTGGAGGTGGTGTGGGTTGGTTAGGGTTAGAGTTTGAAGGTATAAGAATAAGAGGTAGACATTAAATTTTGATTTTAACTATTTTTCCCCCACTTTCTAAACAGGCGCATGTAGCACATTTTCCATTTATTTTAGCAGGAAAAAATAATAGTAACACTTTAGTCCAAAATCACATGGAAGTATGTGACTATTTTTTAAAGACAAGGGGTATAGTAGATTTTTCCCTTATAATTACCTTAATCCACCTCATCACAAAATGCCTTAATCCCAACAAGAAGAGTCGGTTACATTAGTATTTTCTATGTCATATAAAACTAGAGATGTATCCCACACACTAATAAGTCCTAAGGGATCATATCTCTTCTCATGACCTCAACTCATGATCTTAGTCTGCTTCATGTCCTTTAGGTGTGCCCACCCCTCTTAATCAAATCACTGCTCTGCAGCGAAGCATTCATTTGGTCTTTTTTGCATGTAATAAACCATCTACTTTGATTTCATCTTGTTATGGATTGGTATCCCCGCTAATTTTTCTCTCATGCATTATTTTTCTTATTCTCTCTACCACCAATTTATCTAAACATCTTCACTTCGCCGATGCTCATTTTTTTTAAGATGGCCACTTTATTATTGTTATTATTAAATCATTATTTTCAATGGTGAAATTCTCGGTATAAAGAATGAAACTTTTCCTGTTACTTGGGGCAGTATTCTATAATTCCAAGAAGCTCACACAGGACATTTTCTTAAAATTTATTTATCATGCTTTCTCTACTTCCTTATAGAAGCTACGATAGCAAACAGTTCACTTCTTGGCTATCTCTTGGCCATCAATTTTCAGTCATTTGATTTCTGTCCTGGGTTTACCATAGTTGCAGTACAATGTGCAAGTCAAACTTAATCTTATATGTTTAATTGTTAAGAGTGTTTAACTATGATTCCAACCTAGAATTAATAGCTGCTCTACTATTGTCACAAACTAAAATTGTCATTGGTAAATAATATGCATGATTTGAGATCAACCATATTCCAGAATATGCCTAGTAAGCTCATCTGGAAGCAAATGTAGAAACCAAAGTTTTAAAACGCTTTACTGAGGCTCGCCTTGATGCTCACCTCAAAGCGAGCCTAAAGCAAAACTCATCAAAGCTTTGATTTTTGGGCTATACTCCCCCAAGGCTTGCGCATAACAATTTGAGGCGTGCGTGTTAGGTACGCCTGGTATGCCTTTTGCACATAAGCACATGAAAAGTATGCATATGAAGAGCTTGTCGTAGGCTCTTGTTAAACTTATTCTAGTAGATGGTTTAAACATAAAAAAGTAGAAAATTAAAAAGAATCCCTTTTGCAACTATATTCTATAGGAAAAATTAAGCAAATGACCAACCAAAAAAAGATAAAAATAACACGGTTAATGCTCAAATGAAAAACTCAATCACTAAAGTTCAGAACATCAATTTTACTTTCAACGAGGGTAGTTTCCTTCTTTGCAATGAAATGTTCGACGGCTTGAAGAAAAAAGTATTTACACCTTTAATTAAATTATTTATTTTATTTACTAAACATAAAAATTCGAAATGCATATTCCCCAACGCCTCACATTACACATTCGCCTATAAAAACTATGGTAGAAACACAATGTTTTATAACTAGTTACTAATCACAATTTTATGATTTGAATTTTCAGCTTTTAAACCAGATAAATATTCTATGAATTCTTTTAGAGCTGTTTACATGATGTTTATCCATATCAAAATGGTTCCTTGAATTGAAGTGGTTAACCACAACCAAATAGGAAAAAATATTAAGTTCCTAAATAACCAGAACCAATTAACAAGCCACAGGAAGTCGGGTAATCAATTAATTAGGGTACAACACTGCAATTTCTTATTTCTAAGTTTTAATGCACATTTCTTCTCGCCAACTCAAAAATTCATTCTTTGAAATTCATGATCCAATAAAAATCATCAACTGATTAATTTAAAAATGCTAATCATATCCCAGAATTTAGAATAATTTCATTTTTATCGCCTAAACTATCACCATTTTTTTATTTTTTTTTTCATATCTAAACTATCAATTTTATTTATTTAGTTCCTAAAATTTCCGATTTTACTTCATATAGCCCAATTGGAGATGAATGTGCAAATCAGTAACCGTTAAACCCTAATTTGATGGCAAAAAATGTCATTTCAAAATATGAAGAGTCTAACCATACAACCAAACACCCATCAAACTAGTTGTACAGTTTATTCAAAATAGTAAGAAAAACGATTGCATGGTTGTCGGGTTATAGTTGTTTAAATTCTGAAATAACCTCTACACCCATCAATCAAGTTTGACCTGTTTCTGAATTGTAAAATCATCTCCAATTGGACCACATGAACTGAAAAAAATTGTGTAGTTTAAGAAGATAAAAAAAGAGAAATTAACTACCATAAACAATCATGTACTCTATGCATCCAAATTCACCATTTCAAAGCAACCACATATCAACAATAAAAGGCATGCGAAAAGACTAAACTCATATGTTAAATTCAACAATGCCTCATCCAGCATTAGAACAGTAAGAACAAACATAATTCATTCAAAATTAAAAGAAATTAAGAAGATCAAGTACCTGAGCAATGACGCCGGAAAAGCCGCCGATTAAAGCCTTGGTAGAGAGAGAAAGTGAAGGGTCAGTGGAGACGACGAAAGTGTTGCGCAAGTGCTCGTAAAAGACGATTCGAATGGGGGTATAGAACATGTGTCGAACGATTGCCGGAGACAAGCCCTTGTACAGCCCCACAAGGCCTTCGCGCCGGAGAATCTCTCCGGCGACGCCCAAGGCGGAGGCGGAACGAGACGAGGAGAGAGACTCGCCGTGAAGCTGAAGCCTCGTCTTTGTTATGTCAATGGGAAACGTCGTTGTCTCGGCCACCATTGCCGACAGCGATGTTAGAAAAACCTTCGTAAGAGCTCTCTCCTCCTCATCTTCTCGCCCTTTCATGCCTTCACTCTGGTTTTTTCGGACGAGTCCAAACTCCAAAACGCCCCCAACAAAACACATCAAAACGATGTCGTTGATATCGACGAGCATTATTTGTTCATCCAAACGACAGTGTCGTAAAAGAGCACAGTATCAGGTTAAACCAATTTTGAGTAAAACTATTCAGATATTTATGTTTAATATAGATTCTCCTCGCTTATGTATGAAAAATTATATTTATTTCTTTATCAAATCAAAATAATATATTTATTTTTTAATCTTTATACATATTAAATAATAAAATAATGTTAATATTTTATTTATGTCATTTCAAAAAAAAAAATTATCTTATTTGATTAAACTCACACGAAAAAATTAATTTTTTTTTATTTTTACTGATTTTTTAATATTTTAAATAATTTTTTTATTTTTTAGATATACCTAATCTATATATATTTAAGAAATATAATATTTTGTGATTTTTTTTAAATTCACCAAATACAAAAAAATATAAAAAATTCAAAATACTGTAATAAATGTGAATAACGGTGTTTGGTAATACTATAATAAATGTGGGTGAATAGACGAGAAAGAAAAATAATTGTGGAAATAAAAATGAAAAATTCTATTCATATATAAAAATTTATACAAAAAATATCATAAACATATTGTGGTAGTGATATTATTGTAAATATAAATCATGTTCATGGATGTTTTGTTTTAAAGTGAAATGTCACTATTAAGTTAGAGTCCCGCCACAGAGCTCGAATTACTCAGGCTCGAAGTTGGCCCGAATTTTAAACGGCATCGTTTTTGTATTTTTTTTTTTTTTTGCAGCAGAAGGAAGAAGACGAAGAAGAGAAGGAGTGGGAGGAGAGGGGAGGAGAGGGGAGGGGAGGGGAGGGGGCCTAAAAAATGGAGGAGGAGGGGGCGGAGGCAAGGCAGAGGCATGGCGACGCGATCGGCGGAGGCGAGGGACGGACCTGCGACGACGACCTGCTGCCTACGACGACGAGTTGCCTGTGACGACGAGCTGCTGCCAGCGACGACGACGAGCTGCCTGTGACGACGAGCTGCTGCCAGCGACGACGACGAGCTGCCTGTGACGACGAGCTGTTGCCAGCGACGACGACGAGCTGCCTGCGACGACTCTCTCGCCTCTGTTTCTCGCCTCCTCTGTAACAGAAGAAGGAAGAAAAAGAATGAAAAAAAAAAAAATCGATTTCGAGCCAGATTCGAGCCACACATTTCGAGCACTCAAACATTTTCGATTAAGTTATATCATTGTATTTGAAAATTTTATATATAATTTATGTTTGTATATGACACAATAAGAATATAATCAAGTAAAATTTAATGATGGAAAGTTGTAGAATATAATCATGATGATATGAAGAAAGAAATGATAGGAAAAAAAGCAAAATAGTCATTTAGAAAATTTTAAGGCATTCAGGGGCAATTTGTAATGAGACTACAAACTTCATGAAGAAGAATGTAAGGTGTGTTTGGTTTGTGTTTTGAGATAAATTTTCAAAAAAAAAATTGGGAAGAGAGTTTAGAATATTTTTTAGTTTGTTTGGTTGTATATTTTGAAAATAGTTTTGGAGTTTGAGAATTTGGGATAATTTGATATTTTGTTGTAGTTAAGTAGATATATGTGAGAGAAAAAGTGATTGAGAAGAAAAGAGAAGAAAGAAGAGAGAAGAGAGAGAGAGAGAAAGTGATTGATTGATATGTAATAGAGAGAGAAGTAATTTTGGTTTTGAGAAAATTTGTAACTAAACATGTTTTTGAAAATTTTCCTCAAAAAACATGTTTCAAAACACAAACAAAACAAATTTGTAATTTTTCAAACGTGATGAGGAATCTGTAGTAAATAGAATCCTCAGGGGTGTCAGTGTAATTTATCCTTTTTTATTTAGGTAAATTACACTTATACCCCTGAGATTTGGATTTGATACATATCACTCCCTGAAGTTTGAAAAATTACACTATCCCCTGAGATTTGGATTTAATGCATATCATTCCCTGACGTTTGGAAAATTACACTAACCCCCTGTCATTGTAATTATTTAGACGGAATGAAAATATTGAACTTTTGTACTCTCGCTTTTCTTACTTTGTTTTACTTTCTTTTTTTTTTTTCCTTCCTATGCTTTACCTTTTTTTAAAAAAATATAATTTCCTCTGTTTTTCTATTAGAAGTTGCCACCTTTTATATAAGTAGGGAGATTTGTGAAATGAGACTATTAACCACAAATGTGAGAATGTAATTTTCCAGAACGTCAGAGAGTGGGATGTAATTTGGTCAAACTTCAGGGGATGTCTGTGTAATTTACCCTTTTTATTTTAGTTAGTATATTTTGTATGTACACATTATATCAAACTCTCTATTATAAAATTAAATTTTCGGGGAATTTATTGGAAAGTCCCACCGTAGGAACAGTTATCCCATTTGGTCCCATGTAATTTCTATTGGATTCCCAAGTCCTTCTTATACGTGATTTGTTTCCAAAAGGTCCTTTTTCAAACGTTTGTGGGTGTTTGGTTGCCGAAAATACCCCCGCGTTTGTTGGGATGTTTTGGTTTATATTTTGGAATTTGTAATCCCATGTTTTTGGGAGGGCAGAAAATCATTGCACAAAGATCTCGAAGTAGGGGAGATAGGGTTGTTCTATTAGATACTTATATAATTTCTAGGTTTGTACGAGGTTCCCCAACGTGGACGCTGTCGCCCATGAACACCGCCTCCGACGCATAGGTACGTTACATATTACGGCTCCCGTGAACATTGACGATTCGTTATTAATGGCATATGATGTGAATACGTTGCGTTGTTATACCATTCCGAGTCGCAAACACATGAGATTCATGTAATGTCTGGTTGTTGAATGTTGTGTGCCCCGTAACATAAACGTCGTCGCCCATGAACACCGCCGACAGTGAGTCACATCATTCACTGTCGTCGTAGCAAAGGGAATGTGGTTTGGTCGAACTGTCCAGAAATGTGACTCACTGTCCTCGCAGGCAAAGGAAATGTGAACTTTGTTTGCTGCACAGAAACGTGAACGTGAATGTCAATCCCAGATCGACGTGAACAACGGGCACAAGATGATCGTCAATCCGTCAGGTCGGTGTACCACGTCGGCGAATGAGCATTTTTACGGAGGCCATCTTCCCCCGCATCAAATGCATTCTTTCTGTAATGTGGATCATTTGGATCTCCGTAAGGGACCACCATCTCTACAAAGCTCAACCTGTGGGCCAGAGGTCTCCGACCTCGACTACCATCAACATATGCAACTGAATAAATAACCAAACCTTTCCTTGGAGTGAAACCAATACGGAAATTCCACTGCAAAATAGTAATAATAAATAATAAACTAATCAATATACAGTGTTGAACATAGTGAGACAAAACAGTAATTTGATGAAACGTGACACAACCCACGTCATAGGAAAAAAAAAAAAAAATTGTCAAATTATTTGTGTTTACGTCACAACCCACGTCTCATGTTTTGAGTTTCACACACTTACTAAATTAAAAACAGTATTACTATGCTTTTTCGATCAGCGTAACACACAAACACCCCTTCACCTTATTCCATACAAACTCATACCAAATGCCAATCAATAATACTACCAGTGGCAAAACTGTCAACAAACAAATTAAAGGACCACTCAGTCACTAAGAAAACATTTAGGACCTTATGGATTACAAGTCCATAAAATGGGATTTACTAGTCAATTCCCCTAAATTTTCTAAAATATTCATTTTATATTGTTAAAAAGCAGCTAAAATAATATAGGAGAAATTAATTATATATATATATTGGTGCAAATGGGGCCGAAGCCGAAACTAAATAACAACAAACTCAAAGCTAACAAGCTCCGGTGTATTCTCCTCTATCAACCTAGCCAACTTCCAAGGGGAAAGACAATATGTTCATACAAGGAAATTTGATGAAGAGCACTCCTGACAAGGAAATCTATGCATTTGTTTGCCTCACACCACCCAAAATTTCCTTGATTTCTTGACAGATGTTGAAGCATGGGCGAACTATAGATGAGGACTTTAACACATTCAGAGCCTCAACGTAGTCAGACTCAACGACCACCTTTCGAAACCCCATTTCCCAAGTGAATTGCAGCCCTAGCCAAATAGCCCACAACTCTGCAACAATGACAGGGGCTGAGCCAATGTGATACCGAAAATCACAAATCCAACTGCCTCGGTCCGATCGGATAATCCCACCCGCTCCTGCTAAGCCTTGTGGTTCCAAAACAGAGTCGTCAACATTGACTTTAACCCATTGAGGAAGAGGAAGGGGGGAGACCAAAAGGCATGTAATACGCCTTGGCTACCCTTCAAATCGAAAGTGGCTTGTACTTTTTCAAACTCAAGAACTTCCCCTCTAATAATATCAATCTGATGAAGAGGTATGAAAAAATTTGGAACATATACTTGTTTGTTATGCCAAAACCAAAGGGATGAAATGGAAGCGAAGAAAATCAAGGCCCAGTTATTATAAGATATCCACACTGGAGAGGCAAGATTGAGGTCAACCCACTTAAGCCAAGGAGATATAAAGAATTAAAGCCAGCATGAGAGGGGAATAAGCTATTCCCACACTTTCCTGGGCATCTCACAATCACGCAATGCATGGAGCATAGTCTCACTGTAGTACCCACAAAAAGGACAAGTTGAGTTTAAGCTCAAACCTCTGCACAAGTGAAGGGCATTGGTGAGAATACGATCATTTTTGACTAACCATGCGAAGTGCTTCCATCAGTTAGGTCTAGGATGGAACCAGATCATTTGTCAACCTTTGGTACCCATATTGTTGGAGAGTGAAGGACTAAGAATATTATAAGTTGACTTAGTGGAGAACATGTCCGAAGACGAAGATTTCTAGATTTCCCGATCATGATTAGCACTGTGAGGTCGAAGAATCACCCCCTGAAGAAGGTCCATGAATTGACAAGGCGGATAGAAGGGCCTAATCCCAGCCACTGCCTTCAATCCAATAGTCATACACTTTTTTTTGTAAATCAATCCAATAGTAACTTCTTCTTCTTCTTCTTTTTTTTTTTTTTTTTTTTGTAAATATCTCATTCACATTTTAAGAAGAATGACATAATTTGCAAAAATTTAATAAGATAACAGTATACACATTAAAACGAT